>JAMPIV010009208.1:0-219160 GCA_024509875.1 Oreohelix idahoensis | reverse complement strand
CGCCCCCCCCCCCCCCCCCCCCCAGTGAGTTAGTGTGTCTCTGCAAAACAGCGAGGAAGACAGGAACTGAAACTGTTTCGAAACAACAAGCAGGCTGTGTGTCGAATTTTTCGGACTCAATGCTGTTTCGAAGCATTGTTTCGACACACACACATAGTAGCCATCTCTAGTCCCGTCTCCATATATTTTATGGTTCCCTCTTTACCATTGGGATTTCTGAAAATAACTGCCTTGTAATGCTATCAAATTGTTTTCACAATGTATGTCCTAACACCGCCTTTTCCTACCTTCTTTTTCACTGACATTGTCTGGTTCCCATCGTCAGTTCCCCAGTCGTAATTACTAATCTATCTTCGTCTCTTTACCTCGTCATCCCAAAATTGAAGGTATAATTTGTACGTTGACATGGGCACTCTATATACATTGCCCAGTGCAAACTTTTGTTCCTTGGTAATTGTTAGGTATTGGTCCCGTCTATTCATTTCCTTCTTTTGCCATAATGTGCACCAAGAATGGTTGTGCCAAATTATGCACCCTTTTTAATTTTAGCAACACAATCTTCTGCACAGCACAATCTGTCTTTTGTGGAACTTGTTTTTAATTTACCGAGCAGTGCCGAGGAGTAAGCACTCTTTTATGAATATCTGTACTTTATTAACGTAATGTGGACCATCTGAGCTTAATGTGACAACTGCTACATCAAAAAGCCTTGGTGGAGATATGTATTTAAATCGTGGAATATCTGGAAAAATGCAGGTGGACATGCGCGCGTGGACTTTATAATTGAAACACCTCTCTAACCACGATCGATCGTTTTAGATGTAGTATAATCATGATGAATTAGGATGTATATGCCAAGATGAATAAAGCCAGATTTGCAAGCCGTGTGGAATTCTTTTGTAGGCACATACGATTAGCCTGTTGTTGAACACAACCGTAAAATCTGTCCTGTTCTACGACTCAGAAACGTGACATGTTAACACGAAGATCTCATCTAAACTCCAGACCTCCACTACCGTTGCCACATTCGTATCCGCCGCATCAATTTGATGGGTGTAAAACTAAAAGCAGACGTGTGGAATATAACTGCACAATAACCAAGATAGCTAAAAGTTAAAGATAACAAGTGAAGATGGATAGAATAAACGCTCAGGTCTCATCGCACTAGTACAACTAGACGAACTCGTGGCTGGAACTCACAGCGGAGAAAATGGCTATGATGACCAAAAGAGTATCGGAAGAAGGCAAGGTATTCATGGGCATCGCTGAAGAAGACAGTCCAAAATTATAAATCGGTGGCGAGCAACAACTGCAGCGCTATGTTCCACTGGGAACGACATTGTAATCCAGACAGAAAGGTGTGTCAGGTAAAAAGATGATAAAACTGAGTGATAGATGATTGTTCTACGTAATATGAACTGAAAAATCATATAATTGAGTAAGAGATGATCGATATAATCTAGGCAGAAGAGCTTTTTAGGTAGAAAGATCGTAAAAGTGAGTGATAGAAGATTGCTATCTCTAGATAGAAAGGTATGCAAGGTACACAGATCATACAATTGAGTGATAGGCAGTGGGTATAATCTAAATAGAAACGAGTGCTAAGTATAAAGATAATAAAAGTGAGTGATAGAAGATTGCTATCTCTAGATAGACAGGTATGCCAGGTACATAGATCATATAACTGAGTGAAATTATTTGATATAATCTAGATATAAAAATGTGTCAGGTAGACAGCTTATAAAATTCACTGATAGTTCATTGTGATAATCTAAATAGAAAGGTGAGTTAGGTAAAAAAGACAATCATCCAACAAGACATAAAGAGAGCTGTGTTGCTAGTGACTTGACCACTGCTTTCAACGACCAGAGGTAGGCAAAAAGACTGAGTCGTGTCGACAAACATCGTGCAGCAATAACTAACTTAAGTCCATATAGATTACATACCATTAATGCCAGGTGGTGTATTTAATGTGAGCAACGGGTATGTCAGTATCAAACTCTTATTACCTAGGCGTGTCAGTATCACTCTTATTACCTAGGTGACTTTAGGGGGCTCAGAAGGGGGCCATGAACAAAAAAAAAAAAAAAAGAAAGATTGAGAACCCCCCTTCTATAGAAAGTACCTGAACGTGATGTCACAAAGCATAGAGATAGGTAAATATAAACGAAGTTTCATGGCAGATACTGCCGTAGCGGAGGGAAGTACTAGATAATTTACTTTACTACGAGTTTCTAGCTTTATGATGTGGGGAGATAATTCCCCTTCCTCATTGCCTTTAACTTCCGTAACTCAAAAGCTGAGTCAAGGTACCTATTAACTTCTAGGTAGACTGGAGCGTGACTGCTGGTATCTGTTAGCTTTGGCGCGGAGCATGCGCTCTAACCACTCTGCCAACCGCACGCAGAAGTTAATATTGCATTCTTATTTTTTTTAAGTGAAAACAGTATTGAAAGTAGCGATGTCACAAACAGTTAAACAAAAATAAAAACACTAATTAATCACCACTAATACAGGGTGTCCATAAAAGATTGTACACTTTTCAAAACATTTCTTCTCGGCCCCATGACGTGGTACGAGGATGCTTTCTATCACAAAAGTAACATAATCTCTGCAAGTTTTTAAGTATACCTTACAAAGACTTAAAAAAGTGCGCATGCGCGCAGCGGGTATTTCAAGTGAAACTTTCGCAGTTGAGTTGCAACCGGTAATTGTTACACACTGGTCAAGTAGGTGGAAAAAAAAAAAGAAATAGGTACATTCTTTTTGAGTCTTTGCTTTCTTGTGTGTATGCGTTTGTTTTTAGTTTTTTTTATTTGGACACAATTTCTAGAATTGTCCCCATTTATATTCTGGGTAAGTATAAATTAATAACTCCATCTTATATTTGTACTGGTTAGCCATGGAAGCATCATAGCTTATCATAGATGAAGCTTCTATGCTTTTGTGCCACTATTTGCGTGTCAATGATTTACTTCTGAAGGAAAGTGGAAATAATATGATCACAGGAAATGTAATGCAGTCATCAGAAAAATCATCGCTTAATTATTCTCCTACCTCTCCCCCCATGTTTTGGCTGGTTACTTGCTCGTTAGTAGCAACAGAGAATGAGATATGGTTTCTTGTAAGGAAGAAATTTTTCTATTAGACTGCTCCAGCAAAGATTTTAAATGATGGACGATACCGATATAAGGACCGATTGATTTATAGCTTACTTGTTCTAGTTATTGATCGCTCATACGTGACACATTATGGTTAATATTGCTGCGGATAAAATCGATTACTCTGTGTCATAGTTTAATTAAATAAACGGCTTCATTCCGTTAGAATGTTTTACTTGAACACTAAAACTTTAGGAAATAATTTTCAATATTTTTTATAAACCAACAATACTTTGTAAGCTCTAGAAATTCTGTTACGTACAAGTCACATACATATGTGGTTGTGCATGATGCTGGCAATTTCATCATGTTAAACAAATGGATACAGAAAACATATATGTAAGAGCATGTGAATTCTTGGTATAGGCGTCTTGCAAGGATGACAGATGCAATGGTGACTTCATGCTCCGAATGGGGTGGGGGGAGGATGGAATTATAATGATGATAGAAGTACAAATGTATGTAGAAAACAATTAATTCTTCCTTCTCTTCTTCCTAATCTCCTTCCTTCTCCTCGTATTCTTCCTCCTTATATTCTTCCTTCTCCTCTTTCTCTCCATTATTCTGCCCCTCTTATTCCTCCTCTTATTTCTGTTTCTTCTATTCTACCTCTTCGACCTCCTTTTCGTATGTTTCCTATTCTCCTTTTTCAAACTTCAGCTTCCTATAGAGTTCACTTCTACTCGTCTAGACAATCTTTTTATCTCTTCTGTATATTTTTTCAAGCATTTCTCCTTTCCCCCTCCCCTTCTACCCGGTGGTTGTCTGTAAAAATGACCATGTACAGCTAGCAGATAATTGTCTCCATCTTAGCCTATTTATCGCCACCAATGTCTGTAACACACTACGTCTTCATATGTTTCTGCCTTGTTGCCTCATTAAGTTCCACGTTTTTGTGCATGTCGTTCAGTTTTACTGTGTCTAATTAACACAAGATTTATGAACGTTTATACATTTACCATTACTAAATCTTTTCCTTTCTCCATTTACTGAATATTCAATAAATCTAGCTTGACATACTGAATAAGTTATTTTTTGCAGACGACCAAAGTCTAATGTAACAAAAAGGTAATCCCATAGCAGACACTGCCCTGCCGTAGGAGAGTTAAGTGTTAGAGACTTGATCATACAAGGTCCAGCATCGAGAGGTAGGGCGACCAGTTCCCTTCCTCGCTGCATTTTCTTTCCTAACTCAAAGTCAGGTACTCATTTGCAGCTAAGTAGACTGGAGCGTGTCGGTACCGTGATTTGAACCCAGCACCTTTGCCGCGAGAGACCAGCTTTCTAACCACTCTGCCAATCGGATGCTAAAGTCTTATGTATGAACATGAAAAAAAAAATTAAAAATAAAATAAAAAAAACCAGATGCGCTTAATTCAACATGTAAATGATACAACATGAAGATCAACACATATAATACATAAACTATGAAGATTTTCAGATCACCAAGCCCATTTAACATACATGTCAATGATGACGTCAGGCTAAAGCAGGCTCTATGAAGCACATAGAAAACTTGACAGAAAAATTTAGACAAGATGTCAAAAAGCCAGTGCAGTGACTTACCAACTGTTACCACTACTCAATCATTAGAATATCCGTATGGAAACTAAACGACAGCTAATAAACAGTACATTCTTACCAGCTCTTTGCTTTCAGTGTCTAACATGGTCACTGACTACAGCACAGGAAAGTAAAATCGCATTCTGTGAGATGAGATGCTTAAGAAAAGTTAGTAAGGTTTCCACGAGAGACAGACAGAGAAATTATGACATTAGAGTAATGCTGGAAACTACACACTGTATCAAGTATATATACCGACACATAAATCAAGTGGTTTGGTCATCTCATGAGAATGGACCCCAATAAATGACCACTACCCGCCAACAACACTAGAAGATCTGGGTTCACAGCATGGGGAAGACCAAGAGGAAAATGGACAGGCAACATCATAGACATCCTACAAAAACATCATAGACATCCTACAACAACATCATAGACATCCTACAACAACATCATAGACATCCTACAACAACATCATAGACATCCTACAATAAAACTGGCTCACAGCAGCCAAGGTGACACACTTGGTTCGGAAACGCAAACTTCAGCTCCCCACCACGCTTCACGGCAACAGTAGAAGCAAACAATAAAGTACTCACGACTTGAAAATTCCCTTGTTTTTAACATAGTGCAGCGGTTTTCAACCTTCTTGACTCCTTGGCTCCCCTGACCAGCTACATTCTATCTGCGACTCCCATATGGGATAACTGGTAAAAACTCTAGCGATGTTTCGACATTTAGCCTAACTTTTTTTGAGCAGGAGAGCTTTGGAAAGGCTTTTAAAGAATGTAATTTTTTAAATGTAATTTTTAAAAAAATATGCAATTGGACAATCTGTGAAAAAATTACACGTACAAGAAAAAATATACACAAAGTGTATACCTTGAAAACCCTTACTATAAAAAAGAAAACAGCACAGATAAAGTAGTTTTTTTCTAACATGTTTTTATTATTTTTGTCTGAAAATCATTGACTGATATACTGCACTCATGATTCAATCTCTCACTGATATACTGCACTCATGATTCAATCTCTCACTGATATACTGTACTCATGATTCCATCTCTCACTGATATACTGCACTTATGATTCAATCTCTCACTGATATACTGCACTCATGATTCAATCTCTCACTGATATACTGCACTCATGGTTAAATCTCTCACTGATATACTGCACTCATGATTCCATCTCTCACTGATTTACTGCACTTATGATTCAATCTCTCACTAATATACTGCACTCATGGTTCAATCTCTCACTGATATACTGCACTCATGATTCCATCTCTCACTGATATACTGCACTCATGATTCAATCTCTCACTGATATACTGCACTCATGATTCAATCTCTCACTGATATACTGCACTCATGATTCAATCTCTCACTGATATACTGCACTCAGGATTCAATCTCTCACTGATATACTGCACTCATGATTCAATCTCCATAACAAAAAACTTGTACAGTAAAACTAAAAAGAAAATATGATGAATAAAGTACTAGTCACCTCAGTGTGAAACTCGAGCTTGCTTGTTGTTACACAGCTTGTCAAATCTTGGCACCAATTGAGATACAGCTACCCTCATTTCCTTCTCCACATCAAGTCTTGATCTGAACTTGGTTTTTATGACAGCCACTGCTGAAAACACAGCCTCGCAGAGATAGGAGGTTGCAAAAGGAATTAATACTTTCAGTGCTTTCTTGCTCAAGCATGGGAACTCCTGTTTTACTGAATACCAAAATGTTGGCAATGCCATGGATGGAAACTTCGCTTGTAGTGAAGAGTCTGATGAAAGCTCTATCAGTTCTTCCTCTTCTGCAGTACTGAAGTCCGAAGGAGCATCACTACTGAAGAGATTTTGAACCCACTGAAACCTGTCACAGTTTTCAGGAAAGTATGTTTCAAAATGAACACTGAGTTGAGAGGCGGGATGTCAAAGGTTGGCCAACATCCAAAGTGAAATTTCTCCGGGGTCACGCAGGTTGACAAACACCAACAACGATATTTCCCACAGCTCTGTGTTTTCTTTACAGCTAAATACGAAACAAATCCACGCCCACCCACAGCGTCCCTGACCGTCAGTCATGGCGCCCCAGGGAGCCGCGGCGCACAGGTTAAAACCCGCTGACATAGTGCATAAGTGGTTTCATGTCCTTTCATCTGTCTGATTTTATTGTAGGAAGTTACTCGTATGAATGAAAACCATTTGAATTTCTTATTGTTACAAAAGAGGTAGTAATATAATATTGTCTATAAAACATGAATAAACAGAAAAGTATAAAACATGTATAAACAGAAAAGAATAAGTGTGACGTAAATATGAATAATTATAAAACAAGTTAAAAAAATTCTGAAATATCTGATTTCATGCACTAGGCAAATTCTGTAGCTCAACCAAAGATATACAAACATCAGATAACATTGAACTAAAGATATACAAACATCACATAACATTGAACCACAGATATACAAACATCATGTAACATTAAACCTAAGATATACAAACATCAGGGGAAGCCAGGTAGCATTGACTGAATGATAAGTTATACACAGATATTTAGAAAGCACATTAAATCATTATGTTCTTGGTCTTTAATGGCGCTTCACAGCAATAGTGGAAGGACAAAATAAAGTATTCATGACTTGGAAAATCCCTTTTTGTTTTACGTAGTGCATACGTGACTTAATACTCTTTCCTCTGTCTGATTTTTAAGATTTTATTGTAGGAAGTTACTCGCATGAGTGAAAATAATTTGAACTTCATATTGTTACGAAAGAGGCAGTAATATAATTGATGCGTGATGCCATATGATGATGGATGGTATCCGCATGTCTGGTTTTGTGTAGTGTGCAGATGTGTTCAGTCAAAACAATGTTCATACAAAAATAACAGGGCAATCCACATAGGACGTCAGTAAACTCACGACGTATAAAGTCAATGATTCTTGAAACAGCCGTTGACGTTTTTCTTCATTATTTATTGTGGACGCCACAGTGACAAAATGGTTACGCGAATATGTAGACACATCAAACAGTCATTATCACAGCAACATTCAATACAGCAATAGACGGTAGACAGCATTACAATGATGAGTCAGATGCATGTTATATTTCAAAGTGCTGTAAATGTAGTCAGGGGAAAAACTCCATCCCTTTCTATAACAGCCAGGAGATAACCAGATGTATGAGATCAGTTCACTCTCCTTAGTCTGACTTCAGCAAGACAGACACGTCTGCCGAAGTATAAATAATGTCCTCAAAAATATCCTCTAGATAATAAAGGTTTTTCAAACCTAGTTCATTTAACAAAGTAGCAAGTAATGGTCCTTGGTACCTGCATCAACCGATGCAGTACAATACAGCGACATGTGAGCTAGGAAAACATCTCGTGACGACGACTTTCGAAGACAGGCGATGAACCAGAAATCGTTCACGACCAAAAATCGATAGAGTTAATGAAAATGTTAATTTACCTTGCCTTCCGGAAATACACAGAAATATTATGCCTCCCGGCATGTGCAAATACACTAGAGGTATTATCTCGAATAAACGAAATATCCATAAGAGGACTCTCACATTCCTGACAGAACAAAAAAATAGCGGAGATCCCCTCTTCAACGAGGCATCTCTTTCGCCATTCCAAATCGCTCACTCCACTAGTGGTGGGCGGAAACCGATCGACCAAGAAGCAAGACAAGTCATGCGCAGTCCAGCGCAAAATGACCACAGCTCAAACTTAACTGCATTCGATACCAACGCGAGAAGACAAATGCTTACCGAGAAAAGTGACTATAAATTTCAAGCAGTTGTTGCCCTTGCGTTATAAAATAGATATTGTAATAAAATGATGTTGCGAGAATTTATCACGCAACATATCACCACCTCCTCCCGATAAAAAAAAATGTGGAACATATTTTTTTTTTTAAATATCAAAGAGCATGCGATAAGCGGCTCAAAACGCACGAATTATGCGCTGATAATTAATTAAATTGCCAAACAATAGGCTAATTAATCTAGAACTCGTCATGCTTGATACTAGTAAGGTAAGTCCTCAGCTCAACAATGACATTCTGAGAAAGTACAAGCATTATAATGCTAATTAATAACTAATATGCTTCATAAGGTACAATACATTATTAATAATTGTGGCTGTTTAGTAAACTAACGGCCCTTATATTAACTACTCAGTCCTCCTCTATCATCTTAAAAAACGAACAGAAGAAGATTACAACAAAGCACGATAGTGTGTACATATAAAGTAAGTACAGATGTGCTAATCTATTGTAGAAATATAGGTGTGTTATGACTCTGTAATATATGGAAATATAGGACAGAAGTATTAGTTGGAGTCATGTGGGCATCTAGACAAAATGTCAGCCATCACATTATCCGCACCACGGATAGCTCGTACCGTGAAGTGAAAAGGTTGAAGAGCTATAGCATATCGAGTGGATCTCGAACTTTTCAAATTTTTAGTCTGAATAGCTGTAAGAGCTTTCTGATCAGTCTCTAGAATGAAATGTGCGCCCAGGAGGAATCTTTGTAGCTTTAGAATTGACCAAACCATCGCTAACAACTCACGGTCTAAAACCGAGTAGTTCCTCTCTGGCGCATTTAGTTTTCTAGAAATGTACATAACAGGATGCAGAGTATTTGCATATTCTTGCATCAGTGCTGCTCCAATCCCAGTGGATGAAGCATCACTCCGAAGAACAAAAGTCCTATCAAGAGTAGGTAATCTTAAGATGGGAGGAGAAGAAAATATATTCTTGATTTGGTCTAGTGAAGATTGGCATTCTTCAGACCAACGGACCAGATTAGGCGAATCTTTCTTCAACAATGTTGATAGAGGTGCCATGATCGAAGATAAATTTGGAATAAATCTCCCATAAAATTGAATTAAACCTAAGAGACTCCTAACTTGTTTCTTCGTTTTAGGAACAGAGATGTTCAGTATTTTGGAAGTATTGTGGTCTTCTGTCTTCAAGAGACCATGACCAACACGATGACCCAGGAAAGAGATTTCACCAAAACCAGCAAAAAAGCTTTAGAAGGTTTTGCTGTCAAATTATTCTCACGTAGAGTGGACAGTAAGTCATATAACCCTAAATAGTGATCTTCCCAGGTATCACTGAAGAGACAGATGTCATCTAAGTATGCGATGACATCCGAACGATGTGACAGAATTCGACGCATCATGCGAACGAAAGTGGCAGGGGCGTTCATGAGACCAAAAGGCATAACATTCCATTGAAATAGACCCCTAGGTGTAGAAAAAGCAGTAAGAGGTTTGGCATGCTCTGCTAAAGGCACTTGCCAATAACCTTTAGACAAGTCAAGTTTAGTGAAGAATCTAGAATTAGAAAGTCTAATCAGTAGATCTTCTAACAAAGGCATCGGTTCAGCGTCGAACTTTGTGACCTGATTCAATTTGCGATAATCAACGCAAATTCGTATGTTCTTATCCTTCTTCCGGACAATAACCATGGAAGAAGAATATGGTGAAGTCGATGGTTCAATTATATTTTAATTGAATCATTTCATCCAATTCCTTTTCCACTTGCGACTGAAAGTGTATAGGAATAGGATACGGCCTAACCCTAATTGGATTATTGTCGGTAAGAATTATGTCATGTTCTATGACATCTGTGTGTCCAGGAATGTCAGTGAGAACATCCTGAAATGTTTGTAACATCGACGAGACTTGTCGATGTTCGTCACCAGAAAGATTAGGAGAAACAGAAACGTTTTTCCAAGATTCCGTGGAATGTAATGGAACCACTGGAAGGGGACCAGCTTTCTGGGTTTGACCTCGCAGAAATTCAGAAGTCAACAGATTACCGATACCAGACCGTTTCCTGTGGCTGATACGACACACTTGCAGTATTGGTTTGCTCTTTGTCAACGCTTCGTCACGTGACCTGTCAAGTGAATGCAGTATGTAGGTCAGCGTTGTTGACATTTTTTACATTAGACATTATAGAGTTTCACAGAACAGTTGGATCAATTCTTGTCAGTGTTAACAGAAAGACAGTATTTGTGAACTAAGAAGTCCTGGTTTCATCGATGGATCTTCTTGTTTGCCATATATGAACTTTAATATTTAAGGCCAGAATGTTTAATTGAATAAAGTGGCAGTTTGTTTGTTTTCATGAAAAATAACTTTGCCATTACTGTAAGACTGAGCCTATTTTGCAACACATACTATCATACACATAATTTATATATATTTATGTTTACATGTTATTTGTTTGTATAGTATGTTAGTTTCTATGTCAGCGGGTTGTGTTTAAGGTTGGGCGGCGTCCTCACAACAGAGTATCCCACGTCATAGAGGGTCCGTTGTGGGCGTTTTCTATAGGTGCAATTTTCTTGATTGAAAATTTGCTGCGACAACTGTTGCTTTTGTGTTAGCTGTGAAGTCTGTAATTATTGTTATTTTTGTAATATTTCTTTGTTCTTTAGTTTTGTTTTGATTTGTTTGTAATTTGTTGGTCTAACCTTTTCTATCTTTCAGTTCTATTCATAATTTATATTCATATATTGTGACGTCATTTGTGTTGTTATTCTTTGCAGATTCAGTGATTATCTTCATTGATTTCCCTATTTGATTTATTTTGATTTCTGCAAACGTTCTTGTATTGTCAGTCCTATTTGTACTTTATGTATTCTGTTGGTTGACATATGTTTTATATGGGTATATTTCATAAGACACAATTGCCTGTGCACTGCACTTGGATTATGGTATAGACCAGTACCTGATTATTATTACTATTATACAAGACCTTATTAAAGGCTTGTGACCCACAGATATTGGGATAGTATACTGATTAATCAGGTCATTGAGAACTTGGGGTATTATTATTGATTCAGGTGATTAGTATTATTGTTAGGCATCATGTCTACTCTAGATTATTTCATTACTCAAGGGAAAGCTCTTGATAAGACTGGTCAACAATTAGAACAATGGGCAGTTGCTCAATATGACAAAGCATTAGCTGCAGAAGAGAAAAGATTAGCTGCAGAAGAAAGAAAAGCTATGGCGGAAGAGAAAAGATTAGAAAAAGAAGCTGAGGCTGCTGCTGAACAAAAGAAATTGCAGATGCAGGTAGAGGAAAGGAGATTTGAAGCTGAACAAAAAAAATTGGAAAGAGAAGCTGCGGCTGAACAAAAAAGATTAGACAGTGAAGCTGAACAAAAAAGATTAGACAGTGAAGCTGAACAAAAAAGATTAGACAGGGAAGCTGAACAAAAAAAAATTGGAAAGAGAAGCTGCGGCTGAACAAAAAAGATTAGACAGTGAAGCTGAACAAAAAAAATTGGAAAGAGAAGCTGCGGCTGAACAAAAAAGATTAGACAGGGAGGCTGAACAAAAAAGATTAGATGCTGAAGAGAAAAAAAGCAATAAGAGAACATGAATTTGAGTTGGAGAAATTGAGATTGACAAGTATGAGTAATGTTAATCAGGCATCTAGTGGTAATGGTAAACCTTCTACTTACAAGGTTAAGGTTCCACCGTTCAATCAGTCCAGTGACGATATTACATTCTGGCTGGATAGATTTGAACGTTCTTGTCGTACACATAATGTGGATAAATCACAATACGCTAATCAATTATCAGAAAACTTGAAAGGTGAATCTTTGACTAGATTATGCCTTGTAGGAGAAGCAGATAAGGATAATTATGATGTCATTAGGGCGGCTTTGATAAAAAAATATCAGCTAAGTGAGGAAGGCTATCGCCTTTTATTTAAGACGATGGTACCTGAGACGGGGGTAGAATTCTCAGAATTCACTGCAAAGGCACGTCTCACAGTTGATCGTTGGATTGAGCTTTCCAAAACGGAAAAAAAACGTATGAAGGACTTATGGATTTGTTGCTCAGAGATAAGATTATGTCATGTGTGAACAAACCTTTCCTTGAATTTATACATGAGCGTAAACCTAAATCTCTAAAAGAAATGGAAGAATATTGTTCCCAATATGTCACTGCACACCCCGACGTGACTTTTGGCAACACTAAGATTAAGGAGAGTATGCCAGTTGCTTCAGCAACACCATACAATCCCAATTATTCACACAGATTTCAGGGACCTCAAAACAGATTTGATAAAAAAGGTAACCATAATAGTTATCAAAACCAAGGTAACCAATCATTTCAGGGTTCTTCTTCAAAGAACTGGAGACGACCTGATAGCTCTCGACACAGGGGTGGTCATAATTATAGGAATTTCCGTAGAGGAAGTAATTATAGAAACTATCAGGGTTATCCGTCTTGGAGTCAACAAGATCATAATTACAGAGATACTCATTATAATGAATATGATAATGGTAACCAAGGGTACTATGACTCAAACCCAAATAGGGGTTACAATAGAGGTAACAATAACTACAGAGGTGATAATAACCGAGGTAGATCTCAATACAAAAGACATAAACCACATTTTCAGGCAAACTCTGCACAACAAGAGTCCCATGAAGCCTATAAACAGAGTAAAGATAATAATGATGCTAGTAATATGGCATGTGCCGCTTTTGATTTTGGGAGAGCATCTCAGTGCCCCCAATGCAAAACGTTATTTGAGCCAACCACAGTGACTACTTTAAGCTGTGGCCATCCTCTTCCTGCTCTTCCAGCATCAGTCGCGCATGATGGAAGAGGGTCTCTTGTCTTACATAAGGGTTTAGTGAATAACAATCCAGTCTCTGTGCTATTTGATTCTGGATGCACCACAATTGGTGTTAGGCAGTCACTCGTAGATCCTTCCCGTGCCACTGGACAAGTAGTCAAATGTGTAACATTTGGCGGCACAGTAGAGAAATACTCTACCGCTATCATTAGGATTGCTACTCCTTTCTTTACAGGAGATGTACACGCATGTCTTCTTCCGAATCCGATCGCTGACCTCATCATCGGTCGCATTCATGGAGTCAAGGAATGTACTCCGCAACAAATTTCCACTTGGGAAAGGCAAAACATGCAGATTGCTAACGCTGTAGTCACTAGAGCTCAGGCTCTTAATGTGCCTCAAACTTCATCTACTGAAGATAATGAAGTGCATAACCAAGATAATCCCTTGGTAATTTCTCGTGACTCGTTTATAAAACAGCAAGAAGATGATCCCACTCTGAAGAAATTCTTCATTCTTGCAACTAAAGGTGATCCGAATAAGGACACAAGTCGTAAATCGTGGATTACAAAGAAGAATGGCGTACTTGTACGTATGGTTCAAGACTCCATTACGTCAAGTCATTCTCAAATCCTGGTTCCCAAGAATTTGAGAGTTAAAATTTTGCAGCACGCTCACGACTCTCAGTGTGCTGGACACATGGGTTTTTCCCGTACTAAGTCAAGAGTCCTTGCGGCTTTCTTTGGCCATTGGTAAACAAGGACATACGGATTTATTGTCAATCTTGTAAAGTATGTCAGGAAGTTAAATCCAAAGGTCCACGGCATGCTGCACCCATTCAGGCGGCGGACATTCCTATTCGGCCGTTTCAAAAAATGGCCATAGACATTATTGGTCCATTTAAGATCAAGTCTGCCAGAGGACATCAGTTTATCTTGACGTGTGTTGATATGTGCACACGTTGGCCAGAGGCTATTCCTCTGAAGAGCATTACTACTGCTGATATTGCAGATGCTCTTTGGCTTATATTTTCTCGTCTGGGGTTCCCCGGAGAGATATTGTCAGACCATGGCACCCAACTAATATCAGATACCATGTCTCAAGTAATGTCTACCCTGCAGATAGATAGATCTTTAAGTAGTATCTACCATCCAATGTCTAATGGTATGGTCGAACGCCTTAATAGAACACTTAAAAACTTACTGGGGAAGATAACTGAGGATCATCCTCAAGACTGGGACAGAGTTTTACCTGCGGCCCTCTTCGCTTACAGAGAGGTACCCAATGAACATACGGGATTTTCTCCCTTTGAACTCGTCTTTGGCGCGCGTCCGCGTGGCCCTATGTCGTTGCTTCACGATCTCATAACATCTGACAATATTGACGATGACACAAAGTCATCCTACGAATATGTCATCGCGTTGAGACAAAAGATTATCGAAGCATGCAAATTAGCAACTTCTTCTTCTGAATTTGCGAAACAGAAGGCAAGGCAATTTGCCAATAAGAAGAGATGCTTACGACAACTTTGTCCTGGTGACAAAGCATTTGTATTACTACCTTGTAGGGAAAACAGATTACTTATTTCTTGGAAAGGTCCGTACGATATAATATCGAAAATTTCCGATGTCGACTATATTGTCGATATTGATGGGAAGCATAAAACCTTCCACATCAATATGCTTACTGAATTCCATGAACGTCCGGATTATTTGCAACCCATTTTCCAAGCAACGGACAATTCTCCAGTACCACATGGTCATTACTCATCACTGTCCGTGATACAGGATGAGGAAACAAGTTTTTCAGATGTAAATCTTCCTCTTCCAATGATCCCACTTCATTCCAGTGAATCATGGAAGAACGTTACTGTCTCTCCTGATTTGTCTCTAGGAGAACAGCGACAAGTTTCAACTATGTTGCAAACATTTCAGGATGTACTCACTGACATCCCTGGACAAACTAATGTCATTCAACATGACATTGTGCTAACTGACCATACTCCTATTAGGGTTAGACCTTATCCTATACCTATACATTTCCAAGCACAGGTCGAGAAAGAGTTGGATGTGATGATAGATTTGAAAATAATCGAACCATCCACCTCTGCGTATTCTTCGCCGATGGTTATTGTGCGTAAAAAAGACAATAACATACGTCTTTGCGTTGACTATCGAAAATTGAATCAAGTAACGAAGTTCGATGCCGAACCTATGCCTTTACTGGAAGAGCTACTTACTCGACTCTCCAAATCTCATTTTTTCACTAAACTTGATTTGTCTAAGGGATATTGGCAAGTTCCTTTATCTGAACGCGCCAAACCTCTCACGGCTTTTTCAACACCTAGAGGTTTGTTCCAATGGAATTTTATGCCTTTCGGTCTTATGAACGCACCAGCTACGTTCGTACGCATGATGCGCCGAATCCTATCTTATCGGTCAGATGTCATTGCATATCTAGACGACATCTGTCTTTTCAGCGATACTTGGGAAGATCACTATTCAGGGTTAGATGAATTGCTGTCTACTTTGCGTGAGCACAACCTGACAGCGAAACCCTCTAAAGCCTATATTGGTTTTAGCGAAATTTCTTTCCTAGGCCACCGAGTTGGTCATGGTTTCCTAAAGACAGAGGACCATAATACTAGTAAGATACTTAACATCTCAATCCCTAAGACTAAAAAACAGGTGAGAAGTCTGTTAGGTCTTATTCAATTTTATGGCAGATTCATTCAGAATCTATCCTCTATCATGGCACCTCTCTCAACACTTCTAAAGAAAGGTTCGCCTAATGTGGTCCACTGGTCTCAGGAATGCCAATGCTCTCTGGATAAGATTAAAACACTGTTTTCAACACCACCTATTTTAGTGCTACCCACTAAAGATAAGACATTCGTTCTTCGTAGTGACGCTTCATCCACTGGGATTGGAGCGGCACTAATGCAAGAGTACTCTGGAACTCTGCATCCTGTAATGTATATTTCCAGAAAACTTAATGCGGCAGAAAGGAATTATTCGGTTTTAGACCGTGAGCTATTAGCTATGGTTTGGTCGATCCTCAAACTACAGAGATTCCTTCTAGGCGCACATTTCATAGTAGAAACAGACCAAAAAGCTCTTACTGCTATACAGAGTAAGAATTTGAAGAGCTCGAGGTCTACTCGATATGCAATTGCTCTTCAACCTTTTCATTTCTCTGTGCGAGCTATTCGGGGATCAGATAATGTGATGGCAGACATTCTGTCAAGATGCCCACATGATTCCACATAACTATTAGGGCTTAGACTTCTTGATATGTCTAGTTCTATAGTAGTTCCTTTTCTATATCATGATAGATACACATTTGTAATTTAATAATATAATGATTGTATCACTACATAGCGGTTCATGTATGTTTATTCACCGCTGTGCTTTGATGATTTTTACTTCATAAATCATAAATTTAAGATATCTAATACGTAGTGATGATATGAATTTTTTAGGCATTGTGTAATTGCCAGAATTGTATTATACTTTGATGACACCTTCCTGGAAAAATATACTTGTAGAGAAATAATTTCTCTCAGTTTATGAGACACATTCTCACCAGTCGCTCCATAAGTCGACTTAGCCTCATATTAGGCGTTATAGGTATTCCTGATATTTTCATCTGCGCATTATTCATGCGTTGTGAGCCTATTGTACGTTGCTCCTAGATGTATTTCAAAAAAAAAAAAAAATGTTCCATTTTTTTTTTTTTCCCGGGAGGTGTGGTAAGACTGTTACGTGCAGTCTTTGATATCTTACAATATTATACATAGGTAATTTTTTAGTGCTTAAGGGAAAGTCATTATTGAGTTACTTCCCTTGAACTCCGCGGATAAATACATTTTACTGCGATTTATTCGTTGTTTGGGTAATAATAGATTGTTCTTGCTTCAGAATATCTATGGCCTGAATTTATGTGTATTGTTTGTCTGAGTAGGACAAGTCTGTCTTATATCTGTATATCTTTACATATCTAAGTCGAACTATATGTTCTGTTGTCTCTAGAGAGGTCAAAGGCTATTCGGCGGATGTGTGGCTTGAGTGGTGTGATTTGGCTTCGTCCTGATAGGGAATGTGTGTGTTTTGCTATGTCGGCTTGATGCCTTGAAAAAGTGATCTCAGTGGTTTTGGGGAAAGTGATAGTCGTCTAGACCTATCGTGTATGCTTTACCCCAGTGTTTATTCATCTTGCCAAGGAATGGCAGTTTCATATTCCCTCTACCAAGGTAATCAAAGATACTCTTATGAACTCTCGATCGAAGCCACCATTGTCGATAATTACGATTTGAATGTTTAAGAGAATATATTTGACTCGATGAAAAACGACTTCGATTCCTAGCAGCACTATATTCTGTAGAATGCAGTCTATTGTTCATGACCAAATCTACAGAGCAACGAAATGTTGTATGAATGACTAACTTTAGAACAGATTCATTATCTGTATTCAAACGTGAGTGACAGTTCACGAGTGGAGCCATCTTGGAACCAAAACATGTAGGACTTTCAAGAAGAGAAAAGGGATGCCCGTATTATCGCTTGATCAGTCCAGAGATCACTGCTACACATGAGAACCCATTGTTAGCGGTTCAATATTATTATATGGAAAAATATGTGCTGAACATTATGTTGAAGAATCGTTGCTAAACGAGATTAGGTTTAGAAGTCATCTGAAATATTGTTTACAAGCTGACGTGCTCAGTCAGTGACGTCAGATGATATATGTATGGGCGATACTGAGTGCTTGGCTATTGACAGTCCATTATACCATTATTCTACATGAGTGCCCATGTAACATTGCAAGACCATTGTCCACTGTACTATGATGTATTATGGCAACCTGTGATTTGTCACTATCTGTGCTGTCGAGTGTGTACGTCCAATTAAACTTTAGAAAAGGTACACAGTCGTTGGTGTCGATGACTTCCGGTCATACATGAGTGTGAGAAGAGAACATTTGTCAACAACACGAACCCTTATCATCATTCGCACATTATACACTCCATCCATGTCTACACAACACTGCGTAGGTCAAGTTGACATTCCATACACTACAGTGGGGCAGGCAACACCATAGGGATCTTGTCAACTGATGATGATAGACGCCTGTCTTCCCGCCTAGGAGTGTTCTGGTGTACTTTATCAACATATATTATATCCAACTAAATATCAACGAAATTCCGAAAGCATGTTTATGTGGAAAGTTTTATGCTTTCCATCAATATCGACCACATAGTCAACATCGGAAAAATCCGAGAGACTATTGCATACGGACCTTTCCATGCAATAAGAAGTCTATTTTCCCTACTGGGGAGTAGGACGAATGCTTTGTCACCTGGACAAAGTTGTCGTAGACATCTATTCTTGTTAGCAAACTGTCTTGCCTTCTCTTTAGCAATTCTGATGAAGCAGTTGCTAGCTTACATGCCTCAATGATCTTTTGTCTAAGAGCAATGACATACTCATATGAGGATTGAGTTTCATCGCTAATATCATCGGCAGTGATGAGATCGTGTAATAAAGACATAGGGCCGCGTGGACGCGCGCCAAAGACAAGTTCGAAGGGAGAAAATCCTGTGTGTTCATTTAGGGACTTCTCTATAGGCAAAGAGAGCCGCGGGTAAAACCCTGTCCCAATCTTGAGGATGATCTTCAGTTATCTTACCAAGCAAAGTCTTGAGCGTTCTATTCAGACGCTCAACTAACCCATTAGACATAGGATGGTAGATACTACTGAGAGATCGTTCAATATGTAAGGTAGACATTACCTGTGACATAGTGTCAGATATGAGTTGAGTGCCATGGTCTGACAATATTTCTCTGGGGAACCCCAAGCGAGAAAATATCAACCAAAGAGCATCTGCGATATCTGTAGTAGATATGCTCTTAAGAGGAATAGCCTCTGGCCAACGTGTGCACATATCGACACATGTAAGGATAAACTGATGTCCTCTGGCCGACTTGACCTTAAATGGGCCAATAATATCTATGGCCATTTTCTGAAACGGCCGAATAGGAATGTCAGCAGCCTGGATAGGCGCAGCATGTCGTGGTCCTCTAGATTTGACCTCCTGACATACCTTGCATGATCGGCAGTAAATACGAATGTCCTTATTGACAAAAGGCCAAAAGAAAGCCGCAAGGACTCTCGACTTCGTACGGGCAAAACCCATATGTCCAGCACATTGCGAGTCATGAGCATGTTGCAATATTTGCACTCTCATGCTCTTGGGAACAAGAATTTGCGAATGTGCCGACGTAGTCGAATCTTGTACCATACGTACAAGTACGCCGTTTCTCATTGCAATCCAAGATTTTCTATTTGTATCCTGATTCGGATCACCTTTCTTCGCAAGAACGAAGAATTTTTTTAAAGAAGGATCTTCTTCTTGCAATTTTATGAAAGAGTCACAAGTAATCACTAAGTGACTATCTTGGCTATCAACTTCATTATCACTATTCAGTGAAGTTTCGGGTGTTTGTAGAGCTTGTGCTCTTGTAACTACTGCATTTGTAGCTTGCATGTTATTATCTTCCCAAGCAGCAATCTGCTGTGGGGTACACTCCCTAACTCCGTGAATACGACCAATAATAAGGTCCGCAATAGGATTAGGTAAGAGACAAGCATGCACATCTCCAGTAAAGAAAGGAGTGGCAATGCGAATTACAGCAGTAGGATATTTTTCTAGAGTGCCGCCAAATGTGACACATTTAATAACCCTTCCTGTAGCACAAGATGGATCTACAAGCGATTGTCTAACACCAATAGTGGTGCATCCGGAATCGAAAAGTAGTTGAGACCGAGTATCATTAACAAGACCCTTATGTAGAATTAAAGAACCCCTCCCGTCATGCGCAACAGCAGCAGGAAGAGCGGGAAGTGGGTGACCACAACTCAAAGTAGTTATGGTACCCGGTTCGAATAAAGTACTGCATTGGGGGCATTTGTTTGCTCTCTCAAAGTCAAAAAGCAGAACCAGTGACAGCGTCAAAGTTTTTACTATCAACAACATGATTACAGGCTCCCTCAGTTTCCTGTTGTACAGCATTAGCCTGCTGATATCTCTTTTTTTTGTGTTGAGATCTACCCCGACTATTATTACCTCTGAAGTTATCAAAGTTATTATTATCTCTGCAGTTATTATTGTCTCTATTGTAATTGTTATCCTGGTTCGAATTCCAGTTTCCACGATTACTATCATGTTCACATTGATGCGAACATCTATTTGTTTGGGTCTGAGGTCTTCGGCAGGAATAACCTCTATTACCATATCCTCTTTTGAAATGCTTATAATTATTAGGGTGATAGTAACGAGTACTATCAGGTTGTCTCCAATTCTTCGAAGAAGAATCACCATGAAATTGATTTCCATGATTTTGACAGAAATTACCGCTACTCTTTCTATCAAAATTTTGTTGGAATCTACGAGCAAAGTTTTGGCCATACGGAGCTGCCGAAGCAACTGGTAAACCTTCTTTCACCTTAGAGTTACCCATGGTTATGTGTGGGTGCGCAGTTACGTATTGGCAACAGAAATCTTCCATTTCTTTTATTGTTTTAGGTTTACGTTCATGAAGGAAAGCAAGGAAAGACTCATTGACAGACGACATGACTTTGTCTCTAAGTATTAAGTCCATAAGTCCTTAATAAGTTTTTTCCGTCTTAGATAGTTCAACCCATCGTGAGAAAGTAATGCGTATTCTTGCAATAAACTCGGAGAATTCAACTCCATTTTCAGGTAACATGTTTTTAAATTGTAGACGATAGCCGTCTTCGTTAAGCTGATATTTCTTTAACAAAGCGGCCCTGACAACCTCATAATTGTTCTTGTCAGGTTCATCCACCATATTTAATATACTTAGAGCTTTACCTGTCAGTATCCCTGATAACTGATAACATATTTTGCTTTGTCTATGTTATGAGCTGTACATGCTTGTTCAAATCTGTCCAGATAGAACATTATGTCATCACTGGAAGGACTAAATGTTGGTAACTTAATCTTAAAAGTATCATTATTAGCCTTACCAGAAGATGAACCCTTGTTTGAATCATTACCATTACTCATGCTCGTCAATTTCAATTTTTCCAACTCTAAAGCTAAGACCTTTTCTTCATGTTCCATTTTTGCTTTCTCTTTCCTCTCATCAGACTCTCTCTGTAATCTTCTTTCCTCAGCCTGAGCCTCTTTTTGAAGTCTTTCATTTTCAGCTTCTTTTTCAAGTCTTTTATTTTCAGCCTCTTTTTCATGTCTTTTATTTTCAGCTTCTTTTTCAAGTCTTTTATTTTCAGCCTCTTTTTCAAGTCTTTTATTCTCAGCCTCTTTTTGAAGTCTTTCAGCTTCTAGCTGTAGCTGGAGTTTTCTTTCCTCAGCTTCTGATTCCCTTTTTTGTTTTTCCATTTCCATTTGGAATCTTTTTTCATCCACCTGCATCTGCAGTTTCTTTTGTTCAGCTTCCATATGCAGTTTCTTTTGTTCAGCTTCCATTGCTTTATCATATCGAGCAGTTGCAAATTCTTCTAACTTATCACCAGTCTTCCCAAGCAATTTACCCTGCTCAATAAAGTGCTCAAATGTAGACATGTTGTCTAACATATGAGTCCAAAACCTGAAATAATTAACTAATTTATTTCAAACCTAAGTGTAACAAGTCTTAATTAAGCACTTGTATATTCACATCACCTTATATTATCCCAGTCTCTGTGGGAAACAAGTCTCCAATCAAAGAACTTGTATATGAAATATCAGCACTCAATTTTTGATCATAAGTGCACTTCTCATTCAATAGTGCACGACACTATTCATCATTCATTTATCATCAGTGTAGTAGTAACAGTGCATTAGCATAGCCCATTAACTAATTACTATAACTGTAAACAATGACTATGTAAACACATGCAGAATGTAAACATTGAAAATGTAAACAATACAAACAATGTAAACAATAACAATGTAAACAATAACAAAGATCAGCAACAATACAAAAACGTTCGCGGAAATCAACTAAAAATAAAGCAGAAATTAATGAAATATCACAAAAAATGTGACGATATCTGCGATAGAATTAAACAAAATACATGACACCACAGTGTATAAACAAAAATGTTGTATGAAACTAAATTATAGACAAGAGTAGGCTAACAAATACAAACAAATCAAAACAAAACTAAAGAATGCGAAATAATAACGAAAACAATATTAAAACATGTCATCACAGCTAACATAAATAGCAACAGAAGTCGCTTAGCAAATTCCAGTATTGGAAATTTGCAAACCTTACAGAAAACGCTCACAATAGACGACCTCTATGACGTGGCATAATCTAACGGAGACACCACCCAACCGAGAACCCGCTGAAATATAAACATATAAATATACGAATAACATATAAACATATAACATATAGAATGAGATGATACACAGAAGACTCAGCAGAAGTATACGGGCACAGTTTACATACAAACAGGCCACTTAACTTATAGGCTTCCAATCGTAGAACAGCAGAAAAAAAAAACGGATGTCAATCAACGTCCTAAAGAGCGAAGCTCCAACGATGATGGCACATCTGAACTGCTTCCACTGCTAACACGATGGTACAAGAGCTTCTGAAATACTGTGTGTTGAGTTGTTTCGGCACTTGACCTTCTAATCCAAAAGTAAGTTGATGGAAATCGGTACTTGGCCTTCTTCAGAAAACAACCCGTTTCAACCGGCACTTGACCTTCACAAAAAACGACAGCACTGGAACCTTGACAGCAGCAACTTGCTTGACTTGCGTAAAAGATAACAGCAGTCCGAGTTATCCGGCAACATGTAACAACGCCGGGTACTGTCAAATTCTTGTTTCCGTCAAAAAGTTGAAATTTTGACTTTTACCGGGCAACGCCGAGTACTTTGAAAATTTTGAAGATGTTGACTGTATTGAAGAATGTTAATTTCTTGAAGGATGCTGATGAATTCTTGTTGAAAATGAAGTGGGTAAGGGACCCCGTGTTTGCTGGTACCAGAATCAAACCAGCTTATGGCCACCAAATGATGCGTGATGCCATATGATGATGGATGGTATCCGCATGTCTGGTTTTGTGTAGTGTGCAGATGTGTTCAGTCAAAACAATGTTCATACAAAAATAAAAGGGCAATCCACATAGGACGTCAGTAAACTCACGACGTATAAAGTCAATGATTCTTGAAACAGCCGTTGACGTTTTTCTTCATTATTTATTGTGGACGCCACAGTGACAAAATGGTTACGCGAATATGTAGACACATCAAACAGTCATTATCACAGCAACATTCAATACAGCAATAGACGGTAGACAGCATTACAATGATGAGTCAGATGCATGTTATATTTCAAAGTGCTGTAAATGTAGTCAGGGGAAAAAACTCCATCCCTTTCTATAACAGCCAGGAGATAACCAGATGTATGAGATCAGTTCACTCTCCTTAGTCTGACTTCAGCAAGACAGACACGTCTGCCGAAGTATAAATAATGTCCTCAAAAATATCCTCTAGATAATAAAAGGTTTTTCAAACCTAGTTCATTTAACAAAGTAGCAAGTAATGGTCCTTGGTACCTGCATCAACCGATGCAGTACAATACAGCGACATGTGAGCTAGGAAAACATCTCGTGACGATGACTTTCGAAGACAGGCGATGAACCAGAAATCGTTCACGACCAAAAATCGATAGAGTTAATGAAAATGTTAATTTACCTTGCCTTCCGGAAATACACAGAAATATTATGCCTCCCGGCATGTGCAAATACACTAGAGGTATTATCTCGAATAAACGAAATATCCATAAGAGGACTCTCACATTCCTGACAGAACAAAAAAAATAGCGGAGATCCCCTCTTCAACGAGGCATCTCTTTCGCCATTCCAAATCGCTCACTCCACTAGTGGTGGGCGGAAACCGATCGACCAAGAAGCAAGACAAGTCATGCGCAGTCCAGCGCAAAATGACCACAGCTCAAACTTAACTGCATTCGATACCAACGCGAGAAGACAAATGCTTACCGAGAAAAGTGACTATAAATTTCAAGCAGTTGTTGCCCTTGCGTTATAAAATAGATATTGTAATAAAATGATGTTGCGAGAATTTATCACGCAACATATCATTGTTTATAAAACATGTAGGCCTATGAACAAAAAAATCAGTGTGACACAGAATATGAATCATTATAAAACATGTTTAAAAAATTTAAATTCTGAAACATTTGATTTCATGCACTCGACAAATTGTTTTAGTTATAGCCACTTATTATATATATTCAAGTGAAGTTTTATAATAATATTTATTTAATAATAATGACATAATTTTAATAACTATAACAATGCTAAACTCGATGACGGAAACTAGACAAATATTTGGTGCAAACGCAAAATGTATATCAGAACCAACTATGTTTTGCATGCGTTGGCAAGTAGATTGATGTGGTTCGGATTTAAATTGAACAGATAAAGAAATCGCACAAGGCAATTAAACGTTGAATTTGCAGAACGCCAAAAAAAGGGACGAACTAATGGCCATGCAAGTCTGTACAGTGGATAGACAGCATTTACGTGTTGGAACACTTTGTTAAAAAGCCAGCACATAAATGGATGATAACAACAAATGGCAAGTTGGATTTACTGCGAATCGTGTTAGGAAGGTTTAACTTTTTTTGGTTTTAGTTGTACTATTGCTTTGAGGTGCGCTTCTAACGCACAAAATTTAAGTAAAGGCTTCTTTGTAGACGACATTGGAAGTACAGTCACTTGGTGACTACACGTATAAGTGTTCCGGAGTGCTAACTCGGGAAATATTCTATGTCTCACTTATTCGGCTAGTCAAGGCAAAATAGACACTGCAATGACAAAAAAAAAAAAATAAGTAAATACAGTGAAATTTAATTAATTAGACATTCAACGTTGAGACGAATAAAAAACACACTGAGAATGGAATTAAAAATAGACATGAAAGGGATACAGAAGAAATGGAAAGACCTTGATTAGATGGCACAAGGCAGAAAGGCTTGTCGTTAAGTTTTTAAAGGCCTATGTTCTTCTGGGAGCTGAAATCTTAATGGTGATGATGATAATGATGGTGATGATGATGATGATGATGGTGATGATGGTGATGATGATTATGATATGATGATGAGGATGATCACGATGGTGACAGTGATGGTCGTGATGGTGGTGATCATGGTGATTATGGTGTGATGATATTCTTCAAAATACACCACAAAAACGAATGGAAAAGTTATGAAATAAGTTGATTCCTAGGTACGCTTATAACGGATGGAAGATACATCTTAGAGATGAAGAGCAGAATGGCTCAGGCAAGCCAGCTTTCAGTAAAGTGAAAAGTATTTTAAGCACCAAATCTTCGTCAGTGGAAGTAAGAAAACAGGCTATCGTCATTTCATAGACAAACACTAAGTTTTTGGTTTAAACATTGTAAAGCATACTATTCATATAATTAGCTAAACACAGTTAAAAAAAAGGCAAAAAACAACTGAAGTCTTAAGTAGGGAAGAAAAGTAAAATAGGTAAAGGCTCCCATTACACGCACATTGAGGCAAATGTGGAATATGGTGTGTTGAGGTCAGGGGTGGAGAGGTCAGCATCCCACCGGCGCCTTTAACCTTCTCAGAGTTGCTCTCGTACCCAATCCATGAGGCTGGGTCGACCCCGAAGCCGTTTGCGGTCTAAAAGTCCCACCTCAACTGGGGATCGAGCCATGGACCACCGAACTAGAATACCAGTTCACTAACCACTACGCTACCGTGGCTCCCCTTAAGTAGGGAAGTTAGCCTTACTTTGCCCAGAAAATGATGCTGTGTAAAAGTGCCTTCAAGTTTTCAGCTACGCTATTATAAAAAATTAAATAGCATATCAAGAACACCTATGTAGAACTGATGACTAGAACGGAACAGGTGATGCAGCGAAAAGGCGATGAGAAAAAGATGCAGCGGCAAAACCAACATGTATCGGTGTGGGCGGAAGCAGAAAAACAAACACAAAAATAGAACAGGTGTATATTCCGTTCCCCTTCCAGCAACTGCCAAATGAAGTAAATTCAAAGGTCGTACCTGCACGTGACAAACGCTCAACACGTCTATCTAACAGGAACGTTACATAAGTTAGATTCACTAAAACCAAACCAGATTAGGATTAATCATACTTAGTTGAATAAGTCATAATGGAGGATCAAGCAAGCACTAGTAAGAAATAAAGGAGTAGAAAACTAGGCAACGAAAAAAAAAAGTAGTTATAGGCTTACCAGGGACTCATGAACGGAACCACCCTTCGCTACATGAATGAATCGTGACTAACCCCACTGCCAACTAGTCACCACAAAAATAAGACTTTGTGAACAGTGGACATTAGCACGATTGCCTAACGTAACTACGACATTTCGGACCGAGGAACCAGCCAGACTAATTATAAACGCAATAACTTCTATAGCTTTCCTATTCACGTATTTATTTACTTGAATTACGAGAGTTTAAGACATGGTAATTGAGTAAAGGACGAATAATAAATAGCTCGTTATGTGTTTTCCATACAGCTTTTTGAAAGATCAGCAAACATTGTCGAGAGCTTGCAATTAAGCAGCCAATTTGTGAATTTGAATATAAATAAGAAAGATTTAATGTGTCAGGTAATGTTGGAGAAGTGGAGGACGAGTACTTGAATCAGAACAAACGAGGGAAGCATAGGCCGTCTTTTAGCGTTTAAATCTACATTTCGTCGCCCTATTACTCATTTATTCCATCACTACTAAAGCGCGTTTTGAGAAAAACGCATCCAAAGTTTTTGGGGTATCAGCTGAACATGAAGAAGTTATCACATTAAAATGAAATTTTGCACGTTGATCGAAACTGTTAAATAGATTTTAAATCAAAAATTAGAATATGGAAAACACTTTAAAAAAAAGAATTATAAGCAACTTCCGGTTGGAGATAGAATAATGTGCCAACAAAATTATTCACTTTCTAGTTGGTTTCTTAATTCTATCTCCATGTACGTGCCTTACAGTGACATAATTATTTCATCTCCAGTGTCCTGGTAAAGACGGCCTGTGGCGGGTTAAGAAAACCTTACTTCAGATCTATAGCTTAATTCTTACGTTCTCTTCTCAAGTGTTCATTTGCTTTAAAAAAATATATGTATATCTATGTTCTTTACGATTACATCTCTTTACAAAATAGTGAGAGTTTGGAGGCTATTTCCTGGTAAGGTTGTTCTTCCTCTTACAAACATTCACATTAGCTTGCTCGTTGTTCTTCCTCTCACAAACATTCACTTTAACATGCTCGTTGTTCTTCCTCTCACTAACATTCACATTAACAAGCTCGTTGTTCTTCCTCTCACAGACATTGACTTTAACATACTCGTTGTTCTTCCTCTCACAAACATTCACTTTAACATGCTAGTTGTTCTTCCTCTCACAAACATTCACTTTAACATACTAGTTGTTCTTCCTCTTACACACATTCACTTTAACATGCTAGTTGTTCTTCCTCTCACAAACATTCACTTTAACATACTCGTTGTTCTTCCTCTTACAAACATTCACATTAGCTTGCTCGTTCAGACAGGCTAACAATAAAAGACAAAGGAGCCATGTTTATGTGTATATTATTTACTACATTAAATGAACACAATTCTGTACTGATTTTTTTTTTTTTCGTACGCCCGCATATACTCGAGGCGAAATCTCAGGTTAGTTTCTAACCTGAGACTGATTTTACGTGAGTATCCCTTTTTTCTTGTACAGAGACAGGTGTCCCTCGCCATTCAGGCAGATACTCGCCGATTTCGGAGGTACCCATTAGAGCTGGGTCGGCTCAGGAGCCGCCAGTCCCTGGTCGACGACACTCCTTCAAATGGCCTCGCCAGGGCTCGAGTTAATCCAGTCCAAATCCCGGTCGACGAAAAATCCTCAAATGTCCTCGCCCGGGTTTGATCCTGGGTCACCCGGTCGCCAGCGCAGTGTCGTAACCACTACGCTAGCGCGGCTCCCCTGTACTGATATTTCAGATTAGTCATTTTGCTACACATTTACACATAATATGAATATGAGGAAAAATACTACAGAGAAATCATGATTGAAGCAGGGTGCTCATGAATTCTCTGTACAACTGTGGTATGTATCTGAACATGCTCTTGAGATTTGTTTTTTCTCGATTGCCATAGGTCAAACTTTCAATTTTCTTAGGGCTACTTCATTTGGCATACGAAGGCTCGAGTGGATCTTCTTGCGAGATCTTAATGATACTGCAGTTCATTCTGTGACCGAATGACACAGCTTGTATTCAATTGTATGCAGATGAGCATATCTGCAGCTATCTTATGCATATAAGCGGACAGTTCGAAAAGAGTAATTTTGTTGTTGTTGTGTGTGTGTGTGTGTGTGTGTGTGTGTGTGTGTGTGTGTGTGTGTGTGTGTGTGTGTGTGTGTGTGTGTGTGTGTGTGTGTGTGTGTGTGTGTGTGTGTGTGTGTGTGTGTGTGTGTGTGTGTGTGTGTGTGTGTGTGTGTGTGTGTGTGTGTGTGTGTGTGTGTGTGTGTGTGTGTGTGTGTGTGTGTGTGTGTGTGTGTGTGTGTGTGTGTGTGTGTGTGTGTTTTGCACATTCTTGTAGTCAAAAAATTTATTTCCCTGCATAACAGCGTGTTGAATAAGTATGGCCAGCAGGTTGGCCTGAACATCAATCTGAAGAAGACAGAGGTCATGACACTAAATGTGGGCAATCCTGAGCCAATAACAGTAAGGAACCAGAAGTTAGAACAGACAGACACATTTACTTACCTAGGAAGCATAGTAACACCTGACGGCGGAACAAGCAAGGACATTAACAACAGAATGAATAAAGCGAGAACAGCCTTTGCTATTCTCAACAACATTTGGAAGTCTTCCCAGTACAGCACAAACACCAAATTAAGACTGTATGAGAGCTGCGTACTTTCTGTGCTTCTCTATGGTGCGGAATGTTGGAGAGTAACAGAGAAGGAAATGTCGAAACTGTCCTCCTTCCACACAATCTGCCTAAGGAAAATTCTCCGAATCTTTTGGCCAAACACCATCAGCAAGTTGTATGGAACTATGAGCATTGCTGAATCAGAAGTTTAATCTGAGGATGTTTTTTTAGAGAAACAATGCCAGAGCTATAGCCATTATAGAATTAATATTTTGTGGTACTCGAGCACCTAACCAAAGAGTCATCTCTGTGAGTTCATAATGATCTCTAATAACTTTCTCACTTTGTTTCCAGATTTACCATTTCCTACTTCATGTCACAAAGCAAAGTAAGATTTCCTCGTCAATGACAAAGTGGCAGTCAGGTTGAATGCCACAGCTTGTGTTTGTGAAGAAAAATGGAAACACCACAGATCGGGAGTGTTAACACATTTTCTAAGACAAAACTAAGCACTGGCTTGATTTTGTTCTTTCTGTCCTTTTCTCTTTCAGCTTCAGCTTTTTTCAACATTGTTCCGGTGTACATCTAATTCTTCTTTATCTTCAGACATACTTCTACCTTTGCAAGTCTCACACCTATCACATCTGTCTTTCTTTGAGGATAGAAAAATAATATTGAATTCTGTATTGAATATTTCATCGTGTTTATGTTCTTTGACATGCTTGTTACCTCTTTCATAACATAGGGTAACATAAAACCCATACATCTTGCTGAGCTTAAACCATTTCTCAAGGTACTCTTTTAGAGGTAGCTCTACAGTAATGTGATGGTATTTTAGGAAAAGAGTTGACGTTCTTCTCGGAGGGTGAGCTCACCAATTTTGTTTGCATTTTTTCCTGTCACAAATGACTTTGGAATGCCTGTATCAGGACATCTTAACTTCGTAAAGAAGTAGTTGAGTCGCATCTGTGAGATACCAAGGGTGTTCAAGCAAAATATTTCGCACACTCTGACCCTTATGGTTGTGCGACCTCCTCTCATGCCCCTTCTCCTCTTGCGGAGCATGCAACCAACACTTCAGTTGCTTCTCTTGCATTAAACCTGCACCAGATCAGCTTTAAAACAGCAGCGGCAGCAAATTTGTTTCTTCACATCTCCATAGTGGTTCATAACATCACGTGATGACTACGACTAGTTTGATTGGCAGATCAGGAGGTGGAATAAAGCAGTATAAATGTGATTGGACTTAGAATAATTAAAATCCAACAAACGTTGAAATCAAAATTATTTTTCTAGAAAATATGTTCCCATATAAGGGATAACTGTCAGATATTTCGTAAGATGAAAGAATAGCTTATATGACGTAACTTTTCCTAATTTATAAATTTTGCCAGGGCTGCGGCCGTATGGCTTACTCTTTACGATTTCCAACTGTCGAAGGATTTTTAACGTGCGGAACTTGCACACAGGACCTCCTATTTTTTTACTCTTATCCGAGAAGACTAGGCATCCGATCTCATTACACAGTATGACATAATTAGAATGTACTAGTCCTGAAAAAAGATTTTCATTAGTTATACACTTGTATTCCCTGTAACTGGAAGCGATACCTTTAAAATTAGAAGCAGATGTCATACCTCTTAACTACTTCGACCCCTTCATGTTTTACAGATCAGTACAGAAGACACTGGAGCATGAGCGTATGTGTGTTTTCTTCCTTCTTCTTCCTCGTTCGTCCTGAAAAGGACGTTGGCTGCGTTGTGTCCGTTTACAGCGGAGCTGCGATATTTGCGCCTTTCGGCCGACACATCCGACTTCAGCACGGCATTTTTTTAGGGGACCGGGTTTGCCTTCCCATTTCGATCCCTACTCCCTCAGCCAGACTGCAGTGATGCAGCCTGTTTCCAGGACCACCACTTGGAGGTGGAGTAGGGTCTTTGTCAGCTCTGGTTCGCTGACCCTGACGCAAGCAGTCAGGCTATGGGTCGCTGACTGCATTCATCACTTTTGCTGCGTCTTCGGTCCCATCTGTGTTTTCGTACAGACTTGTAAATCATCTACCTGCAGCGTTTGCCCCGTCCTCCATAAAGAATAAAAAGTTAAATATTGATGGTTTCCTTGTAACTGTGCTTATGTAACAAACATCAAACAATGCGCGTATCGAATGCGTGTTTGCCTTCCAAACTTTGTTGGTGAATGGCTCTATCAATAAATCAATAACTAGATCAATCAACCATGTAGTATTTCATTCACTTAGTCATTCAATGAATCAGTCCGTTTGCAAATCAACTAGCCTGATCGAATTTATTTGTATTATGACTGTTGCATATAAATGTTTCTTTCATCCTTTTGTTTCCAGACTGTAATATTCAGAGTATTCAGGACGTACTAAGAGAGGCCAGTTCGCAAAGAAATGTTATTCAAGACGTTAGAAGAATGCAGTCTGCCTTCTTTGGGCATGTTATGTGAAGAAGAATGATGGAGTGTATTGTGACAACAGAGAGGACTGCGAGAAAAGCAGGATGACAAAGAGAGAAGATATTGGACAGTTTGACAAAATGACTGTTAAGATGCATTTCGTAAACTGAATTTCTTCTTTCTTCTTTGATCCTTAGCCGCAGACTGTTAAAGCAGTCAGTGGCCATCACGATTGGTGGCGTCTTGTAAGGCAGCAACAAATTGCTTCCAATTTGTTCGGTCGGCGGCCATCCTTCGTACAGTGCCCAACTCTGGTTCATTCTTTGCATCCCAGCCTCTACAGCTCTCCGCCAAATTGTTTTTGGTCGGCCTCTCTTTCGATTTCCTTCCGGGGTCCATAGCACAGCTGTTCTTGTAATGGTATCAGGGTCCCTTCTCAGGACATGGCCAACCAAACTCCAGCGTCTGCAACCTATGATGGTATGCAGGTACTCTTGGTTACTCCGAATAAATAGTACTTGTTTGGTGATGGTATTCGGTTAAAAGATTCGACGAATTTTCCTTAGGCACATTGTGTGAAAAGAGGATAGTGTAGACATTTCCTTCTCTGTTACTCTCCAGCATTCCGCACCATAAAGAAGCACAGAAAGTACACAGCTCTCATATAATCTTAATTTAGTGTTTGTACTGTACTGGGAACTGAATATAATGGATCCGAAATACTGCGTTGTTTCAAATGTTGAAGCATAGTTGATCGGTGTTGACCATTGTTTCAAGTTACTTCGTTGTTTTAACGTTTTTTCGACCACATATAATGTGATGTATTGACAATGAACGCGAGCCATAAATCTGATGTTTTAAATCGACCAACTGAAAAAGAACAGACTCTTTAACAATGACATTAACATAAGCCAACAACAGAATTGATAAACAGTATTGGAGACGTGAAGTTGTGGACAGACATGATCGCCTACACCACAAGGCCTGGTTCTTGAAGAAAAAGAAGTATTTTCTCACAACACCTCCCTCCCTCCAATTTTAGGCCTAGTGGATAAGATTCAGCAGCACGTTTAAACAAGCCGCGTTGTCCGCGTGACAATATCCTATTATTCCTACATTTTTCACCAGCTACAAGACGCTCTATATTCCAGGATCAGGGGTTACCAGCCTTTTTTTTTTCAGGTCCCATATCACTTTGGCTTTTATCAAACATTCTCGTACGATATATTCAAAATGAAATAATATAAATTAATGTATTTACCATGCATGTGCATATAATTACAAAAATAAATAAGCAGATCCATTCAGTTTTCCGAAGGAAAACATAATTCGGCGCATAACAACATACTGTTGTCGTCCACCTATGACGTCAAGAAGCGAGGGGCTACGACGTTGTACTGGCGACCAGGTGTTCATGGTTCAAACCCGGCCGTCGACGTTTGAAGAAATGTTTACGACCGGAAATTTGACTGAATAATCTGAACGGCTCCTGCACATAAATCCCGTGTGGATGGGAAGGAGCGAAGCTCCTGACCGGGTTGGAAGGAAAGTCCACTGACCCCCCAGCCTCGCAATGACATGTCATTGGGCCGAAAGAGCCGGAAAGCTCGAGTGCCGCTGGTTATTAAAAAAAAAAAAAAAAACATTTTGTGACGATGTGTGACGATAGTGGGACCGGAGATTTGAAGCAATCTGACGTCACATCAACAATACTAGTGAGGCTCGCTTCTTTCATAAATGGTGTCTTAACAAAATAGATTTTGTAACTTCCATCCTCATATTCTACTTGTATTCGCAATAGTTAATACCTCTCTCGTGGACGAATTATGTTAATATTATAATATCATTTTAAATATTGGATACTTGTTTAACCTTTAACTGTTTTAAATTGGTTGTTTTTTTAATTATACATTTCTTTTTTAAAATATAATGTACTACAGTTCTTTCCTTTAAACCATATTGATCTGGAAGCAAATATATTTCTAGTCCGTTCAATGGAGGAGTATATTTGCCGTGGGATGGTGATTACGAAGAGAAATCATTCATTGTTAACAACTTCGGTTTTTAACCCTTGAAGTTTTGTGAATTTTCTATCAAGTTTAACATTACTTGATGAAACTTTAACTTAACTAACAGCTGAAGTTATGGATGTGTTCACTTTACATTACATTTTTTATTGCTTGATTTTAAATTAAGCCAAAATGAGCGATATCTAAAAAACATTATTGACCAGCTAAGCAGTCCTTGGAAAAGCCTGAGTAATTAACCACTATTTTACATGAGAGATTGTTCTTTTGTCTGCACTAGTTAACTAACATTCGATATTATTCTGTCTTTTCAATAGTATAAAAAACACTGGGAAAGGGGAAGGAAGGTTAAACGATTTGTGACGTCACATAAATCTGGGTTTTTGTGACGAAATGTGAAAAAGGGGGCAGAGGGTTGAAAAATTGCAACATGTGCTTGCAGTCATATGTGGACGACCCCTTTGTAATACTACAAAATTGTTAAATGTTTATCAGAGTTTGCTAAATCAGTAAGATCCTTGATTCTATTTCTTGTTAACCATCAGTTTCCTTCTTGATAGAGTTTTTGAACGAGTTACTGGCATATCATGTTTAGCCTTCATTTTATTTCTTGCATTGGATTTGACTGACAACAGATTCGCCGATAAGTGTAACTGTGGCACCGATAAAATGACATCTGAACATCTGCTTCAAAGATGCCCAAAATATTAGACACATAGAAAGCACATATGGCCGTCAACAGTACCTATCTTGGAAAAACTATATGGAGATACGAATAACCTCAAGGTGACCACTGCTTTTATTGAATATGTTCTAGCTGACGTCTGAGAATGTTCGAAGAAGAAGAAGCCTCGCTGTTCTCTCTCCAATCCAGAATTTTCTTGTTTTTTCTTTAACACTTCTCCTTTTGTAATAATTCACAAACATAATATATTAATGTACCAACAACTTCCCGTACTCCTTGACAAGCATCTCGTACCCCAAGGGGTATATGTAACCCAGCTTGGGAATCTCTGTCATCGATCATGCCAGACATTTAATAGTCATCGTCTGCTGAACAGTGTAACAATGATAGTAACCTCCACTAGGAAATATTCCAACAGGTCGTAATCTGACCAGTAGAATTAGTCCCTATTGGGAGGGGTGTTACAGCATTCTTATCTCCCTAACCGTCAAGGGAATCATTACTCCCAAGCATCATTTACCGGAGACAGATGTTAACCCAAGCCTGCTTGGAATATTAATTTCAACGACTTGTCTAATGAAGGTCATTGCGTTGCGTGTTACACTAAGCAAGTGAAAAGGCATTTAAAACTTCTTATTCGCACTTTGTTGTGTAACCCTGGCAGTCTATGTTATTGAATTCACTCAAGAACAGCTGACGTGTACAAGTTGGTATGTTACAATAAATTTCCACTAGGCACTATAGGCATCATTTACAGACATTACATTATGTGTCCGTTATTTCAAAGTCCTCATCAATGAAATCAGACAGTTCACTACCGTCGGGCTGAATATGTCGATAAGTCAATTTATAAAAATCTGTGTTACAGCTCCATACATTCATTTGATACCTGGTAATACTACACTTGCGTCAAACCCAACATTTGACGAGTATATATTTTGAGGACACACAGAAGACACCTTGTCTTTCCACGGCTCGGTAGCGTCTCTCTCTGACGTCACACTCTCCCTCTGACGTCACACCCCCCCCCCCCCTGACGTCACCCTTCACAACACCTCTAACTTATTTTATAAGACCGCGCAACGACAGTTGAAGAAACCTCCATCGGGTAAACCCAAAACTTTCAATGATCGTGCGCAGCTCTCAACACACGTGTATCTATGGCAAATACATGTCACAAATGTCACAAAAGTAGACGTAGCTGACATTTAACTAAAAGAAATAAATTATGTTTCGTTGATTTCTGCCTCTTCTACTACCTCCGTACTTTCAATATTTATCACCAGACCTCACTGCTGGCTGCAATATTTGCTATCTCTTATAACGTCAGTTTATTTCCCATGTTAGATTTTATTTTTATTTTATTTCCTGAAACTAAATACACTTATTTGTTAAATGGCATTGATTGCTCTTTGTTTTGAAATTTGTTTCAAAAAGTTCAATTATTGTATCAGACTCACAACCCATCCTTCGGAAGATTCAAAGTGAATGACTCTGACATGAATGGAAAACCTCCATAGAAGCCTCGAATCTTCGGGAACTGGTGTGGATCTACTATATTGGTAATGCTGGGGTAAGTGGCAATGAAAGAGCTGACAGGCTAGTTTCAAGAGCATACAATGAAGGTGCATTGGATATGGGTAAGGGAGACATACTGAGGGCAGTTAATGATTGCTTATTAGAGAATAACACTGCAGTCAATGAATCATGAAGGCTAAAATTGCTGGTATTTGGAATCAAACGTAAGACCTGTGGAATAGACGTATGAGAAGATGTATCCGGTGTGTATACAACCAGTGCGCTATAGGTACAATTAGCAGTCATACCCTTCGACATTTTCTGAGGGAGACTAAGTACCTATAGGTTTGCAATGACGTCGATTCTGCACAACAATAAGAACACCGATAATAATTTGTTTGATGTATATTCAGCAGAAACAACTGATGACATAACAAATTTAAATATAAGGAAGTGATGTTTCAAATCAACCTGTATAATAAATGTGCATCGAAGGAAAGGAAGAAACAACAGCTCTTCGCAGACTTTTAAAAACTTATTTACACTTCTTTCAACCAGTGGATAACAGGGGTTTTACTGTATCTCTGAACCGGATCCGGTCCTTTGTTGTTTCGCTTTCCTCCAAATTTTTTTCCCCGATGAATTGTGAGTTCCCTGTCATCAAACAACATTGCTGTCCAGTTAAAGTTAAAGCAGCTTCCACAAATAGCCGTAATGAGGATTTATTTCCCAGTTCCCGGGTTTTAGTTTGGAGACCTGGTAGCGTCACACTCTAGTCTTCGCAGCTGTAAAATGTCACGTAGTGGATACTGCCGTAGGGTAGTCACTTGTTAGAGACCTCACTTTACTAAGTCTCAGCTTTATGAGGTGGAGGTATCCGGTTTTCTTTCTCGCTGCTTGTCTTCTTCTTCTTCTTCTTCCTCGTTCGCCCCCAGACCTCCACATTTATGACTCTAATAAAGGCAGCAGTCAACTTAAGGTTCCCAACATCTCCAAACAGTTTTTCGTTGACAGAAGTAGGTTGTTGCCATATGCTACCCCGTTCATTACTGTAGGTTGGGCAGTATTGCAGCAGGTGTTCGACTGTCATAAGGCTGGTACCGCAGGTGCAGAGATCTGTTGCACCAATTTTGTATTTGTGGTATAGATGGTATCTCAATCTGTTGTGACCAGTGCGTAGCCGAAAAATGATGACCTGTTCTTTTCTGGATAGTTGATGATATGCATCAATTTTTTTATAAGGACAAATGTCCCCGGGTGCTCTCTTTCCCATTTGGACTTGAATGTAGCCTTTATAGTAGTACTTTGCCGTTGCGTAAGTTTGTCTCTATATCATTTTGTTTTGTAAGGCCTGACCTCCTTCCTTAGCAAGTCCAAAGTATCTGCCTCCTCATTTCCCTGGTAATGTTGCAAATGTGGGTGGTATCCACTGGATAGTGCACTTCTTGAAGCATTCGGCTAGTCTTTCAAGGGAGATTATCAGATCTTTCAATCCTTTAGTTTGGTGGCTCTTCAGCGCTGATATTATTGAGAGGGCATCTGAAAAGATTACTATCTGTTTTTCTGCCTGTGCTTTGCATTCAATAAGAGTTTCAGCTGCCTGTTTCAGGGCTTCTGCTTCAGCACAGAAGTTATTGCAGTATTTTCCAGTGGCAATTGCCATAGAGTGAATTCTATTCTTTAATTTTATGAGGATGCCGGCACCCCCATTTTCAACTGCATTTGTTGCCGAACCATCAGTATATGCATGTGTCCAAAGCTTTGATGGAAATGTTTGGTCAATATACTTGGTTGCTATACACTTTCTTTGTGTTTCTGTCTGTGTTCCCTTACCTTCAATGCCTGGAATGTCAGATTTTAACTTAGGAAACCATCTTATTTTCCACAGTGGGATAGTTGAGCTTGTTGGGATTTTCTTTGCAACTGAGCTTGCTAGTATGGTATTATTGTTAATTTTTTCTTTTGCTTGGGGGACAAAGTTAGTTCGCTTGAGCCTGCCTCTTCCTAGCCTATTCATTCTTTGGTACATGGGGTGTCCTTCGAGCCTCTTAAAATTTTCAGCTTGTTTTAAGACTCTGCTGTCACGTCTATCCTCCATTGACTGTAGCCCTGTGATGTTTTCCATATGGTTGATTTGTGTAGACTTTAGGGCCCCTGTTATAATACGTGCTGCTTGGTTTTGGAGTCTGTTTACTCTGTCAAAATTTGACTTTGCTGCCGTCGACCAAGCTGTGATGCCATATTCCATAGCAGGTCTGACTCTGCCTGTGTACAGCTTTTTGAGGATATTCTCATCAGCACCCCATGTGGTACCTGCTAACTTTTTCATGATGGCCATGCGAAGTTTTGCCCTTAGCTGTATTTTGTTAATCTGTGATTTCCATGTCATTCGGCGGTCTAGTGTGATTCCTAAGTATGTTGGTGTTTCATCTTCTCGTACTGCCTGCCCATTTAGTTGCAGCTTTGCTTGCTGTGGTTTATTTGACAAGGTAAAAATAGTGTGTGTAGTTTTTTGTTCATTTATTTTGAGCAACCACTTTTTGGACCAACTTTCAAGGGCTAGCAGTGAATCCTGCATGCGCACTCTTGCTGTGGTGATGTATTGTTCTGAAGTCCACATGGCCAGGTCATCAGCGTAGAGGGAGTTGTGGACATTCTTTTGACTTCCCTAATTAAAAATCAGAATCAGGTAACCATTTAAAGTTGGGCAGATTAAAGTTTAATACTACCAGGTTTTGAACCGGGTAACTCTGCCTCACGAAACCAACGATCTAACCTCTCTGCTGCTCGATGCTCTCTCAAGTATGAGCTTAGAAATAACAAGTTTGAGGATCGTCTAACTTTGATGGCTTAAATTACTAACACTTTCCGGATTCACTACACCAAGATAATATCATCTATCTACCATCCATTTCGATAATGCTTTGACCCAGTCGCCTCGCCGCCATTTCTAAGGCTCAAAAGAAGTCGCTGATTCTGTGGCTTAAGACGATAACCTATCAGAACCTGCCATAAACACACGCACTCAGAAATATCACGAAATGCAATGAACACTTAAATCGAATCTCCTCTGATGAGATGCTTACACATAGCCGTTTAGATCATTTACTGGAGCATTCAGTGCGGACATTCAATTTCAGCAAAAAAGTCGGATCCGGGTGCAACAACCGACATCGTAAAATGAACTCGTGTTAAACTATTTGCCAAATCGTTGAATGTAAAAGTTTTTGCTTGTCTTAAAGAGAGATATATGACTTTTACCATAACGTGTTTTCATACACAAATGCAGGTCTACATGGTAAATAGGAGTGTCTCCTATGATTTACTTTTTCTCTCTTTTTTTTCTCTCTCTCTCTTTTTTTTTTTTTTTGCCTTGGCATAAAGAAACGTTCACCTTAGGTGAATTCGGCGATAAGTTATTTAACAGTGTGCAAATACGATTTTCTTCTACAATCTTCTTCTTCTTCTTCCTCGTTCGTCCTGAAAAGGACGTTGGTTGCGTTGTGTCTGTTTACGCCGGAGCTGTGATATCTGCACCTTTCAGTCGACACATCCGACTTCAGCACGGCATTTTTTGGGACCGGGTTTGCTTTCCCTCTGCGATCCCTACTCTCTTCTACAATCTAAACACAACTTGAATTGTGGAATTCCGAAGAAACACTGTTTAATCGTCGCACTCTGACTCGTCAGACAGATTGGGCTGAGCATGTTTGGTGGCACAAAACAACATACATTGTCGACTACTCCAGGCGTGCGTTGGTCCTCAAGATTAGGCTGTCAGCTTTCATGTTTGTTTGTTTACATTCTCCAAGAACAGTAGGCAAAATTGTATAATGTGGCATGTTTTTGTGGTTTAAGATTGTGTAAGACTGGTGACAAATTGTGCTGACGTTGAGCTTTCCAAGGGTGAAACGTATTCTATTATTGGAGAAATCACCATGGTGATATTAAGTATTTCTGAAGCATGACATGTCTCTGCTACTCTTATCCGTGCATCTGTAGGCCCAGAAACATTCCCACCAAGTACAGAAACGTGGCGCAAACTATTCAGTAGTTGTATTGTAGTAGGCTTCCACAGATAGCTACGGATATTACAAGATTGACACAAATAAACCTCTGACTAATATTAAATGCATGTCATAATAATTACAGTCACCATCAGCTGCCATCTCCACAACGAAGGTTGGCTGTAAAGGATCTCCAAAGTCTTCTGTCTCTTGTCTTGGTGGTGCACTCTGAAAGACTCTTTCCTGTCTATCTCTTGATGTTATCTTCCCACTTATAGCGCTGTCTTCCCCTTGCACGTTTGCCTTCACCTCTCCCTTCTATTATGGTCTTCTGCAGGGTGTTATGCCTCTTTATGTGGCCAAAGTATTTTAGCTGCCGAACTTTGATCTCCCTCATTAGTTCTCTTTTCATACCTAGATTTTCTAGGACCTCCTTATTTGTTTTCTTCTCTTTCCACGAGATTATATTAATTACAGTAAAGCTATTGAAAAAGACAACAACTTGAAAAATAACCAATACCTTAAAACAGCATCGAAGAAGCAACAACAACAAAAATGTACTGTGCTTTGAGTAAAGCTATCTTGGACACCCATTCGAATCATCCCATACAGCAGCCAACATAGAACGACAATACCCGGTCCATCTCTGCTTCTACAATGGGAATTCCAAGACAAAGGACTGCCTTTTAATATTATCAACAGGTCTCCTCAATGTGGGTCCTATGCAAAACTAGCACCTTCTTCTCAAATCTTTTTTTCCTCCGACACTTGTCTGCGGTTCCTCTTCAGTCCCACATCGATTATCCTGTCACACCATTTCAATCCGTTTAGTCCATAATGTTAAAGGTATTTTACCTAGCCACGATAGGAGAACAAAGCATGGTAACAGTGTGCCCTGCCAGGCGATCGTAAAAGACGACTTCGAGGAATTGAGCGCCAGGTCTGCTACACCTTCCAATAGAAACGTAGGGACAAATACTGAACAAAAAAACCCTTCAAGTGGCCATTTTTGTCCACACTGGAATCAGTGACAGCGACATCGGATATTCTTACCTACGATTCGTTGTTTTTTTTCACTTTTATATACTTAACTTATACTTTCGGTTTATTTTGTTTGTTTGTCCCTGAGAAAGGCGCTTTGACAGTAACATAGGCAATTCCTTTGCCCCAGTATACATGCATTACTTATTTTAGTTTACCCCATCTACACTTGCGATGGCCGTCACTCAGTGTTGAACGCACTATGATTTCTGCCCAGTGCTGTGAATGTCAAAGGAAAGAAATTCAACCAAGTGTGTGAAACCGGCAGGAGTAACTATGATTCTCTTGGAAAACCCCTCTAGAGTAGATGGCCTTCTAACTTGTGGTATTACACAACCCCGCCCTTTAGCACGTTATGTATGTTACACCATTGTTGAGCCTGCTGCGTGGTGACGACCTCTTGGTTTTGAAGAAAACCCTGTGAATAGCCCCAAATAAAAACAAGATAAAAAAGCGAAAACTATAATCTTCTTGGATCACTACAAAGACGAACAAACACCAACTACATGAACACATCATCCAAAACAACTATATCATACAGTAACACAGCGTTTAATAGCAATTTGTCATTATCTCCTTTCTAAATAGTCTAGCTAAGTGCACAAGAAAATAAAATAAAAACAATAAAAGTTAAAATAAAGAAGGAAATAAATGACACGAAATGAACCAACATTAGAAACTTTTAAAAACAACTCAAACAACACTTGATGTGAGCTATTAATTAGGTATCTACTCTCCTTGAACTATCACGTAAGATACACAATTCGTCTCAATTCCTTTTAGATTACTAAAAGGGTTAATGACATACGATCCTTTCAACTGGCCAGTGAAGAGCATTGTAAACAAAATACTAAGATAATTGAGAAATTCATTGCAGTAAAATTACTTAAACCAGCTTCAACGATAAATGCGATATAAAACTTTAAAATGTCAAATGAGTTCAGGCCGCCATATTGGGTTAAAAAAAAAAGAAGAAAAAAATGCAATGAAGTGATCGGTATTTCTAGGAGCCAGACAGACAGCCAAGACAGATGGACGGGTTAGTCTTGAATGTTAAGGCTAAGATCAATCAGTCAATGAGTTAGTGATTCTCACGGAAACGCCAGACAGTCAGTTGGTCGCGTAGGTACCAGAGAGGTCACAGACAAGACACAAGGCAGGATCGTTCTGAGAGTCGCGCTGGTGTTACATAACACGTAATGAGCAGATATTAGAATTAAAAAGCAATTCATTATCAGCGGTACATTTTCTGAGATCGGCTTCATTTCCTGCAGATACACAGTCTTAGGTCTGATATTTATTCATTAAGATTGATATAATCACTTATATACATTAATCTTTTACATATATAGCTTTATATAGTATGCACATATATACTGAGATGTATATACTTTCACACACTATGTCTTTGTTGTTTATACAATCAGTATGCACTAATGTAATTACTGCACGTACATTAATTACCCAATGATGAGGATAATTAATGATCACCTGGTAGAAAACGACACTGTAGATGAATAAACAAGGCTAAGATTGCTGGAATTTGCCATGAAACGTAAGATTAGCAAGGATGGACGTATGAGAGGATGCATCTGGCATGTTATACAACCAACGCGCTACAGAAATAGTAATTTTTCATCATTATCGTCAGGTACCATCTTCACATCGAAGATCGGCTGCAATGGATGTCTAACATCTTATGTCTTGATTGTGCAACCTGATAGACTCTTTCCTGTCCATCTCTTGATGTTGTCTTTCCACCTATAGTGCTGTCTTCATCTAGCACGTTTGCCTTTCAACTCTGCCTTCTATTACGGTCTTCAATAAAGTGTTACGTCTTGTTACATGGCCAGAATAGATTAGCTGTCTAATTGTGATCGCCTTCATTAATTTTCTTTTTATTCCTAGTTGTTCTGTGACCTCTTTGTTTGTTTTCTGCTCTTTCCACGAGACGTACCCCATTCTTCTATATATCCATATTCATACCTTCGGCATTTGCTGCGGAAGAATGAGCACCTATTGGTTTGCCCGGTGAACAATGATAATAATTATGATGAACAATAATAATAATATTCATTACCGTAGAGATCATCAAAGTGTATAGGCCATGAATAGACGCACGTCAAAGCCCTCATTTCGAGTGCTATCGGCTCAAAAGTAGATCTAGGTCTTCCTCATCATTTTCTCTTTCGTTTCCAGCTCTCTTCTCCATGCGACTTTCTTTGGACTGTATCTTAAGCTTGCTTTCCAAAGATCTTCTTTTGTCGTGGATGTCTTATTTGAGAAATTTTTAGATGACATATGCATACTGATGTTGATTTTTTGGGTGGCTTAAAGTTTCTACAAGAGTAGCCAGCCCAACACCTACATCCTTGGTCACCTTTTACGACATGCTTGGTAGGTTACAGCTTTCTGTGCTCCCTTTCTGGGTCCCTGCAACACATGGATATTACTTCAGTAACACAGAAAGACAAACAAAACACTTACATAACAACATAATCATCGACATTGTCCGTTGGGCTATTAATGACGCATGCAACCACCACTGTAGGTAGTCCTCTAGCTCAGTGTTTCTCAACCGTTTTGTGTCCACGGCACACTTTTCAATTTTCGAAAAATATGCGGCATACCTATGTGACCCAGCGCCTGAATATAAAATTACAGTGATATATACTAAATTAAATACACTAATTTGTGGGCACTTTAGAATAAATAACACTCTGTTGCGTCCTTTTTGGGTCCTTAACAGTAGTAAAGTAGACATGAGTCTGACTTCTGTTAAGAGGGTACGCATCAACATATATGGTAAGAATATATTTATAATTTGAATTCATCGCGCACGGAAGCGCACATATTTGTGCGTAAGTATTTCTGCGTTTTGTTGCTAAACACTAGATGACGTAGTGACCTCAGAGAGAGATGTAATGGCTGGTTTAGAAGTCAGACTTTGGTCTGTTCGTTCGAGCCCCAGATTGGGGGTAAACTTCTGCTGATTTCTATTGGATACGGCCTTCCAATTGGAAGCTATCGCCGTGAGATTTTCACAGTAAGTTTTGAATCAAATGAATATAAATGCATATGACGATTTTTCATCATAACGTATCTAGTCAGTACATTCAGTTAGGATGTACTGAAGTGGATTCAAGATAAAGGGAAGTTGTGGATCCAGCCTGTTATTCTTTCAAGTATGTGCCGCTTGAAAGAACTGTATTACTACAGTAAATACAAAAGATAAAATATATTTATTCGCCGTCCTACAGAATTACGGCAAGATGTTGAGAGGTCAATCAAATTGTGGACTTAGGATTTAAAGTGCACTAATCACTATGATACCTCAATTACAATGGTCGTATATCCTATATTTATATTGTTGATGAGGTCAATTTGAAGATGGGACTTTCTTTGATGAATTGCATACCTCATGACCTTAAGATGTACGTCTGTCCTTGAAAGGTCAGCCGTTATAAAATTATAAGTCGTTCAAGCTCATAATCTAAATTTGCCTGATCATCCATGAACATTGCTGCTGTATTTACAATGTCCTGTCGTATGTTTATTCATATGAATGTCATGAGACTACAGTTCTGAACAATGATATATATTAACATTGCTGCATGTTTATTAACCTGCTAACCGTCAAATGACAGAGGATGTGTAATCTGTCCGTCTCAACGTACGTCCAAGTTTATTGTTAAATAAACCTGTGTGTGTAAAGTAACCCAGGAGTTCCAGTGTGCTTAATTTGGCACTGTCATTGGTTGACGTGCTCTGTTTGTGTTCCTGTTGCCTGATCGCCACACAACTTAACTACATTCGCGTATCAGCACAAAGTAGTAGTCATCCACCACCAAAACACTACTACACACTCTCAATGTGATTTTCTTTTAATTGTTTTAAATAATTGTGAAGTATACCTATTTTTGTTCAAAGCAGTTAATAGCTCCAATTAATATTGAATGAATTCAAGCTGTAAGATCAGTTTTACATTACATGGTCACTAAAAATATACTTCATGTAGTAAATTTACAAAGTTTTTTGCGGCACACTTTGATAGGCGCGGCAGCACACTAGTGTGCCGCGACTCACCGCTTGAGAAACACTGCCCCAGCAGGAAGCCTGTGCTAAGCTTTCACATTTTCTTACAGCGGTGGTTTGTGTAACAATTTGTTATACATGATGAGGTTGCCAGTGCCATGTGAAACTTCGTACTAGTCGCCTTGTACGACATGCATGAGGGTGCAGTAGTTTCATTCTTTCTTTGTCTCTTCAGAGACCCTCGGGAGCTTCACGTGTCATATTGATATTCTAATGCAATATTTTCATTATTAAAATACTTTTAATTTGATTTATGATTCACGTACTCCTATCGCCAGGCTTCTGATTTACGATCAGCATATCAAATTAGCAAATCAGACGACATGTTGTGCGTGTATGTATTCATACACACCCGTACATGAAGGCTTCATACAGGCTTCCTGCAAGAAGAACCAGCGGCATTTGTGGCTTCATGTACCATCGTGAACCAAAAGGAGAATAATAAAAATATGGCAGACACTAAGGAACAGGCGAAGGCATTTAAGAGGTTTTCAACCGTTTCTGTAATCCTTAAGCGGAAAACCAAATGGGCCATCCTCTTTTACTATGTAAATTAAAGTGAATTGGGCTGTCAAACTTATCAAATACAAAAAAGCTCCATAAATTACCGCTGCTAGAGCAAATGACAGTTTTAGTGCAAGCTTCCAGGGGGTATCTTCATGATCCACATGGAGCTCAAAGGGAAAACTATCACAAAACACGAACTTTTCTTCTAGCCTAGGAAGTGTTCTAGTCTAGGAAGTGTTCTAGTCTAGGAAGTGTTCTAGCCTAGGAAGTGTTCTAGCCTAGGAAGTGTTCTAGTCTAGGAAGTGTTCTAGCCTAGGAAGTGTTCTAGTCTAGGAAGTGTTCTAGCCTAGGAAGTGTTCTAGCCTAGGAAGTGTTCTAGTCTAGGAAGTGTTCTAGTCTAGGAAGTGTTCTAGTCTAGGAAGTGTTCTAGTCTAGGAAGTGTTCTAGCCTAGGAAGTGTTCTAGTCTAGGAAGTGTTCTAGTCTAGGAAGTGTTCTAGTCTAGGAAGTGTTCTAGCCTAGGAAGTGTTCTAGCCTAGGAAGTGTTCTAGCCTAGGAAGTGTTCTAGTCTAGGAAGTGTTCTAGTCTAGGAAGTGTTCTAGCCTAGGAAGTGTTCTAGCCTAGGAAGTGTTCTAGTCTAGGAAGTGTTCTAGCCTAGGAAGTGTTCTAGCCTAGGAAGTGTTCTAGCCTAGGAAGTGTTCTAGTCAAGACAAAGGAGCAATAAAAGACCAGGGATTTATGGGTAGATATGATCGAGTGTGTGTGTTTGTCGCCACAAACTTGAATATGATTATGATAATAATGCAGGAGACATAAGATAAACAAAATCCTCCTACTTACATTGACGAGTAAACAAAGCATGAAGAGACAATGATAGGACATGCTACGCGTAATAGTCATTAGTAGATATAAAAATAATTGCACTTTGGAAACATATAATTGACAAACAAACAACGGTCATATCAAGTTAAATAAACATATGTAAACATTATTCAGAAAGCAAACAAGCAAACAAACAAACAAACAAGCAAATTCACCCCTCGAGGCATCGGTAGTTATCAAGCAGCTGAAGCCACCACGTAAGGAGTACCCATTGTTTATCGTTAAGGTTTGAAGCAGTGCTACGGGTTTAATTTATGTTGAAGACCAAAGAGCAGACGGCTTAGAATTATGAATCCTCCATGACGCAAGTTAACTGAAGTATGTAAAGTCAAGGGAATGATCATTCATAGCTCGTTAGCTCATATTGTTTAACCTGTTACCTCCTGATCAAACAAGGTCTGTATTTCTCCCAGAGGTAATTTCTTAACAGTGATATAGTTTCTTGCTTTATATTTAATTAAATGGAGCAGTTTTAAAACAGGTCAAGAGATTCAAATACCTAGGCATGATGATAACATCGGATGGAAGATGTATCTCAGAAGTGATTAGCAGAATAGACTAGGTAAAAACAGCATTCTATAAAATGAAGAATATTTTATGCAACATTTCTTTGTCAATGGAAGTAAGAAAGAGAGTTCTTCAGTGTTATACAGAACCAATCCTGACATACACGGGAGTGTGTCATGGACATATAGTAAACAAATAGGAATTGCACTAGAGGAAATAGAGATATGGTTTTATGGATGAATCTCGAAAATACCATGGACAGCCATAGCAGGAGTAATGGGGGTGTCCTGAAAGATGCTAATGCATAAAGGAAACTTATTTCACATGTTAGGAAGACAGCAATCCTCTATCTTTGGGCAGGGTATGAGAAGAGGAAAGCTGGAATATATCGTAATACCAGGAAAGATTGAAGGAAAAAGATATAGGGAAAGACAAAGACAGCAGATACTGGATAGTTTGACATAGCTTGGAAAGAAGTCAACTAAATGTCTGATTAAATAGTCCTAGAGATAAGAAGTTATGGAGTGACATGATCGCCCACAACACCGGGCACGGTACTTGAAGAAGAAGATATTTATATGTGTTTGCAACATGTTGACAATTACTGTTATTATGATTATTTACCTACATTCGAGTGGGCTGTCCAAGAAGATTTTCATAATCTTCATTATGACAGACCACCGATACACGACGACCGAGAGATGAGTGGTGATGGAGATGATAGGAACGAGGACGTTTAAACAAAGTCTGGTTTTGATAGCGTCGTTACAGAATGACCCAAAGCCTTGCATTTTGTGGCATACAGACAGGTAAACAGACAGACCACCGGACGGAAGAACAGACAGATGGGCAGACAGACATACAGCGGGATAGACAACAGGCTGACGGACAGACAGGCAAACAGACAGACAGATTAACGTACGTACTGACATGCGGTTAGATAGACAGAGGGACGGATGGACAGAAGGACGCATGGACAGACAGACGGCAAGATAGACAGGCTGACGGTCAAACAGACAAACATACTTACTTACAAGCAGAGATACTGGTGGGTAAGCACACATGCTAGACTCAATTAAATCAGACATACCGAAAGACGCACGCAGACATCACAGACACATAGTAGACAAATTGACAATTTATTATTAAGCCATTGAATTACTGCACTGAGACAAACATAAGCATGTGTTCAGTCAATCTGAAAAACTGTTTTGCAAAAGCCATGAATAAATCACCTTATTTATAAATGGTCCCAACTTTATTTATCTGATGTTTTAGGAACCTTTCTCTCAATATACAAGTTTAGTCTTACCAGTAAGTCATAGGCCAGAGCGTTGACTTACTAACAGCTACCAATAATCCGAATAGCAACTAAACGACAATTGATAAATAATATATTCTTACACACTCTTTGTTATCAGTGTTAAAAAAGATCCCTGACCAGAGCACAGAAGAGGAACATCACACTGTGAGAAATGAAATCCTTAAGATAGCCATTGATGTTACCAAGAGAGACAGGATGAGAAATAACGACATCAGAAAAATTTAGAAACTATACCCTGCATCAAAATACTCAGAGAGACAGACAATAAAGTGGGTTGGCCAACTTGTAAGAATAGAACCCATTCATTTATTACTACGAGCACAAAACAGTAGAAAATCTTTATTTAGAGAATGAGGAAAATCAAGACGTAGATAGATAGACAATATTACAGAAATCTGCATCAACACGAACTCATACCAGCCAATTGCGCACACCTAGATCAGTGACTAAACCTTCAGCTGTTCACAACCCTACAAGGTAAAGAAGCCAGTAACAGGAAACGAAAGTAAGTAAACTATAACCAACATGTCCGAGAAAAAAAAACAACGAGTAAGTCATGCGCCAAAATATGGCGTGAAAATCATTATATGTGCTATTTCTGCAGCTTGCCCTGATGATGGAATTCAATTCTACTGTGGTCATTTAATTCATTTTAATTTTACTTCAACAGTACGGAAACAGTGTGGCACGAAAGCATAGAAGCTTTCTCAATGATTGAATATGAGACTTCATTGGCTAAATATATAAATATTTGATTGAGCCACTTATTCATACTTATTACCCAAACTGCGTAATATAAATGTGGACAGATCTGGACATTTTGACACCGATAAGCAAGTGAAGCAGAAACATGTCTAAAAAAGATGAAGGCGTGATGAAGAATGTTGGAAAAACAAAGTTAGTTGTTTCAACAAGCGCATGATTAAGTTTTCAAGCCGAAAAAAGCGCCTTGAAAAGATTGCATAAATCTTTTTTTTTTTTTTTTTTGGAGGGAAAATATAATACTAATGTGACGGACTCGGAGCCACAAAGAGGACACGCGCATCATCATAGTGGGTAGACGCTGGAATTGGGTTGGTCTCATCCTGTGAAGAGACCCTCATACCATCACCAGAATTGCTGTGCTATGGACTCCAGAAGCATAGCGAAAGCAAGGACGGCCAAAAGCCACTGTGGAGAACAGTGAAGGTTTCGCAAGGACGGCCAAAAGCCACTTGGTGGAGAACAGTGAAGGTTTCGCAAGGACGGCCAAAAGCCACTTGGTGGAGAACAGTGAAGGTTTCGCAAGGACGGCCAAAAGCCACTTGGTGGAGAACAGTGAAGGTTTCGCAAGGACGGCCAAAAGCCACTTGGTGGAGAACAGTGAAGGCTGAGATGATAAGCATGAGCTAGAGCAGTGGCACCCCACGAAGGATACTCTGTCGAGCAAAGAGGAGACAGTTTGTTGCTGCCATACAAGACGCTACTAATCGTGATGATCACTGATTATTTTGTCAGTCAACGAGAAAAGAAGAATTTGACTGCGGAATAAGAGAATTAGGAAGTTTAATTAATGCACAATACCTAATTAACACTGCATATTCAACTACATCATAAGCCATGTTTTTACTTCATGCTTTCCACGTTTTAAACATAATCAAGGAATAGTAAAGCTTTCAGGTTGTTAATTCATCTTTTTTATGATTAATATTTATAACTAGTAACACTTAAAATTTTTGAGGCAACGTGTTTGCAATGATGAATAAAAGTATATATATATATAAATATTTTCATGTTTTTAAATCTAACCATTTATAACTACACACATTTATCAATATAAATAAGTTTATCTAGTAATTGGAGCCCATTTTAATTTTTCAAATCGTAATGGGGTGTTAAGTTTACTTCTGTGCAAAACACCTGTCCTTGATACATCTGTCTCTTTTGAACAGACCCAAAAATCAGACTTGCGGCAACAGATCTTCGTTGTATTTTGTCCTAACGAGTCGTCTGCAGCTCAAAATAGATCGTATTTACTTCATGTTCCGCAAGTTGATTATTTTTGATGAATCAACATTTTCCTCTTCCCTTCTTCCACAAATGCACCCTGGGACATATGGCGTATTATTTACACCAGAGCTAAACAAATGCAGCAATAGTGAATGCAGTCAGCGACCCATAGCTTGACTGCTTGCATCAGGACCAGCGAACCAGAGCTGGTCAAGACCGTACTCCACCTCCACGTGGTGGTCCTGGAAACAGTCTGCAGCAGTGCAGTCTGGCTGAGCGAGTACGGATCGAAATGGGAAGGCAAACCCGGTCCCTAAAAAAATGCCGTGCAGAAGTCGGATGTGTCGACCGAAAGGTGCAGATATCACAGCTTAGGCGCAAACAGACACAACGCAACCACCGTCCTTTTCAGGGCGAACGAGGAAGAAGAAGAAGAAACAACCAGTCAATCGCATCTACCGGTAGTTCCATGAAGGATGTTGTGGTAGATCTTTAGGTCACGTAGGGGGAGCAGAAAGAATTTTTAAACAACGGAGACTTTGGAATTTTTACGCGATCCCGGTGAAATCCTTGGCGCTACATTACTAAACTTCACCTTATTCGTAAAACGAATAAGATAGGAAAACGATCTTTTCGTTCAATTAAAGTTGACACCGGGTACAATGTCATTTTTGAAAAATCATTTTCCCCCTCCTCTTTCGATGGAATTTCAAGAAGAAGTTCGTCCAGCAGAGATAACACAGACATGGCACTTATTCCAATTCTCTCACACCTGAAAACAAACATGGTTTCTTCAAAGTAGATCTTTAGAGATCTTATAGTTTATGTAGATCACCACAACTCATGGGTTGCCTGCCGCTAGTTTACACGATTTGTTGATGATAACATTTGAATGGAACCGTCATAACACGAGAAACATGAGAGAATCTTGTGATAGCTGATAATATCAGCTCAGAGATAACACTATCATAGCTGGCAGACGCTGGAGCTGGGTTGGCCATGTCCTCAGAAGAGACCCCGATGCCATCACAAGAACAGCTATGCTTTGGACCCCTGAAGGAAAACGAAAGAGAGGCCGACCAAAAACAACCTGGCGGAGGACTGTGGAGGCTGAGATGCAAAGAATGAACCAGAGTTGGGGCACTGTACGAAGGATGGCCGCCGACCGAGCAAAGTGGAATCAATGTGTTGTTGCCCTACAAGACGCCACTAGGCGTGATGGCCACTGACTGCTTTGACGGTCGGCGGCTAAGGATCAAACAAGAAGAAGAGGTAACACTAAGTTGATAGAGAACAATCTGTCTGGAAACACTGACCAGAAGACACAAGAAAAGATTGAAATCACCCCTGATTCAAGACGCCAGGACCCGTTCTAGCCATCACGGTGATTACATAATAAAAAAATTGAGTATCTTAAGAACTATATTTTTGATCCCTTATGGTTCTAACGCATGCAACATTTATGGCATTCTCTTAAAATTCTTGAAAATTTCTAATTTAGTCTTTTATGTCACTACTGACGATCTTTGAAAACTTAAATACTCTAGTCAATCAATCACGTATATTTAGTTAACGTAAAGGTGCGAAATTAAGAACAAGTCCAATTAACTCTTTCATCCCGGCAGCTTACAGGTTTCACCCATTCATCAAAATAGATGTCAATATTGTTCCACAAGTGATGTTTTAAAACAAGCAATAAACATATATTTGTTTTCATCATCATCATCAACATCCATAATTCTCGCCGTTTGTACGTCGGTCACATCTAAGGGATGCAACTGTGGTTGAACGTTAGACATTAATTGTATTGTTTCCCTTATATGTACTCTCCCGAAAATAGTAACACTCAACGAAGAAAAGTCGATGTAGAACCAATGTTTCATCCCGGAAACGGATTTAACTCATCATTTTGTTAAAAATAACCTTAAAATGGAAGTTTTTGATTGTTTCTTCAAGACAAAATTTTAATTTAAAGTATTGCAGACTTATTATTATGGATCAAAATGATAAGATGGCTGCTAAACGAGCTGCAGATGCTAAGAGGAAGAGATGATCGAGTCAATCACAACGAGCAAGCGAAACTCTAGAAGAAGAAGCAATACGACGACAACATGAAGCGGCACAAAGACAAGCACACCGTTAGTCACAACGAGCAAATCAGTCTGCAGAAGAGCATGAATCTTAATGCACTGCAGAAGCTTTCTGCATTCGTCATTATTGACGGGTTATTGCTAGTACAAACATAATTCACATTTAACCGTTAAGAGACAATAAGCTTGTACACATGACCGATTTTCCCAGGTGCTCGTCACGGGAGACCAATCTTCAGAGCCGGTATATTTGAACTACACGTTTGTTTCGTTTTGTCCCAACTCAACATTTTATTTACTCTCATTCAATTTCCTTTACAACTATATGTTGCAGTGCCAAACTCTTTACAAAAACTTCGGAAAAAGACAGCGCTTAAACTATTACATTATTTTTTAAAAATTGAAAATCACATAACATTCCTTGCATCAAAAATGGGGAAAACCACTTAGTTTTTAAAGAATTAAATCGTTGCTAACTGGATGAAGAATATTTGCTATATTGTAAAACGTGTATAGACACTAAGCCACCAAGAAGACATACACACCATTATAGCGGGGAGACGGTGGAATTTGGTTGGCCACATCCTCAGAAGAGACCATGAAACTATCACCAGAACTGCCATGCTATGGACTTCAGAAGGAAAGCAAAAAGCGAGGCCGACGAAAAGCTACCTGGCAGAGAACTGTGGAGGCAGAGTTGCTAAGCATGAACCAGAGCTGGAGCACCACGTGAAGGATGGTTGTCGACCGAACAAGTTTTAGACAGGTTGTTGCTGCCCTACAAGACGCCGCCAGGCGGGATGGTCACTGACTGCTTCGTCAGTCAGCGACCAAGAACCAAAGAAGAAGGAGCATGTGTAAGATGGAAAGTTATTTTACATCGTGTAAACTGCAGACAAGCCGAAATCCAACCACAGCCACAAGTGCGTACCAGGCAGTCCGTGGGAAAATATTATTCCGTATCGTGACAAAACTGGAGGGAAAAAAGATTTAACATTTTCATATTGTGGATATTGGCGTGAAAGTGTCCAAAATGGTAGAATATTGCATGCTTTCATTATTAAAATGTACGGATGCTTAATAGAGTTAATTGTCGCGCGTGCGTGCGTGCGTGCGTGCGTGTGTGTGTGTGTGTGTTATGTATTACGTCTCCCTTTAGTATTTACATCTCCTTAGTCTATATGTTTCGCCCTTTACATCTCCTTAGTCTTTACATTTCTCCCTTCACCTCCTGATTTCTCCCGGCTCTACGGCCTCATCTTGTTCTTGCTCACATAGAAAATGAAAGATAAAGAACGACAAATATTTTAAAAGAACAGAAAACGTAGATTCTTACAAGTCAGGTTCAAGAAATAGATAACAACACAAGATTTCTCGATGAATACATCTATTACATTCTCAAGCCAGCATGATCTTCAAATGATGTAAATGCGCGTGGCAGTATTACAAAAATTAGTGTCATATAAAAGAACCACATACAAGAAACCAGGAAGAAAAAACGCACTTAAAAACTTTTAAGCGATTTTGAGATACGACTGTCATTTCATATCAAGGCACAATCCAGCAGTTATAAAGCCAAGGTGAACATCACACGCAACCACACACACAGAGCAAAGGAAACGCTTTCATAATTTCGCAAAACAATTGCATTGGAACACCAACACTGATTTGCGAAGTAAGCAATTATCAAAACCATAACAGTTTAGTGGAAACAAACAAAATGAGCGGAATGTAAACGTCACAAATCTACTGATGATGTTGACGTGCATTCTTTACTGGAAATTCATGTTTCACACACAAAGTTCTCGTTAAATTATCTTTATTGAGTGTTCATTATAAATTTATAGATATGCCTTCTTTAACAAACTCCTTCCTCACCATATTATCTTTTAAATACCTTTGTATCACTCGTGGAAAAGCTCTACGGAGATTCAAATAGCTTAAAACTGACTACTGCTTTCGTTGAAAACATTCAAGTAGACGTCTGAAAGTATACGAAGAAGAAGTAGAAACCCTTTTTTGTTTTTGTTTCGTATTTAAAGACAGTTAATGTTTGGGTCTTCTTCTTCTCGAAGTATCATGCTACCTGGTGTAGGTAATCATTACGCTGCACTTTCTCTTGTTTCCTGTGCTGTTTATTATTTCATTTGTTCATTTCAGTCCATGCAAGATATCAAATTGTCTTTGTCGTCCTCAATTCCCTTATTTTCTCTCTCATTTCTTTCTCAAAATGCTCGGCTCGAATATTTCTTAACGCGCTTTGATTTGAACAACATGGAATATTGATTAGGTTAAGATGCTGAAACATCAATGAAAGAATTAAATTATTGAATGATTTATGTCGAGTCACAGACGCCTGTAAAAGTAAATGTGTCGGCGATGTATAAGTAATCTGTAAACGCAAGTGAAAGGGTTTTTACGAGATTTACTTTAATACATTTTTTTAAGCAGGCCACTGATGTTAAAGAAATGCTTCGATATGGGCCTTCTGTTTGTATTAACTAGGAATATTTTAATCCTTCTATTTTGGTGCTCTTTAGACATTTAAAACTAATTTCAGTCTGTGAAGGTAACATTTTTGGAATATCACAGACAGTATAATGTATAATGTAAATAATTAAATAAGGAGGCTGTTGTAAAACTGTACGCAAATATATATATATACATATCTAAATATATATATATATATATATATATATATATATATATATATATATATATATATATATATATATATATATATATATATATATATATATTAGTATAGGTGTTCACTCTTCGTCAGCAACATTTAAAAACAGTCGAGAAAGACAAATATAGACAGATCCAAAGAAAACAGGCAATGGACAGAGCAAACACATTTAAAAAAATGATGAATGAATAAGAAAAAATAATATGATGAGTAATACATAAAGATGAAAAAATTGTATGTTTTCTCATTTTCTTTTTGTTTTCATTTTATATATTTGTCTTTGTCGCATGTTTGTAGCTGTGAGTGACGAAGGGTGAACCCTGTGTTTCTTGTGTACGCTTGATTTGTAAAACTGACTCCATACCGTTTAGTAGTCCTATTTAAGAACCATGTCATTTAAATACCCATATCGTTTTCTTTTTTTAATTTATATATTACTTTCCATCGATCATGTTGAGTTTCATATACATAAATATTCGACTTCCTCTTACGTTCTGTTTTTTTTACAATGGTAGACCACGTTCTAGGCAGTTAATTTAATCATATTTACAATGTAATTTAACTGTTCCTACAATGTTCCTTACTTACTTCTACACTCGTTATTAAATATGTTATTATTACTTTGTTATTATTAATACATTATTATCAATATGTTATTAATATTTCATTCCAGTCATCATCATCACTCTGCAGATCAGCAAGAGTATAGGCCGGATCATCACTCTGCAGATCAGCAAGAGTATAGGCCGTCAATAAACGTATGTCAAGTCATAATGTCCGGTGCCATCAGCTAAACGTTTTTCCATGTCTCCTTCATCCTTTTAATTGTTGTCTTCAGTTCTCTTCTCTGTGTGTTTGTTCGGTGTATTTATGCTACTCTTACCCTGCGGATTCGAGAAAAAGACTGCATGGTAAAGCTATCAATATATTTTCTCAATGTATGTCCTAACCATCGCAAGCGTACAGAAAACAGAAACTCTTTATCATTTCTACACATGTTGCTAGTATTTGTTAGAAATTCTTCATCATTTCCACACATGTTGCTAGTATTTGTTAGAAACTCTTCATCATTTCCACACATGTTGCTAGTATTTGTTAGAAACTCTTCATCATTTCCACACATGTTGCTAGTATTTGTTAGAAACTCTTTATCATTTCCACACATGTTGCTAGTATTTGTTAGAAACTCTTCATCATTTCCACACATGTTGCTAGTATTTGTTAGAAACTCTTTATCATTTCCACACATGTTGCTAGTATTTGTTAGAAACTCTTCATCATTTCCACACATGTTGCTAGTATTTGTTAGAAACTCTTCATCATTTCCACACATGTTGCTATACCACTTTAGTACTATTCAATTTTTTAAAAAGTCTTTGAAAACGGCAAAAACACACGTTTATAAATGTTTGTAGCGTCTAGATAATCGTTTTTGTTGTCCTTACCTTGTTGGTGTCGCGCAATAGAACTACCTTAAATGGTATTTTAGTTAAAATTGAGAACAAGTAAAATGACATCGACAAATGTAGAAAACAGGAAATTAGAGAAAAACATGACAGGATATGTCCACTTGGAATTTGTTGGTTATTGTGACTGTAAATGCGTCTCTGTTTCTAGATTTCTTAGATGTCCTACATTAAATTGTTGTCTATAACTTTGCATTGTTGCATATCTCTTAAGTTTCATTTTTACTTTGGCTATCAGAAGATGGTGATCTGATGCCACATCTGCTCCTCTATTTACCTTTACATCCTGCAATGATGATCTAAACTTCTTGTTTATGCATATATGATCAATCTGATTTTCTGTTCTATGGTCTGGTGATATCCATGTTGCCTTGTGTATTCTCTTATGTGGAACATGCTTCCTCCTATAGCCAGTTGAATTGAAGCACAGAAGTTTGACAATAGTTCCCCATTTTCATTCATTATTCCTGTCACAAATATAACCGTGATACAACGTTAAAATATCTCCAATGATACAACGTAAGGATAAAAACTAATGCGTAAGCTGCTAGAATACATGATCGCCCACGCCGCGGGTCATCACCCGCCATGGAAATTAAATTGTTAGACTTGAAGGCAAAACGGAACGGGATGAGAACGGAGATCAAAAGGAAAAATCTGACTGAACGCGTGCTTGAAACTAGAAAGTCTAAAAGACGCAAGTGGTGGGGAAAGGAGGAAAAGTCACGTCCCCAAGTTGACATAAAGTAAAGAAATCGACAAAAGGGACCTTGGATATTATACGCCACAGTCATTTTTTGGACGCTTTTGCGATAACTTAGTCCGTTTATTTGAATGCAGTGATGAACGTATTCCAGAAGATTCTAGAAAATATTTGAAAAGTAACTTTTCTTAATAATAATGTTAGGAATATAAAACCTAGCTGGCCGGATGGCCCATCTTGAGCAGTGAAATAATATGCTTTCATTTATACAGACGGATAGATAATAAGAAAGATATTGACAAAAGACTGTGTTGTTCATATCAACGAACGTCTGCATTGAAATAAAACATGTCACTAATTTTCAAAAAATTGTGGCCTTGAAGACGCAAGTGCTAAAATCTAGTTGGAATGAAGAGACGGGGTGGGATGGTGAATTGTGGCTAAAAATAACTTTACAGGCAAAATTGTGTAGGGGAAGGCAGAGTTGGTTCAAAAAACAAGTGTGTTTTTTGTGAAACGCAAGTAGAGACGGACGGACCAACAGACAATAAGGCATACTTGACTGAGGTATGACTGAAATGACTTTTTGGTAGGATATTTGAATTTGAAAAATAAAAGGCAGTGATTGGCCATAGATGAATATATTATCGGCGCTCAGACGCGCATTTTGTGCCATTCATTATAAGTTGTCCTAGTAGACACAGTGAATTATTAAGTGGTGTAATTCCCAGAAGCTATTGAAATATTTAGAGGGACGCCATCCTAAAGCCAGCAGCTCAGCTGAGTTTTGCTAGCATTTAACTGTGTTCTATATTCATAATTCTGGTAAGACTGAAATTATTTCTTTGTACATTTTAATATTTGTTTAAGGTTTCGAGTGATTTGATACTGCAATAGCATAATCTGTCCCTTACAACAAGTAAGGATTCGCTCTAGACCCCCCGCCCCAGTTCAGGGTCTAGAGACAAATAAAATACATAAACTCCAGCAAGGATTAGGAAGGACAGATCAGGTGTTGAGATCAGTGAAACATATCACCTATCCTATTCTATGGCAGGAAGCTAATGAACATATTTCAGAATACGTAGTCTGGGAGAACTTATCCTATGTGAAACCAACTTGGTAAGATGTGTTGTTTGGTCAGAAAGATCTGACCCGTCTATGTGGTGTTGTTGTTGTGTAGTGTTGTGTCCAGAAATGGTTAGAGGATGGAATTCTGACACATGACTAATACTTTGATTGCAGAACTGTGAGTTTTAGTTGGCACCAATGTGGTGTCAACTGAGTTGTTGAATATTACCAGAGTGGACCCGTGCAGTGACATTTTGTCAGAGCAGCCTATTATAGCCCCCAAGCACGGAGAGGTGGGGCCACCAGACTTCTGATATTGCCCCCAAGCACGGAGAGGTGGGGCCACCAGATCTCAGCACCAGAGCTACACCTTCAAGCTACGTGAGCGCCCGGTCTGCTGAGAATTCACCAACTCAACTTATTTGCTAACACACCCATAAAAATTCCATCCAATAACTGGACAATGTGTAGTCACCATAGACAGGGAGTGATGAGGCCACCCCAACAGCACATCCATTAAGTGTTCTCCCAAAATAGATTACAACTATAAACAGTAGTAATATTAACTAGTCTAGTAACATACATATGTACACACCTTGCATTTATTATGTAATATTCATGCATTTCTTTCATAATTGCAAAACCTTTCATATGTTCTGACCAAATTAAAACCTTGGTTCAGAACAAATAAATTTAAAGAAAATTACTATCAAAAATTTTACACACTTGAGTTAGTTCAGTGTATTATAACATTTATTAATATTATTAGACTTAGTAAATATTTGTGTGTGTATGCAAACTACCACAACACATTACATATCATTACCCTAGACATTTAACGTAGCCACATTCATTAGTAAAAAAAAAAGATAGGTGTGAGGTCGTAGTGGTAGCAAGAAGGGCCTTCTGACAATTCACAGCTACATTTTATCTCAGGAGCCTTCACAGCTGACCTCATGCATCACACTTAGTAATATCACCATCATACAATACCATCAAATCCACTACATATATTGGGGTCTCTTTGACTCGGGATAATTAGCCCATTAAGTATATTAGGATCTCCTGGGGGGAGAATTAGATTAGGGGAACACATTATAAAAATTAAAAGTGTCCCTTAAAATTAAAAGTGTCCCTGAAAATAAAAGTTGGTGAATCTTCACAGCCAGTGGTAGTTAATTAATTAATTAGAATTATTTTAGACTAGAGTAATTAGAAGTACTTTAGTGGTTGGAAATTTTATCTTGCACATTGCTAGATTTGTTTAAAAAGTATGGCGGAGCTGGCCAAATTCAGATCAGCTGCTGTGCTGACGGCAAAGGAGATGGGAATGGATGGTCAGATTTTAATTCAATATGTAACGGCTGAATGTGATAAGTATATTGAACGGGAAGAAAGAAGATTAGAAAAAGAGGCTGAAAGAAAATTAGAGTCTGAAAGGTTGGCTGAAGAGAAGAGGTTACAAATTGAGGCTGATAGAGAAATTAAGAGGCTGCAGATTGAGGAAGAAGACAAACGACAGCAAAGGGAGGCAGAAGATAAAAGGTTGACTGCCGAAAGCGAGGCAGAAGATGAAAAGGCCGAAAGGGAGGCAGAAGATAAAAAGGCCGAAAGGGAGGCAGAAGATAGAAGGTTGCAAAGGGAGCACGAATTACGACTCAGGGAGCTGGAATTACAAGGCCCGGCTCCTGAAAATGGTGCCAGCCCTTTTGCCTCAGATGCTACGCCCAGTCTGGGAGCCTCAAACTCAGCTATGGGGTTTCATTTAGACCATTTTGTTGAAAAAGACGATGACATAGAGGGGTACCTAGGACGTTTTGAGTTATTAGCTACTACATATGGGTTAGAGAGAGAGAGGTGGAGTTTAAAGCTATCACAGGGACTGAGAGGTACTTCTTACGAAGTCTTCGCAAAAATGAACAGAGAAGACCAGGACAATTATGACATGTTAAAGCAGGCTTTGTTATTGAGGTACGAAAAAAATGGGGAATTTTATCGTAAGAAATTTAGAAATGCCAAACTGTTGTCTGGGGAGACATACCACCAATTCTCTGCCAGACTGGAAACCTATTTGGAGAAATGGACTGCTCTGGGGAAGACCCAAGATCTTAAAGAAATGATCATGATTGAGCAATTGAGAGAGTCCATGGCTCCAGACATGAGAAAATTTCTCATGGAACAAGGTGCAGAGAAGTTGGGGGAGGTTTTAAATGTCGCTGAGAGGTATCAGGCAGCCCAGGCAGAGGTAAGTGGTGCTAAAAAGAAGCACATAGACAATTTTAAAGCTCCACAGCAATTTAATAAATTTGATAATAGAGAGCAGGGAAATAAAGGTAGGACAAACTTTGAACGGCCAAGAAATGACTACCGAGACAGAAACTCACAGTTCAATGACCAAAAATCCAATGAAAGAAAACCGTTTAACCAAGGAAAAAGATGGTGTAAATGGTGCAAGAAAGATAACCATAACACCGAATTTTGTAGAAGGAAACCTTCAAACATTGCTGCAATGAAGTCGGGGACTCAAAGATTAAAGGTTAATCCTAAGGGACAGCAGGAACCTTATCACCCCCCAGTTTGTGAGGATGTTATTTGTAATGGGGTCACCATAAGGTGCCTTTATGATACAGGTTTGGATTATGATTCAGTTGTGAAGTCTAGCCTAGTGGACCCAAGTCAGTATACCACAGAAACAGTGGAAATACAAGGGGCAACTAAGGACATACCACTCATGACACTTCCCATCGCAAGGATAACGGTGAAAACTCGCTATGTGGAAGGAGAAATCAGAGCAGCAGTGATAGATGAACCAATCTACCCTCTGATATTGGGGTGTAGATACGTCTTCTTGGGGAATCCCGAGAGACCTGTGATCATGGCGACAGTGCAGACCAGGTCACAGAAGAAGGAGGAAGAAGGTGAACCTATAAATGCTCATCCAGAGGAGATGAGGAAGGCGCAGGCTGAGGATAGGACACTCAAGCCATGTTTTAAAAAATTGCCCAAATGCCACACACCTCCGAGCAAGGGGGAATATTTTATGAAGAACAAACTCTTATACAGGAAGGCCGGAACTGGAACAAATGGTCACAACCAGCTGGTTCTTCCCACTTCATATAGGGATAAAGTGATGGAACTCGGGCATGCGATTCCCTTCAGTGGTCACATGGGGATCAGCGCCACAGGACAGCGTATAGCTTGTCATTACTTCTGGCCAGGGATAACGGAGGATATAAAAAGATATGTCAAATCCTGCCCAGAATGTCAAAGGGTAGCTCCAAAGCACTGGACTGCTCCTGCAACTCTAGGGGAAATGCCCATAGTGGGAACACCTTTTGAGAGGGTTGCAGTGGATATTGTAGGACCTCTCACTCGGACCAAGAGGAGGAACAGTTACATCCTTACTCTGGTGGACACTTGTTCTATGTGGGGAGAGGCGGTAGCCCTGCCATCAATTGATTCAAAACATGTAGCAGAGGCACTACTTACAATATTTACCCGATTAGGATTCCCGCATCAAATCTTGACGGATAATGGTTCTCAGTTCAAGGGGAAACTAACGGAAGAAGTTTTTAAGCTATTTCAAGCCAGACACTTTCATTGTAGTCCGTACCATCCACAAGGGAACGGCCAGGTAGAGAGGTTCAACGGGACTCTCATTTCTATCCTGAGAAAGCTGGCACACGAAAAACCGGATCTGTGGGATCAATTCCTGCCCGCCGCATTGTTTGCGTACCGGGAGGTACCACATAGTTCAACCGGGATGGCTCCCGCAACTCTGCTATTTGGGAGGCCAATAAAAGGTCCATTAGAAGCTCTATTAAGGACCTGGACAGATGAGAAGGCGGAAGAGACTGTTACCTCATCTTATCAATACGTGAACGAACTGACCACTCGTTTGAAAGCTGGATGGAAACTGGCAAATGATAATTTGAAACAAGCCAGGAAGAAACATGCAGCATATTTTAATAGGAAGGCAAAGGACAGAGAACTGGCAGTGGGAGAGAAGGTGCTGCTTCTACTACCCGGTAGCCAGAATAAATTACAAATTGGATGGCAAGGTCCATATACGGTTCTAGAGAAGGTGTCTAGAACAAACTATAAAATTGACAAAAAGGGGAAGGAGAAAGTTTATCATGTAAACCTGTTAAAGAAGTATCTGGACAGACCACTCCAGGAAAGCACCCCCTTACTGACCTTAGCTATCGCAACTCAAATGCAAAAGGAACCACTCACCTCACATGAATACCCATTACATCCTTGTGAAACAGCAGCACAGGTAAAAGTCAGTAAGCACCTGACTAAAAACCAGAGGGAGAGAGTTCAACAGGTTCTGGAGGAACATACAGATGTATTAACAGATAAACCAGGCCATACAAATTTGCTACAGTATGACATGAAACTGGTAGACTCAAACCCAATCTGTATGAGAGCCTATTCTATTCCGTTCGCGAAGGAGAAGGCATTGAAGGAAGAAATAGATTATTTGTTGAAGGAGGGGATTATTTCACACAGTGAATCATCTTTTAGCTCTAGTGTCGTATTGTTGAGAAAACCGTCTGGGGAACACAGACTGTGCATAGATTACAGGAAACTGAATGCTGTCACAGAAGGACAAGTGGATCCATTACCAGACACAAAACAGTTATTTGCCAGACTGAACAAGGCAAAATACTTCTCAAAGGTGGATCTTAGTAAAGGCTATTACCATATCCCAGTGAAGCCTGAAGTGAGACCTTATTTGGCTTTTAGCACTTCGGATGGACATTATGAATTCAACATGCTACCATTCGGACTGAAAAATGCTCCGAGTGTATTTTCAAGGATGATGCGCAAATTGTTGGATCCCCTGAATAACCCATGTATCACGAATTTCATGGATGATATTCTCGTCGCCACAGAGACATTTGAAGAACACATTGAAGCTCTAGAAATGTTATTTAATAGGCTTAGGGAGGCGAACTTAACTGCTAGGCCAACAAAATGTTGCATTGGATGCAAAGAGTTGGAATTCTTGGGACACACTGTATATCAGGGTAGCATGACCCCTGATCCCAAGAACTTGGAAAAACTGCAGAGAGCACCTAGACCACAAACAAAAAAGGACGTGCGATCATTCGTGTCGTTATGCGGATTTTATCAAAAATATATCAAAGATTTTAACTCTATTTGTGCTCCTCTGACTGATCTGACTCGCAAGGGACTTCCAGATAAAATTAATTGGACTGCGCAAAGTGAATTAGCGTTCCAAGACTTAAAGGAAAAACTCACTAGCAAGCCTATTCTCAAACTGCCTGATTTGACACAGGACTTTGTCTTAAGAACCGATGCAAGTAATGTAGGACTCGGAGCGGCTTTGTTGCAAAGATCATCTTCACCTGATGGGGAACTGAAACCAGTCGCTTATGCAAGCCGCAAATTGAATAAGGCGGAACAAGGATACTCCACAAGCGAAAAAGAATGTTTAGCGTTAATCTGGGCAATAAAGAAGTTTCAAATCTATCTGTATGGTAGGACTTTTGTGGTCGAGACGGACCATCAGCCTCTCGTATTCTTATCTCAGGCTAAGCATGAAAACGCAAGATTGCTGAGGTGGTCTTTATTGCTTCAACCTTATCAGTTTAGTATCCAATATATCCCAGGCAAATTGAATGTCGGTGCAGATTTCCTCAGTCGGCACCCCTGTGATCAAAATTAGAGTAATGGCAGGCGTAAGGAGAGATTTTATCTATGTGTATCACTGGTTTTAGAACTTGCCGTAGGCATGTTTTCAAGTGGGGAGATGTGTCACAAAATTAACCGTGATACAACGTTAAAATATCTCCAATGATACAACGTAAGGATAAAAACTAATGCGTAAGCTGCTAGAATACATGATCGCCCACGCCGCGGGTCATCACCCGCCATGGAAATTAAATTGTTAGACTTGAAGGCAAAACGGAACGGGATGAGAACGGAGATCAAAAGGAAAAATCTGACTGAACGCGTGCTTGAAACTAGCAAGGCTAAAAGACGCAAGTGGTGGGGAAAGGAGGAAAAGTCACGTCCCCAAGTTGACATAAAGTAAAGAAATCGACAAAAGGGACCTTGGATATTATACGCCACAGTCATTTTTTGGACGCTTTTGCGATAACTTAGTCCGTTTATTTGAATGCAGTGATGAACGTATTCCAGAAGATTCTAGAAAATATTTGAAAAGTAACTTTTCTTAATAATAATGTTAGGAATATAAAACCTAGCTGGCCGGATGGCCCATCTTGAGCAGTGAAATAATATGCTTTCATTTATACAGACGGATAGATAATAAGAAAGATATTGACAAAAGACTGTGTTGTTCATATCAACGAACGTCTGCATTGAAATAAAACATGTCACTAATTTTCAAAAAATTGTGGCCTTGAAGACGCAAGTGCTAAAATCTAGTTGGAATGAAGAGACGGGGTGGGATGGTGAATTGTGGCTAAAAATAACTTTAAAGGCAAAATTGTGTAGGGGAAGGCAGAGTTGGTTCAAAAAACAAGTGTGTTTTTTGTGAAACGCAAGTAGAGACGGACGGACCAACAGACAATAAGGCATACTTGACTGAGGTATGACTGAAATGACTTTTTGGTAGGATATTTGAATTTGAAAAATAAAAGGCAGTGATTGGCCATAGATGAATATATTATCGGCGCTCAGACGCGCATTTTGTGCCATTCATTATAAGTTGTCCTAGTAGACACAGTGAATTATTAAGTGGTGTAATTCCCAGAAGCTATTGAAATATTTAGAGGGACGCCATCCTAAAGCCAGCAGCTCAGCTGAGTTTTGCTAGCATTTAACTGTGTTCTATATTCATAATTCTGGTAAGACTGAAATTATTTCTTTGTACATTTTAATATTTGTTTAAGGTTTCGAGTGATTTGATACTGCAATAGCATAATCTGTCCCTTACAACAAGTAAGGATTCGCTCTAGACCCCCCGCCCCAGTTCAGGGTCTAGAGACAAATAAAATACATAAACTCCAGCAAGGATTAGGAAGGACAGATCAGGTGTTGAGATCAGTGAAACATATCACCTATCCTATTCTATGGCAGGAAGCTAATGAACATATTTCAGAATACGTAGTCTGGGAGAACTTATCCTATGTGAAACCAACTTGGTAAGATGTGTTGTTTGGTCAGAAAGATCTGACCCGTCTATGTGGTGTTGTTGTTGTGTAGTGTTGTGTCCAGAAATGGTTAGAGGATGGAATTCTGACACATGACTAATACTTTGATTGCAGAACTGTGAGTTTTAGTTGGCACCAATGTGGTGTCAACTGAGTTGTTGAATATTACCAGAGTGGACCCGTGCAGTGACATTTTGTCAGAGCAGCCTATTATAGCCCCCAAGCACGGAGAGGTGGGGCCACCAGACTTCTGATATTGCCCCCAAGCACGGAGAGGTGGGGCCACCAGATCTCAGCACCAGAGCTACACCTTCAAGCTACGTGAGCGCCTGGTCTGCTGAGAATTCACCAACTCAACTTATTTGCTAACACACCCATAAAAATTCCATCCAATAACTGGACAATGTGTAGTCACCATAGACAGGGAGTGATGAGGCCACCCCAACAGCACATCCATTAAGTGTTCTCCCAAAATAGATTACAACTATAAACAGTAGTAATATTAACTAGTCTAGTAACATACATATGTACACACCTTGCATTTATTATGTAATATTCATGCATTACTTTCATAATTGCAAAACCTTTCATATGTTCTGACCAAATTAAAACCTTGGTTCAGAACAAATAAATTTAAAGAAAATTACTATCAAAAATTTTACACACTTGAGTTAGTTCAGTGTATTATAACATTTATTAATATTATTAGACTTAGTAAATATTTGTGGGTGTGTATGCAAACTACCACAACACATTACATATCATTACCCTAGACATTTAACGTAGCCACATTCATTAGTAAAAAAAAAAGATAGGTGTGAGGTCGTAGTGGTAGCAAGAAGGGCCTTCTGACAATTCACAGCTACATTTTATCTCAGGAGCCTTCACAGCTGACCTCATGCATCACACTTAGTAATATCACCATCATACAATACCATCAAATCCACTACAATTCCTAGCCCATGTTTTCCCATGACTTCTTCAAAGTCGGTGTTGACTGTACCTATCTTTGCATTCATGTCACCCATCAAAATTGTGATGTCTCTTCTTCTTATTTTCTCCATAATATCATGTAGTCTACTATAAAATGCTTCTTTACGCTGGAGAATGTTTGAGTAACAGTAATAAAAGATGAGCAAGAGGAAGGAAGAATGCAAGAGGGGACTGTGCCCGATTTTCAACCCTTCGCAAATTAATTGCTTTCGTATATGTCTATCTAGCTATCTACCTAGTCTGATTCTGGTCTTGAGTTTGGGACGCAAAGACAGCGAGGAAAGTAACTGTTTACCCCACCTCATCTTGATGAACCTAAAGAAAGTCCCTGAGTCATTCAATTGCACACCGTTTGAAAATTTCACGAATTCTTATAACATACCTCTGAATATGTCTCAAATCACTAATTTACTGTACGAAGAATTCAATTTTTATGTCTTGTTGTTGTTGTTTTTTTTTGTTTTTTTTTTCTTTAATGTTTATTTTTATTTGTTTTATTTTTAAATTCATTATTATTATTATTATTTTTTATTTTAAAAGCGTACTTTAATTATGATGATTATTGCAAATGTAATATTACTTTTATAATGATAAATGCCTTAATTATGCTTAAAGTAAATGTGAGGATGAAACGATATAGTATACATGATGAGAGAGAGAGGAAGGGCAGAATGTCAGACGTGCCTGCGTGCCCAATTCTTAACCCTTTGAAAATAAAGTTCGTTCGTTCGTTCTTTCACAGACTCTTCTTTGTCATTAGTTGGTGCATAACATTGGATGACGTTTACATTTATTTTCTTTTTAGCTGTTTTAAAAGTAGCTGTTATTATCTGGGTCCCTCGGTTACCCATTAAATGAGGGGTTTCTGTGCTTCTTTAGATAACATAAGAGCTACCCCTTCACTGTGGTGTGAACTTTCGTCTTCATGTCCCGAGGGCAGCGCCAATTCACATGTGATGAGTTTCTTCTTGTCTACCCCCTTCCACTTTGTTTCACACAGTCCCAGAACCTCGATCTTATATTTCCTCATTTCTGCTGCTACTTGTGCCGCTTTCCCTTGTTTGTTCAAGTTACGAACATTACAGGTGCCAAATCTGGAGGTTCTCCTAGAAGAAAGAAGGTTAGTCAGTAACACAGACTCCTTTCGGCTTTCTCTGCGTTTCATCATACGCCTCCCTGCGAGAGGACCTTCCCCTGTCTTGGATGGCTGTGTTTTATTTTCCTTAATTGACTTGTTCATGTTTGTTGAAGTTTTTGTGGTTTATTGTTATTGTTAATCAGAATCGACCTCACTGCACTCCGGGCAAACCCATAGGTGCTCAGTCTCTCTCAGCAAATGTCGAACAGTATGATTGCTAATTGTACCTGTATCACGCTGGTTGTACATACGACGGATTCATCCTCCCTCATGTCCCACGTTTGATGGCAATCTCCAACAGCCTCAGCCTTGTTGATTCATCTATTGCAGTGTCATTATTCAGCAGGCGATCATTAATAGCCCTTAGTATCTCTCCCTTATCCATGTCCAGTGTCCCCACTATGGGTGCTCTCGAGGCCAGTCTGTCAGCGCTCTCATTGCCAACGTACCCCTGCATGACCAGGACAGTAGATACACACCAGTTCTGGAAGACTTGAGGATTCTATTGATGCTTTCCATTCCTGCCGCAGCCATCCGTTCTGAACTTTCCGAAGCATGGCTTGAGAGTTTGACAATATAACTGCTGCTGAAGGTATCGACGACAGAGCACGATCTCCATAGCTCCCGCGATGATTTTCGTGGTTTAAATTTTTTTACAGGATGGGGTAACCAGCCCCATGCCCAACCCTCCTTAGTCGCTTTCTACGAGATGCACGGTAAAGAACAGTGTTACTATTCTTTGCTCCCTTTTCGGGCCCCGGTAACACACGGGTGAAACAAACAACTTGACAGAGTCTAAATATAGAATCACGTGTTGAAAATTAAAAAAACAGGAAACGGCGTACAGACAGAAACATAGATAAAAGTACTTTACTTATAAAAATGCTTGCACGTTAACACATTAATGCTGCTAATGCTTTGACATTAAAATATATTTTATTTTATTTTGTTTTTAATAGCAGCACATTATGTAAGAAAAGCCCGTCATGTTTAAATCTAAAAAAGATTCGCCAGCATTCACATCCTTAGAGAATCAGTAAATCTCCGTGTGATCGATGGCCTCAATTATTGAATCTTCTTAGGCATTTAAAGTAAATAAAGTATACTTATTTCAGTGTCTGAACTTTCTAAAACCAACGATTTGTAAGCGCTTCGTGTCGCACTCACGACCAAGTATCCTCTCAATATACGCTCGTCTTTACAGCATCATCCTTTTTTATCTTGGTAATTCTTGCGTCCTGTTTTTTCAAAGCTAGAACAATAAGAAGACAAGCTGTGGCTGATTGATCTCATCTAAACCGGATCTTCAAATCCTTTCATTTGTTTCTGCGCTGTATATTGAAATCTCTGGAAATGTCTTTAGAAATTCAAGTTTCTGGAATCACGTGATTGTGATTTGCCAGTCATGCGTGTGCCTATTATGTTCTAAAGACAAGAGGCTTTTGCTTTCGTCTTGATAGAAACGTGAACTGGTGTTAACAATTCGTTCACAGTGTGTGTCCGTCGGTAAACATCACATTTAACAATCCGATTGTAAATTTTTTAACATGATTTAACAAGAAGCATGGGCTCAGGAAGACAAGGAAAGAAAGGGAAGAAGTGGAAGTAGGGGAAGATAAAAACAATGAGAATACAGAAGAAGAGGATGACAAAGAGATGAAGAACAATAAAAAAAAGACAATGAAAACCAAAATAAGTAACATGAAAATTATGAAAAATTATTCAAATTAACAAAAGAGCAGCGTAGTAATACAAGAACAACAGAATGAATAAAGCGAGAACAGCCTTTGCTATTCTCAACAACATTTGAAAGTCTTCCCAGTACAGCACAAACACCAGATTAAGACCTTATGAGAGCTGTGTACTTTCTGTGCTTCTCTATGGTGCGGAATGTTGGAGAGTAACAGAGAAGGAAATGTCGAAACTGTCCTCCTTCCACACAATCTGCCTAAGGAAAATTCTCCGAATCTTTTGGCCAAACACCATCAGCAACCAAGAACTACTTATTCGGAGTAACCAGGAGGACATGCACACCATCATAGCTGGCAGACGCTGGAGTTGGGTTGGCCACGTCCTCAGAAGGGACCATGATACCATCACAAGAACAGCTATGCTATGGACGCCCGAGGGAAAGCGAAAGAGAGGCCGACCAAAAACAACTTGGCGGAGAACTGTGGAAGCCGAGATGCAAAGAATGAACCAGAGTTGGGGCGCTGTACGAAAGATGGCCGCCGACCGAGCAGGGTGGAATCAATTTGTTGCTGCCCTACAGGACGCCACCAGGCGTGATGGCCGCTGACTGCTTTGACGGTTGGCGCTTAAGGATCAAAGAAGAAGAAGAATACAAGAACGCCCAAGCCAGACAAAAAAAGTAAGTCAAATAGTGCCACAGAAAGGCGTGATATCGCCGCCTGTTAGATATATACTTATGATATTGTGGACAAAATATCATAGACCGGCTGCAAGAAACTCGGGAGCTTTGATGATCTTCTTTACAAACAATGAGTTATCTAAAGATCTATCTTGAAAACAAAAATGATACATTTTTGCAAATATCAGAATATTTCGTATTTGGAATACGCGCTGATTGTATTTTACCAAATGTATAACATCAAATAAAAGATGGAGTTCATATCTCATAATTAAAGTGACGTTTTGTAAGCTAACTTGTGACGTTTTATTAGGGACAAGGAAAAATATGTCTATAGCACGTTTCACTAGCTTTGCCCAACTTCAAATGTAATTATCTGATTAACCGTCTAACGTATTAATGCCATTTTTTGCATACGATGTTATATTGGGTTAGACCCAACAAATATATACTTTATATCTGTGCATCTTGTCCAGTTCCCATAAACGGATGAAATCCTTTGATCTTTGTCGGCATACTAATTATTGTGTATCGAAGAAAGAAATTTTACCACTTCATGCACAGATTCTGTGAATTGATTAGGCATAGGCGTGTCTACTATTACAATAATGTGGCCATCACGTTTGCAATTGAATACGTGTTGAAGATGATTTCTTAAATGATCTGCATGTGAAATACTCGTGACATTGTTTGTCATTGACATTTAATGCCCTACCAAACTGGACCTTCCTTGATCTAATTATTTCAATGGGTATCATCTCTTTGCGGTTCATAAATATCATAATGGAACGTTGCTCCTCTAATGTGCTTGTAAATAACGGTAAGGTCATCTTTAAAGAAATTAAACTTCATCCGAATCATAATCAGATGTCTCTGAGAAATTGAAAATCAATCTCGGCTGAATGAAGGACAAACCATCATTCTTCCAATATTCCTCTTCCTCTTGTAACACATGGTTCTCACTTTTCTTCCAATAATCCCTGGCTATATTGGAGATGGCGGCTTTTATAAGTATTTCAACATCTTTTAATTTGAACGTTCTATTTTCTGTTGCTACCTGTTCCTTAATTTTAGCCCATACTAATTCTATTGGGTTTAAGTGAGAATGGTAAGGAGGTAATCTTAAACATCTGTGACCATGTTCATGGATTGCCTTGTCTATGTGAAATATCTTTGTATGCTGTGTCTTTTTTTACAATTCCAAGTAATTCAGGTTCATGGACATTTCGTTCAATGGAATGTTGTTTATGGTCAGCCAAATCTTTATTACATCTTTAATACTTGGTGAATTAGAAACTTTATCTTCTGGTGCCACAACGTTGTGATATGAGGCATTGTCCATTATCAAACACCACGGTCTATCCAAGGAAGGAAGTACATGATTCACAATCCAATCTTGAAATATCTTGCCATTCATTTCTGCATGGTAATCCCTATTATCTGTGGATTTTGAAACAAATATGAGTTCAGTATTATTTAGAAGCCCATGATGGCTGCTTCCTGGATGTGCAATTATTAGGCGCTGTCCTTTGCTGCTTGGTACTAGTCTCTTAGTTGTTCCATCAGATGATTGCCATTCTCGTTCATTACTGTGGTGCGCATTGATCCAAGTTTCATCTAAATACACAAAATCATAACAATCTCTTCTCATTTCTCTGACCTCGCGTAAATATTTGCTTCTCATTGCAACTATATGAGGCTTCTCACAAATAAGGTTTCTACCACCAACATATTTTCTAAAAGTGAATCCCAAACTCCTAATAGTCCTCCATAGCGTAGATTTGGAAATTTCAATGTCATTATTCTTTCTTAACCAAATTTTCAATTTCCTTAAAGTCACTGCCTCATTATTGTTAAATATATTGCAAATTTCTCTGCGGATCAATTCTCTGTCAAAATTATCCACCACTCTTGGCCTAATTTTCGTGTGTAAAACACTGGAATTAGACATTTCAGATGTCGCTATCCAGCGGTGCAATGATCGTTTGCTTATCCCCAAGGCGTGAATAGTCCTCTTTTGTGGGTTTGAAATAGAATGATATAGTTTTCCTCGAGTAGCTTCATTGCAGAAATACTTAAAAATCCTATTTGTGATTTGCTGTAATGTCATAAAATGTACTCGCAGACTCATTTTTCCTTCTTAACCACACAATAATTTTTATAGACACACCTCTGATTGACAATGTGTGCGTTGCACCGGATATAAACTGTTTTATGTTCAAGAAGTGCGATTTCACGCAATTTTACTCAAAAATCATGCCAATTGCTTGATAAACCAAAAATGTGCAAATGAGGTCGTATAATTTACTGTAGACATTTCAATATGTGTGCGTGTGATGTGTGTTGGCAAGTAGGATTTTATATTATATCGCAAAGAAACGAAAATTGAAACCAATGGCCGCATTTTAATGAAAAATTTAATTCATAGGGTCTATACCATTTCAAATTCACACACAAAATTTCACTTATATGCGTTATATATTCGCTGAGATATAGCATTTTGAAGTTGGGCAAAGCTAGTGAATCGTGCTATAGTACTGGGGATACAGTATTTTTAATGGCGCAGAGACGGCTATTTTGAAATTTTTCATATTAAAAAAAAATTGTTTTTTTTTTCGTCTTCCATCCCCTAGAGATCGACCAAATCATCCCCCTGTTTTCTACCGTTAGATCGGAGTCTACCTTAAGCCAACCAAGTGCCAGATCTACATTTTAAAGGCCTTGAAGCTTGAACTCTTGGAGACGCCCCTTTTATTTAAAAAAAGAGTGTTGGGGACGCAAAAGAAACGTTTTATAAAGAAAACTGGAATTGGGAGCCCTGAAACTCAAGATTCATTAACTTCATAGTAGATCTGCCTCTGAGCCGACCCAGCCTTAACACTTGTCTGTTCCATCTCAACTTCAGCATATTTGAGAACAACGTGTTCAAAGTTTACGGGTTACTAGTTGAAAAGAAGGATATATCACATTAAAATGGAATTATGTATGATGACCCAAAATGTATAATTGTAGAATATTATGTAGGATGATAGATTAAACTATATGATGTCGATTTTTGATTTCAGGTTAACTTTGGCCAAAAGTGGAGATGGAATAAAACCGTGCTAAAACAATGCCCAGTTATAGACAGTCCAGAGCTTGATAGACACTAATAATCCAGTGCGATGGGTAGAACACACATTAAAAGAACATGCAGTATTATGCTGGAGGCCGCTTAGTAACTAGAAACATGGACACATTAATGATAAATAACCGTCACAAAAAAATGTACAATGTTCACAATCTCAATTAAGAAACAAAATGTCATATTCAGGACGTAATGAGCAGAAGCAATAATAAGAAACTACACAGGGGCAGGTCTAACACTGAAAACCGCACATTAAAATCGAATATACCCAGGGCGGTTATAGCGCGGCTGGCGCAAACCTGATATGCAGCTGTCATTCATCGTCATTGTACTTGTCACTGCATTTGGAGGATGGAACCACAACTGCTGGTCGCCCCCTTTCAGGAAGCCTAGGCACTTGCTCATGTAGTAGGGAGTTATGCAGCAATTTGTTTTACATGGTATTAGTTGTCTTGTACGACATGCATGAGGAAGCGGCTTTCATTACGTAATCGATATTACATAATTATATTTTTCTAAATAACACTCATTAATGTTAAAACAAAGGATTATTATACAGAGTGATCGAAATGTCACTTCTAATTTTGAAATTATTTTCCTCCACTCCTAACCAACTACGTTATATAAAGCAAACTTCAGAATAAAGAGAATTAGATGGAATTTTATTTTCAAAAAAGAAGATATGTCACATTAACATCACATCGCAGCATTAACTCCTGTCTCTTCAACATATAATTTGATAGAGGGCAGTAATTTTCGTGATCTTTTGTAACGTTACTTTATTATCTATTTTTATTTTTATATATTTGTTAATTTTGTTTCCGGAAATAAATAAAAAATAAAATTTGCTTAATAAATGGAGTAAATATGACTTGTTTCAACATTTGTTTAATGCATATTAAATTTATATTTCTTCTTCTTCGAACACTCTCAGACTTTTACTTGAATATTTTCAAAGAACGCACTGGTCAGTTTCAGGTTATTTGTATCTCCAGAGAGTTTTTTCCAAAAATGGTACGCAAGTGACGGCCAAATGCGCTTTCTATGGGCTTCATATTGTTGGGCATCTTTCAAGCACATTTTCTTCTTCTTCTTCTTCTTCTTCTTCTTCTTCTTCTTCTTCTTCTTCTTCTTCTTCTTCTTCTTCTTCTTCTTTTTCTTCCTCCATCCTCATTCTACGTTAATGACTCTAATAAAGACAGTAGTCAGTACAGGGTTCCTGACATCTCCAAACAGTTTTTCGTTGAGAGACTGCTTAAATTTTGTTGTTACAAGTTTTCTGCAGTTTTGTAGTCACCAGTCATGTTCAGACCAGCCATATATTGTAGGAGAACTGCAAGGAAGTCGTGAAAATAAAAGGCAGGGAAACAGCACCCATATAAATGCATGCTGAAGTTGGATGCACTGTGCCGCAAGGCGCGTAACATAGTGCACCGCAAACTGCATTACGATGACTAAAGGAGATGTTCAACAGTCATGTTGTAGGTGCTATAGTTACACTCATCGGTAGTTCCTATCTTTAGCTTGAAAAAAGAAGACCTGTAATTAATATATATATATATATATATATATATGGTTGTTCGTCCATCACGGGTGATGAAGACCACTCTGTTCATCCAATTATTTAAGAATATGTTAGGTTAGTCTATGGGTGTCACGGGACGCGAGTAAGTCTGCAATTAAATTCCTAAAACCTAATGGTAATATTTTGTCGGTAAATTTCTCACTGAATGAGTGTGTATTTCGACTTTCTATACTGATTGTCGGCACAGACATCGTTTTCATCAGTCGTGGAAAATTGACCAATTTTACAAGGAATGTTGACATAACAATAGCCATCGCTCGGCGTGAGTCTTGTAAACGTAATAACATTCACCTGTAGAAAGTCATAAATGTCGCCCAACAGGGAGACATTACATAAACAGTCCATCGCCGGACGTCGCGGGTGTGTTTACACAAAGCCAGTAATACCCAATTATTATTTTGGCTAGTAATAGAACATAATGTGCAGTCGGCGACAGAAGGCCAAGTAATTTTACAATGAGTATTGTGGTCAGTCGTTCAGACAAAGTAATATTGGATTAAAGGAGACTGAAAGTCTGAGCCAGGGACAACATGAAAGCAGTATGAATACGAAATTATAACGAGAAGAACAACACTGTACGTGCCCCAAAAGACGAACGCAGACAAGTTGTCTCGGATAAGCAAAATATGAGAGCGACCATAGCAAAATAATACAGGAAATTTTACACAGTTTGAGGACGGAATGTCTGACTTTAGGAAAACAAACGAAATTTCACATGACACAGGAAGCGAACCCGAAAAATCGCCCTAGGCGATCCAGACGATATATAACCCAACTATATTCATTGCTTGGCATTGGTAAGAGAAACCATTCCGCCAACCAAGACTTGGGGTTCTAGATTTCACGAGGAAGAGTCAGGACATTGTGTCAGTGAAATTCTTGATATGGAACACCAAGGTTAGTGTAATATATTTTGTACTTTATCAATATTATGTCTTAACTTCAGTCAGATAATATATACATATTTTCCATAAATATAACACTGTAAATACCAGTCACGTTTATTATAATATTATATTTCACACTAATAAGTACAGGTTGCAATAAACGCCATGCAGAGAATGATTATATTTATAAGATTGCACAGTTTCCAGTAACTATAACGAAGTAAATACAAGACACTTTTATTTTGCCTCTTACATTACATGTTAAACGTGCAGTAAACACCGCACAGCCCTTTCTTATAGTGATAAGATTTCACATACAAGACACTACAGGCGTAGCATAGTTTACGGGATACTTACAAAGGGTTCATTATTTTATCCATCACAGTGGTAGAGACAGGGACCATTTGAGATACTCATCCTTAGTCTACTACGTGGTTGGCGTTAATCACAGGACAAGCTTTAGAGTAGGGCCGACCGAGATACTGCGACGACACGCATCTCACACGTAATTAACGGCAACAACCTACCAATACTCCACGGGGGTCAGAAAGGAATTTACCAGGCGGTGAAGGGTCTTTCTATCATCGACTACCCACCCAAAAAGAAAGCAGAAAATACCCAGAAGGATTGCTGCATTTCTAAATAGCTGTCCACGTGAAATTTAATGATCTGAAGTGGCAGTCGCCAACGGATGATTTTTACAACAAGTGCCTTTGAGAAATTTAATGATCTGAAGTGGCAGTCGCCAACGGATGATTTTTTACAACAAGTGCCTTTGAGAAACTATGATCAAAAGCTGCAAGAGCAGACGGGAGATTTTGTAACCCCAGTGCCTACCAAATTTATCGAGATCCTAAATTACATGCAGTAATGGACAGATTCTCCCTGTACAATTGATGCACCAACAAATACGAATATACAACATATTTCCATCATCGTCACCACATAAGCAAAATACCAAGACAACAAAAGGACATCTGCATAACAGACGAAGTCTCACCCGCCTAACATTGTGTTCAACCTCACCCATGAATAAGACACCTCGGACGCTCGGGACAATGTCAACACAGGCATTGTGAAAGACAAAAATACAAGCCGTGGACACCTGGCGAAATCGAGTGAACCGTCCAATGTTATTGTAGGCAGACAAAGACTTGTCCATTGTGTTCAAACAACCAGAGTTTATTGACAGTTAGCAAGAGACCAAGAAACACAAGATATCCTTTTTGTTAGTATTTAGGAGTTACTTAAATTCATCATCATCACATAGGGTAGACTTTAGATTCATTTGTGTATTTTGCATTAACTAATATCTTTCTTCACAGGGATAGTTAATGTTATTTCTAGTTGCATTTGTATCAGTGTAATTGAATGTTGTTATATTTCAGAACATTAATAAATGTTGTAGTTGTGTTTACCAACACACGTTATCACATATATAGAGAAGGAACGAAAGTGTGCGAAAGAGACATACTGTTCTTCTTCTCTTTCTCTTCTGTTCACTCAGTGTAATAGGGGAGTGGGGGCTCGTTAGTATATAGAGGGGGAGATAGAGTGGTAGGAGGTATATGTCACGAGATCCAGAATCACTGGGGCTATATGCTGGGAATTCATCCCAAAGTCTTATATTCACCTTCTCCACTCCTGCTGCTCATCTTCAACCGGGTGCCAGGCGAATCTGAGCCATTGACAAAGCCGGCACCTCACAGATAACTCTCTTTGGTTACCCTCACAGGGGTAACTTTGTGACATAATTGGGGGCTCGTCCGGGATATACCTTGGGACTTGCCCTAGACTAAAACATTAAATAATTCTTTTTTGCAAATTTTGTATAAACCTATTCACTGTCTTCTATACTGTTCCTTATTCTACTTAGGTAGAGGGAAAGAACACAGAATAGAGTATTAGATAACTAGATATTCATATTAGATATTAAGATTAGATATTCATAGTATATTAAGAAAGACATTGACACATGTTAGAAGATTACACCGTATTAATTTATATGCACTTTATTACTGCATCTGGTTACCAATATTGATTTGTTGTCATCATTATAAATTTACCTGGATTTTTGGTAGTACCACGTGGGACTCGATCAAAAGGCATTGTTGAAGTCGGACGCATCGAAACGAGCGAACCGACGTTGTATAGTTCTTTTGTTCACAAGTGAACAATAGCGCTAAGCCACTGAGACGAAACAGTGTAGTATTGTTTTCTTGGTAGGCAGGCAGTTGATGGTCAGAAATATTTGACTGGTATTCTTAGCAAGTCTTAGAAGTGTATTGCCAAGGTTTTCTTTACTATTGCCATTTATCTGTACGGGTGTAAAGGTTATAGGGAAGTATTCAGGACATTTGGTTGTTGTTTCTCCCTTGGGGCAAAGTCACGATTTTATTTTTCGCTCTAAATTTCTCTCACATAATTTTGAGTTGCGACAGGCAGATTGAAATTCTAGCTTGACCATGGCAGATTGGTTGCAAATGCGCGCAGCGCTTATCCAGGAAGCAACTAGTTTAAAACTAGAAAAAGGAGAACTTATAGAATATGTGGAAAAAATGTTAACTGCAGAGCAAGAGAGAAAAGATAAAACTGCAGAGCAAGAGAGAAAAGATAAAATTGCAGAGCAAGAGAGAAAAGGAAAACTGGCAGCAGAAGTAGAGCAAACAAGATTGAGATTAGCAGCGGAGAAGGAGGAGAGAGAAGCCAGGAAATTAGAAGCTGAGAGAGAGAGAGAAGCCAAGAAATTAGAAGCTGAGAGAGAGAGAGAGGCCGAGTATAGGAGATTAAAGGCAGAGTTAGTGAGAAATACGGAAGAGAGAGAGCACGAACTTCGGATGAAGAGGTTGCTTAAAGCATTTGAACTATCCACAAGAGTTGAACCAGAAATATGTATTTCGGCCCATGAAGTGGCAGACGAGCTATCATATCGCCTAGAGGACACACCATCTTCGCCTTGCATTACGACATATGCAAAGAAATCTGCAGGAGAAACTGATTACGAGAAGGGCGCAGTTGACCGGTATCAGGGGAAGAAAGACAACTTGCTTTGCAATCCACATAGACAGGAAACTCAACACAACTCCTTTTCTCAGAACCAGAGGCAAGGGGAAAAATGGTGCCGGTATTGTCGCATGAAAAATCACTACACCAGTGAGTGCCGAAACCGCCCTCCTCTCCATCGCTTGGCGTATATAGAAACCCGAACAATGAAGGACAAAGAGTCCCGGAGAAAAGAGGGGGAAAAATCACACCCGGCGGTAGTTAATTCAATGGATTCCAGACACCGATGCAGAGATAACGGAAAGTTATTAAAAGGCACAGAAGAACCCACTCTAATTGCGAGCGGTACCTTCGATGGATCTTGCAAGGGGACTTCGAATAAAACAATTTCACCTGGCATCACAGGGAAGAAGAAAACAGGCACTTGTCTCCTGACATCAGGAGAACAATTATTACCTTACTCCACCGGCCCTTCTACGTGGAAAGAAGCGACCGGACAGGAACGGGCATTCGCTATTATCCACGGAAATAGACAGTTGCACACATCGCCTAAGTCTGCCTTTACCCAAGACGAGGAAAAGTCAGATCCTACCACTTTTAAAACTTACGGAGAGAAATGTGTGCCTTTAGAAGGTATAACAACACATACGATTATCGGGACAGGGTGGACGACGGACACGGAGGCACCCCCCGACTCTCTTCAAAAGGAGGTAGAAGAGGATTATGAGGAGAAAAGTGTGGTAGAGCCGGCGGGGATACAGCAGCTCAACACCCATGGGACTCCGATTCTATATGTAGGCGAGACAAAAACTAAGCGGATAGAGAGAAGGAAAGACACCAGGCGACACAAGAGGAAACAGCTTGGTGTACGCGCTTTATGCAAGGCACAGCGCAGATGCGCGAAATTTACAACACACTGTACCCGATATAAATGGACAGATGGGTTGCACCGTATCTTGAATTATGACCATTCCACGGGCAAGATACACAAGATACGTAATAAGGACAAACAAGGGCCAACTTTGATCCGTCGTCGGATTCAAAGATTGGTTAGCAGAAGAAAGAAGTGGGGAAACATTTTTTATTTCGACAGAGCGAAGAAAGACACACTGAGAGTTAGTGTCAATAAGAATGGACCACTCAAAAGAAAGAAGAGGTTTAAACCTGGCAACGAATATTACAAGGACCCTAATGCAAAGGGGCGGAAAAGGAAAAGTGATATTGTAGGGACGGCGACTAGCGCCCGGATTCCCTCGGAACACAACGTTGTCAATAGAGAAAGAGCGGAAGAGGTATTCGATTCCAGGCTGGAATTCGATTCGAAAATCAGTTCAAGACTGGTTAGATCAGAACAATTGACTGATGGAACTGTGGAAATTCAGGTCACAGGTAACGGCGATCCTCCAATGATGGCGGCTATCGCCCGGACTCCCATTGAAGGCAGATATGTCAAGGGAGAACTACGAACGGCAGTTTTAAATGATCATACATATGAAGTCATTTTAGGCTACAAATATGTGAGTTTAGGAGACACTCGTCAATCAAGAGTCACAGCTGAAGTGCAGACAAGTGACCAAGCGAAGGAGAAGAGACAAGGAGACGAGGTTGACTTCCATCCGCAAGAGCTGAGACAAGCTCACAACAACGACAAAGCGGTAGAACCTTGTTTTAAGAAGAGACTGAAGGGAGACAATCCATCGCAACCAGGAGACTGCTTTAAACAGCAAGGACAACTCCTTAGGAAAGTAGGAAAGCGCGGATATGAGTATAAGCAACTGGTAGTACCAGCACGATATAAATTTTATATCTTGGGTATGGGACATGCTAGTGAATCTAGTGGTCAGGTCAGACAATACATCACTACGCAAAGAATCACCCACCATTATTATTGGCAGGGAATCGCAGGGGACATGGATCAATTTATCCGATCAGGTCCTGAATGCCAGAGAGGGGCATCAAATCATGGGAAAAGTGAGGAAGCCACTGTTAAGGGAAACAGACTACGTATGAAGAAGAGGAGGCGTCAACATGACGGAGAATATAATACGACTGGTCCTAAGTGTGAGCTAGAGATAGGCAAACAAGTTTTACTGTTTATGCATAGTAAACAGAACAGGTTACTGATTGGATGGCACGGGCCATACGCAATGGTCGAGAAGGCATCTCGAACCAATGATAAGATTCCAATGGAGAATCAGCTGGAAATATATAATATTATTCTGCTAAAGAGATACTTAGCCAGACACATAACTGAAGCGGCCAACTTCAGGACACGAGCAGCCACAAAGCATTTGAATAAAGGAAATCCGAACTCAGCACTGCAGCCCAATGCGGCTAGACAGTCATCTGCAGGTGTGCAGAAAATCACATCACACTCTACGAACGTAGTCGAGCAGGGGCGACAACTCTTGACTACGGTCACGATATTGAAACAGGAAAGGGAGCAGCTCTTTATAGCTGATGCAGGAGAAGCAACTGAGGAAGATTGCGAGAAGAACGATTTGAACGAGGAGAAGGATGGTGGAAACGAGGAAGATGAGGAGGATAGTGATAGCGAGGAGATAACATCAGCCGACAATAGGGAATGTAAAATGCATCCTGACTCGCAGGAGTCTTCCCAAGCTAAGACTTCGTGTGGGGGACATATGTCACGGGACGCGAGTAAGTCTGCAATTAAATTCCTAAAACCTAATGGTAATATTTTGTCGGTAAATTTCTCACTGAATGAGTGTGTATTTCGACTTTCTATACTGATTGTCGGCACAGACATCGTTTTCATCAGTCGTGGAAAATTGACCAATTTTACAAGGAATGTTGACATAACAATAGCCATCGCTCGGCGTGAGTCTTGTAAACGTAATAACATTCACCTGTAGAAAGTCATAAATGTCGCCCAACAGGGAGACATTACATAAACAGTCCATCGCCGGACGTCGCGGGTGTGTTTACACAAAGCCAGTAATACCCAATTATTATTTTGGCTAGTAATAGAACATAATGTGCAGTCGGCGACAGAAGGCCAAGTAATTTTACAATGAGTATTGTGGTCAGTCGTTCAGACAAAGTAATATTGGATTAAAGGAGACTGAAAGTCTGAGCCAGGGACAACATGAAAGCAGTATGAATACGAAATTATAACGAGAAGAACAACACTGTACGTGCCCCAAAAGACGAACGCAGACAAGTTGTCTCGGATAAGCAAAATATGAGAGCGACCATAGCAAAATAATACAGGAAATTTTACACAGTTTGAGGACGGAATGTCTGACTTTAGGAAAACAAACGAAATTTCACATGACACAGGAAGCGAACCCGAAAAATCGCCCTAGGCGATCCAGACGATATATAACCCAACTATATTCATTGCTTGGCATTGGTAAGAGAAACCATTCCGCCAACCAAGACTTGGGGTTCTAGATTTCACGAGGAAGAGTCAGGACATTGTGTCAGTGAAATTCTTGATATGGAACACCAAGGTTAGTGTAATATATTTTGTACTTTATCAATATTATGTCTTAACTTCAGTCAGATAATATATACATATTTTCCATAAATATAACACTGTAAATACCAGTCACGTTTATTATAATATTATATTTCACACTAATAAGTACAGGTTGCAATAAACGCCATGCAGAGAATGATTATATTTATAAGATTGCACAGTTTCCAGTAACTATAACGAAGTAAATACAAGACACTTTTATTTTGCCTCTTACATTACATGTTAAACGTGCAGTAAACACCGCACAGCCCTTTCTTATAGTGATAAGATTTCACATACAAGACACTACAGGCGTAGCATAGTTTACGGGATACTTACAAAGGGTTCATTATTTTATCCATCACAGTGGTAGAGACAGGGACCATTTGAGATACTCATCCTTAGTCTACTACGTGGTTGGCGTTAATCACAGGACAAGCTTTAGAGTAGGGCCGACCGAGATACTGCGACGACACGCATCTCACACGTAATTAACGGCAACAACCTACCAATACTCCACGGGGGTCAGAAAGGAATTTACCAGGCGGTGAAGGGTCTTTCTATCATCGACTACCCACCCAAAAAGAAAGCAGAAAATACCCAGAAGGATTGCTGCATTTCTAAATAGCTGTCCACGTGAAATTTAATGATCTGAAGTGGCAGTCGCCAACGGATGATTTTTACAACAAGTGCCTTTGAGAAATTTAATGATCTGAAGTGGCAGTCGCCAACGGATGATTTTTTACAACAAGTGCCTTTGAGAAACTATGATCAAAAGCTGCAAGAGCAGACGGGAGATTTTGTAACCCCAGTGCCTACCAAATTTATGGAGATCCTAAATTACATGCAGTAATGGACAGATTCTCCCTGTACAATTGATGCACCAACAAATACGAATATACAACATATTTCCATCATCGTCACCACATAAGCAAAATACCAAGACAACAAAAGGACATCTGCATAACAGACGAAGTCTCACCCGCCTAACATTGTGTTCAACCTCACCCATGAATAAGACACCTCGGACGCTCGGGACAATGTCAACACAGGCATTGTGAAAGACAAAAATACAAGCCGTGGACACCTGGCGAAATCGAGTGAACCGTCCAATGTTATTGTAGGCAGACAAAGACTTGTCCATTGTGTTCAAACAACCAGAGTTTATTGACAGTTAGCAAGAGACCAAGAAACACAAGATATCCTTTTTGTTAGTATTTAGGAGTTACTTAAATTCATCATCATCACATAGGGTAGACTTTAGATTCATTTGTGTATTTTGCATTAACTAATATCTTTCTTCACAGGGATAGTTAATGTTATTTCTAGTTGCATTTGTATCAGTGTAATTGAATGTTGTTATATGTCAGAACATTAATAAATGTTGTAGTTGTGTTTACCAACACACGTTATCACATATATAGAGAAGGAACGAAAGTGTGCGAAAGAGACATACTGTTCTTCTTCTCTTTCTCTTCTGTTCACTCAGTGTAATAGGGGAGTGGGGGCTCGTTAGTATATAGAGGGGGAGATAGAGTGGTAGGAGGTATATGTCACGAGATCCAGAATCACTGGGGCTATATGCTGGGAATTCATCCCAAAGTCTTATATTCACCTTCTCCACTCCTGCTGCTCATCTTCAACCGGGTGCCAGGCGAATCTGAGCCATTGACAAAGCCGGCACCTCACAGATAACTCTCTTTGGTTACCCTCACAGGGGTAACTTTGTGACAATGGGTACGAAGGTGACTGAAGAGCCCGATGCGGGCCTGGAAAGATCTTGGACAGTGTGGGCAGGGAATGTTTGCTTCATGTGAAGGTTTTATTTCACGGTCCTTTCTAGCTTGTCTCCGCTGTTCCGCTGCTGCTCTTCTGGATGATTCGCATGCTGCTGCACCTTTACGAAGAGATGTGTGCCAAGCAGTTCGGTCTTGCGCAGCAGCTTCCCATGTGTCTGGGTTTATGTCAAAGGTTTTCAATGACGTCTTTAACGTGTCTTTGAAGCGCTTCTTTTGGTCACCATGGGAGCGTTTACCCTTCTGCATCTCACCATAAAAGAGTATCTTTGGCAGTCGATGGTCTGGCATGCGGACTACATGACCTGCCCAGCGAATTTGTGACTGCATCAGAATAGTATCAATACTAGGGATACCAGCTCTGTCAAGAACGGCGGTATCCGGGATCTTGTCTTGCCATTTGATGTTCATTATCTTCCTGAGACAGACTGTATGGAAGTGGTTTAGCTTCTTTACGTGGCGCCTGTATACAGTCCATGTTTCACATGCATATAGCAGCACTGGAAGCACCGCAGCTCTGTACACCTTCAGCTTTGTCTGTAGACTAATGCCACTTCGATGCCAAACGTTGGTGTATAGTCTGCCAAATGTGCTGCTGGCTTTGGAGATCCTGGTGTTCACCTCATCATCAATGACAATGTTCTGGGATAGTGTGCTACCAAGGTATGTGAATCTGTTCACAACATTCAGTTTCTCACCATTAACCTTGATGACTGGCTCAGTATAAACTGTGCCAGGAGCTGGTTGGTACATGATTTCTGTTTTCTTCGTGTTGATGGTAAGCCCAAAGTTGGCGCAGGCTTCGGAGAATCTATCCACACTATGCTGCAGATCAGCCTCTGAGCCAGCATTGAGGGCACAATCATCAGCAAACAGAAGATCTCTGATGGTGTGTGATTTGACCTTGGTTTTTGCTTGAAGCCTCCTAAGGTTAAACAATTTTCCATCAATACGATAACTAATGTCGATTCCTGTGTCCCCGTCTCTAAAAGCATCAGTCAGCATAGCAGAAAACATGATACTGAACAGAGTCGGTGCAAGTACGCACCCTTGTTTAACTCCATTTGAGACGGGGAAAGGCTCTGATAGCTCACCGTTTTCCTGAACTCTAGCCTGCATTCCATCATGCAGTTGCTGCACTACTGCGATAAATTTCTTTGGACAGCCGTATTTTGCCATGATCTTCCATAGACCCTCTCTACTGACCGTGTCGAACGCCTTTGTCAAGTCGATGAAAGCTGTGTACAGGTCACTGTGCTGTTCTTGGCATTTTTCTTGTAGCTGTCTTGCAGCGAACACCATATCTGTGGTTCCACGTTCTTTCCGGAATCCACACTGACTTTCAGGTAAAAGACCTTTGTCAAGATGAGCCGTAAGGCGATTCAAAAGGATTCTGGCGAATATCTTCCCAGCGATTGATAAAAGAGAGATGCCTCGATGATTGTTGCAGTCTTGGCGATTACCTTTACGTTTATATAGATGTATAATTGAGGCATCTTTGAGATCGTGTGGGATGGTTTCACTCTGCCACATTTGCTGGAAGATCATATGAAGTTTCTCTATCAGAACTGCACCGCCATCTTTATAAACCTCAACAGGAATTGAATCGGAGCCAGGGGCCTTTCCACTAGACAGTTGACGAATCGCTTTTTTAGTTTCCTCCAGAGTTGGTACATCATCTAATGCTTCATTTATAGGAATTTGGGGCAGGCGGATGATGGCTTCGTCGTTAATAGATGATGGCTGGTTCAAGATATTATTAAAATGTTCAGCCCAGCGTTGGAGCATTTTTTCCTTGTCTGTAATTAGTGTTTTTCCATCTGCATTAAGGAGGGGAAATGATCCTGATGATGTTGGACCATAGACCGCTTTGAGTGCAAGGTAAAAGTTTTTCAAGTCATGGCTGTCAGCAAAGCCTTGGAGCTCATCTGCTTTATTACTCAGCCATGAATCCCGCATCTGGCGTAGTTTATGTTGGACGATTCTACGCATGTTGTTGAAAGCGTCTTTCTTGGATGTAGATTTTGGATCATTTAAATATGCTTTATGGAGATGGTGTTTCTCAGCCAACATCTGCTTTATATCATCTGAGTTCTCATCAAACCAGTCATTTTGTTTCTTGATGGAAGGACCCAGGACCTCTGTAGCAGTGTTGTAGATCTGCTCACTTAGGGCTGCCCAATTTGTTTCCACACTTTGGCCGTCTAGCGAGATAGATTTGAGACGGTCTTCTAAGGTGTCAGTAAATGACTGTTTGATTTTTGTCTTCTTTAGTTTGGTGACATCCAGCCTCTTTTGAGTTTTCTTCCCCTGAGGGCGCCTGGCTGGTTGGATACGAATTTTAAGTTTAGATACAATGAGGCGATGATCAGTCCAGCATTCGGCACCACACATGGACTTGGTCACCCGGACATCTTGCCTGTCCTTCTTCCTAACAATTACATAGTCAATTAGGTGCCAATGCTTTGAGCGAGGGTGCATCCAGGAGGTCCTGTTGCGGGTAGGAAGTCGAAAAATGGTGTTGGTGACAAGGAGGTCATGTTCTGCGCAAGTCTGGAGGAGACGAAGTCCATTACTGTTACAGCGACCCACGCCGTACCTACCAATAGTGCCATTCCAGGAGATGTTATCTGAGCCTACTCTTGCATTAAAGTCACCAAGAATGATGAGCTTATCTGCTTTAGGAACTGATGCAATGACTGCATGTAGTTCTTCGTAAAACTTATCCTTGACATCATCCTGGTTTGTCATAGTTGGTGCATACGCGCTAATGATGGTGGCATGTTTTCTTCCATAGAACAGAGGGATCTTGACCGTCATGAGTCGGTCATTTATTCCCTTTGGGGGCCCCGCTAACTTGCTGACAATTGCTGTTTTGATTGCAAATCCAACCCCTGCTTCTCGTCTTTCTTCAGTTCCTCTTCCGCTCCAAAAGAATGTGTAACCTGCACCCTTTTCGCAAAGTTGGCCGTCGCCTGCAAGTCGAGTTTCACTCAGTGCTGCTATGTCAATGTTGTACCTGGCCAGTTCTCTCCCAATCAGGGCAGTTCGTCTCTCAGGTCTGTTTGCGTTAAAGTCTTTGTCAAGTAGAGTGCGCACATTCCATGCGCCTAGAATGAGGGGGAAAAATCTGTCCTTTCTTTTTCTTATATGTCGACCGCCGAAGTAGGGTACCCACCAACCGCGGTAAGCTGGTTAGGTAATGGTGAAGCAGGCAATGTTTAGGGCACCTTTTCTAGCCCCTTCCTCATGCCATATATATATATATATATATATATATGTATATATGTATATATATATATATATATATATATATATATATATATTATATATATATATATATATATAATATATATATATATATACGATATATATATACGAGGCGTGTTCAAATGAAACCCGTCCCAGCGGCTTTATAACAAATATATGTAAGGCACATCAGCAGGAGTAGTAGACTTAAATACAGCAATTGTTATGAAGCAAGTACGCACTGGGGTTCTTTAGAAATAGTCACCATAGGAATTAAGACACGCATCCCACTGCTTGGGTAGACGGCGGATGCCGTCCGAGAAAAATGACTTTGGTTGCTTATTGAACCATTTAGTCACCGAGGCCCTGACGTCTGCATCGGAGTCGAATCGTTGTCCCTTTAGAGATTTTTTTAAGGGTCCGAACAAATGAAAGTCACATGGTGACAGATCGGCGCTGTAGGCTGGGTGTGGCAGAACTTCCCACCTTTTCCTTGCTAACTCTTCCTGCACAATGTTCGCAACATGTGGACGAGCATTGTCGTGCAACAGAATCACACCACGCGAAAGTATGCCGGGTCGTTTATTCTTGATGGCTGTATGCAGTTTGTCTAGTGTGTCTTTGTGCGGATGGCACTGATGTTCATCCCAGGCTCTTTAAAGTCTACCAATAGAAGCCCTTCATGGTCAAAAAATGCGGTCAGCATAACCGTACCGGCGGAAATCTGTGACTTGAATTTTTTTGGGTTTTGGTTATCCGGGATGTTTTCATTGCATGCTCGCTGTTTTGCTGCACGGCTCAAAGTGGTGGCACCACGACTCATCGCCTGCCACTATGCGCAACAGAAATGCATCACCCTCCTCTTCGTATTGCAGCTGGTGGTTCAAACTCCACCCCATGCGTTCTCCCTTATGGTGATCGATCAGCATCCGTGGGTCCCATTGTGAACACACCTTTCGATACTTCAGTTTCTTCCTAACCACCATTTGAACTGTCCCAAGAGACACAGCGAATTCCTCTGCTAGCGAACGTAAGCTCCGACGACGGTCCACCAGTATTGCTGCATCAATCTCGGCGATGGCTTCTTCTGTCGCAACAATATGCACCTGACCTGGCCGCGGAAGATCTTTCGTTAACTGACGTCCTTCTCGAAACATTCGTGCCGTCTTTCACTGTAGTCTTAGACACACTTTTGTCACCATACACTGCTTTCATTCGGCGATGAATGTCGACTAGTCGACATCCTTCGGCTGTTAGGAACTGAATCACCGCTCGCTGATCGACCTTGGACGGATTCCGTATCACACCGGCCATTATTTTAACGGTCTGCAGCACAAACAATGAATACTAGGAGAATGAACACTTACACACTTGTACATGCGTATGTGCTTATCACGTCAGATGTGACGTCATCATGCTCCTCCTACAAATGTCCACTTGGCGCAGCACGGGCGGGTTTCACTTGAACACGCCTCGTATATATGTATATATAGTATATATATAGTATATATATAGTATATATATATATATATATATATATATATATATATATATATATATATATATATATATATATATATATATATATATATATATATATATATATATATATATATATATATATTATATATATATGGTTACTGGATACTGAGCAGACCGAGGTAATGAAAGTCTATCAGCCACCGGTGGTTAATATATATAAAGCACCAATACCTAACGGCAAGAAAAGTATTAAAATAAAAACCACTGTGCATCACCACAGTATACGAACTACGAAGCAGCAGCGAGGATCCCAATGTGTGTATACGTGATCACATATTCTATAACTACTTTTGTGCACATCGTCATTTGCGCATTCTTCTTTGGTAAGTGTTACTATTTTCGGGAGAGTACATATAAGGGAAACAATACAATTATCGTTTAACTTTCAACCACAGTTGCTTTCCTTAGCGTTATGTACTGACAGAAAAAGCTGTGATTTTATATTAAGGATAGATACAATGCATACAAGTGAGGATATAAAAAAAGAATCACCCTGAATACATTTTTAACCATATATATGCTTTCCAGAACATTACTAGTTTGTGACATATAGTGAAATTCATTTTCAAAAGATATTTATTTGACATTTTGACATGTAATCACATCCACATGCTTGTTTTGTTAAAATATAAGTATGGCTCTTTTCAAAATGTCCTCCCGTATTGCAACCTTACATACAGTCTTGCGATTGTTTTGAAAATCGTCTTTTTTCACCTTTCAACTCCCAATGGAGAACAAGCCTTCAACAATCTTATGCCAGGTCTTAGTCTTCCTGTCACGTGTCATCAGCTCAAGGTCTGTCCATGTTTTCTTCATCCCCTTCATGTCTGTCTATAGTTCTCTTCTCCATGTGCTTCTTGGTCGACCTCTACCTTTCTTACCCTGTGGATTCAAGAACAGGGACAGTCTAGTAATGCTATCAACATATTTTCTCAGTGTGTGTCCTATCCATCTCCAGCATCCTCTTCTCATGTCTTATTTCACTGGCACTTGTCTAGTCCTGGTCATTAGTTCCACATTAGTGATCTAGTCATACCACTTCAATCATTCTATTTGTTTTGTAAGGGGCCATAGTAAAAGTCTTGATAATCCATTAAACGTTCTAAATATGGCCATATTCCACGCTTTATTCCTTTGTAAATAGACTACTGTTATGTTGGAAGACTAATAAGACATTTTTATTCTCTGCAACGATAAACAGCTTTCGGTAGGTTCGTTCTCAGTATCCAATTGGTGGAGTGGTTAAAGATCTGGCCTCCCATGTCCAAGGTACCATGTTCAAAACACGGTGGCGTCACGCTCCAGTCTTACCATCAGCTGTCATCTTCACATGACAGGTCGGCTTCAATGTATCTCCAACGTCTTCCGTCTCTTTTCTCGGTGGTACACTCTGGTAGACTCTTTTTTGTCCATCTGTACATGGGTGCCTGTTATTCTGGGTCCAACAGCTTCCTATTCAATGAGTGCATTCTGTGCTTCTTTAGATAACATAAGAGCTACCCCTTCACTGTGGTGTGAACTTTCGTCTTCATGTCCTGAGGACAGCACCAATTCACCTGGGAGGAGTTTCTTACTGTCTACCCCCTTCCACTTTGTTTCACACATTCCCAGAACCTCTATTTTATATTCCCTCATTTCTGCTGTTACTTGTGCAACTTTCCCTTGTTCGTTTAATGTCCGAACATTCCAGGTGCAGAATCTGGAAGTTCTCCTAGAAGAAAGAAGGTTCGTCAGCTACTTTTAAAACAGCTAAAAAGAAAATACATGTAAATGTCATCCAATGTTATGCACCAACTAATGACAAAGAAGAGTCTGTGAAAGAAGCATTTTATACTAGACTACAGGAGATTATGGATAAAGTAAAAAGAAGAGACATCACAATTTTGATGGGTGACATGAATGCAAAGATAGGTACAGTCAACACTGGATTTGAAGAAGTCATGGGAAAACATGGGCTAGGAATAATGAATGAAAATGTGGAACTATTCTCAAACCTCTGTGCTTCAAATCAACTGGTTATAGGAGGAAGCATGTTTCCACATAAGAGAATACACAAGGCAACATGGATATCACCAGACCATAGAACAGAAAATCAGATTGATCATATATGCATAAACAAGAAGTTTAGATCATCACTGCAGGATGTAAAGGTATATAGAGGAGCAGATGTGGCATCAGATCACCACCTTCTGATAGCCAAAGTAAAAATGAAACTCAAGAGATATGCAACAATGCAAAATTATAGACAACAATTTAATGTAGGACATCTAAGAAATCAAGAAACAAGAGACACATTTGCGGTCACAGTATCCAACAAATTCCAAGTGCTCCAACAGTTGGAAGATGTAGAGAATACAGAAGATTATTGGCAGCAGGACAAAACTGTATGGAATGAGACATGTGAAGAAATACTGGGGAAAAGGGAACGACAACAAAAAGCATGGATAACAACAGACACCATCAATAAGATAAAAGACAGAAAAAAAAGAAAGCAGATTTAAACACAAGCAAAACCAGAAGTTCCAAAGCCAAGGCTCAGTAAGTGTACACAGAAGCAAACAAAGAAGTAAAAAGAAGTATCAAAAGAGACAAGAGGAAGTATATTGAGGAGTTGGCAAGAGAGGCAGAAGATGCTGCAGCCAATGGGAATATGAGAGAACTGTATAGCAGCACAAAGAAGCTAACAGGGAAATACAAGCAAACAAGTTGCCCCATAAAAGACAAGAATGGAAAACTGCTCAGCAATATACAAGAGCAAATGAAGAGGTGGACAGAATATTTTGAGGACCTTATCAATAGACCAGCTCCACAAAACCCCCCGAACATCCAGCCAGCAGAAGAAGAGCTACAAATTAACGGTGAAAGACCAACGAAGGAAGAAATAAAGAAAGCCATAAAGCTTCTAAGAGATGAAAAAGCGTCTGGACCTGATGGCTTTCCAGCAGAGGCCATCATAGCAGATATCGACACGGCTACAGAGATGTTATATAAATTACTTGGTAAAGTCTGGGAAAAGGAAGAGATACAAGCAGAATGGAAGGAAGGATATCTGGTTAAGTTGCCTAAGAAGGGAAATTTACAAGAGTGCACAAATTATAGAGGAATAATGTTACTATCATTGCCAGGAAAAGTATTAAACAGGATTATCCTTGAGAGATTAAAAGAGTCCATAGACAAGAAACTGAGAGATGAACAAGCAGGTTTTCGACAAAACAGATCATGTACAGACCAGATAGCCACTTTGAGAATAATAGTTGAACAAAGTCTGGAATGGAATTCACCACTATACATCGGATTTGTGGACTACGAAAAGGCATTTGACCGTGTAGACAGAGAATCACTTTGGAAATTGATGAGGCATTATGGAGTTCCCCTGAAGATCATTAATTTAATAAAGAAAACATATGAAGACATGACATGCAGAGTTCTTCACGAAGGACAGCTTACTGAACCGTTTGGGATAAGAACAGGAGTGCGACAGGGATGCCTCTTGTCTCCATTTCTTTTCTTACTAGCAATAGACTCGGTTATGAGATTATCGACAGCACACAACAGAAATGGAATACAGTGGACTCTGACTAAGCAGTTGGATGATCTGGATCTTGCTGATGACGTAGCTCTTCTGTCCCATAACCGTAATCAGATGCAGGACAAATTGAAAACACTCGATAAGAGGTCACAGCAATTGGGTCTGAAAATACACAGGGAAAAGACAAACAAAATGAGAATAAATGCAGGTAACGATAACAGGGTTGAACTTCAAGAAACACCAATACAAGATGTAGAATCGTACACATATCTTGGCAGTAATATAGACAATGTTGGAGGGACAGACAGTGATATCAAAATAAGAATACAAAAGGCAAGAGGAGCTTTCATTGCATTGGGAAATATATGGACATCAAGAGAAATCGGATCCAACACGAAAATAAAATCTTCAACTCAAATATGAAGTCAGTCCTATTGTATGGCTCTGAGACATGGAGAACAACAAAGACAACAACCAAAAAGCTACAGACTTTCATAAATGGGTGCTTGCGTAGAATAGAGGGATTAAAATGGTATGACAAGGTTACCAACGTGGAACTGAGGTCACGAACTAGACAAGTGCCAGTGGAACAAGAGATGAGAAGAAGACGATGGCGATGGATTGGACACACACTGAGGAGACCTGTTGATAGCATTACAAGGCAGTCCTTGTTCTGGAACCCCCAGGGCAGCAGAGGTAGACCAAGAAGCACACGGAGAAGAGAGCTGGAAACAGAGATGAAAATGATGAGGAAAACGTGGAAAGAACTTGAGATGATGGCACATGACAGGAGGACTTGACATGTGTTTGTTGAAGGCCTGTGCTCCTTTGGGAGTAGAGGGTTATGAATGACATGGGTACCTGGTTTTGCTCTTAAGTTAGGGAAGGCAAAGACAGCGAGAAATGGTACTGGTTACCTGACCTCTTAAAGCTGGACTTAGTACAGTAGAAGCCTCTAACACTACACCCACCTGCGGTAGTAACTGCTACGGGGGTTATTTTACTTCAGATTCGTAGTCTAGTGTTAACAATTTGGTGTTTTTCAAATTGCATGCAACATATTTTAACAAATAAATGACTACTAGAAGTTAACTTGATTGACAAATTATTTGCTGAGGGTGTTTACACTTCCCGTCTTTTTTTCATTTCTGTAATTTTATATTTTTTATAAATAACATTTTGCCTCGTTTTGGCGTGGCGCGTCCCGTTCAACCTAGTCGGTTATGTTAGGGCGCATGTCCAAATATAAATGACCTTTAAGTCTCACTTTTACATGGTGATGCAGTATCTAGAAAAGCTACTCCCATCAATAATATTTTTAATACCCCTTCTGGGGCTCAAAGTGAGGTCTATTGACTTTATTGAATTAAATGTGTAAATTATTCAATAATAGAAAAAGCGCTATTTCATATACAGGAGAAAAGGAAGTAACTCCTAATATTATTTTTTTATATATAAAGTTTTGCCTCGTTTTGGCGAGGCGCGTCCTGTTCAACCTAGTCGGTTATATTAGGGCGCATATCAAACATAAAAGACCCTTAGATCTGGGATTAATAGATTAATTAGTAACTCCTAATTTTTTTTTTTTTATTAATGTGTTTGCTACTTTTCTTTGTAGCACGCCCTTTCAACCATCTACCATGTACAAGATGCTGTTGGTTATATCAGGACGTGTTTCCTTTATTGTAATATGTTTTTGTTTGTATTTATTTTATACTGTATTATCTCTAGTAGGTATTTTTCCTATTGTAGTTATAGTTCAAAAATAGTTTTTTAAATCCCAAATATGATATTTTCTAAGCTGATAATTTTTAATTTTCACTGGATGGTTTTTTTGGTTAATCTGTATGCATCTGGGGGGAGTCTTTCACCAGTGTAGACTACTGGCTCGGATCCTTATTTATTTTTTATATGTTAGCTTTAGTTTTTGTGATATAGTGTTTTATTAACTTTTGCACTTCTGAAGGGGTCTTTGTGCCTATGAGATTTTCTACACTCATTTCTACCTTGTGGTTACTACAGTATATCTTAATGTTTTGCCTCTGTTGGTCATATTTCTTGCAGTCCACCAGAAAGTGTCTAATTGTGTTTGGTTCTTGACACTCTTCACATGTGGGTTCCTCAATCATGAAATATCCAGTTCCAAGCTTGAGCCTCAGCAATTTTTTATTAATTGGTATTTTTAGTTCATCATTTATTTGACATTTTTTGCTTGTTTTTTTTTTTTAGGATTTTATATGCGTGTCTTGCTTTTTTACTTTGGTTCCAAGCTGTTATCCACTCTTTAGTTATTGCTTGAGCAATTAAACTTTTTATTTCGAACTTCCCTAGGCCTACTTCAATTTTATTATGGCTAGTTCTACCGCCTTTGGCTTCTTTGTCTGCAAGCTCATTTCCTGCTATCCCCACATGTGATGGTATCCATGTTAGTGTTGCCCTGCATCCTGTAGTATGCAGATATGTATTAACCTGTAGTATTTCCTCTATAATGTCTGGCCTACTACAACCATTTCTGTTTCTGACAGCTAAAACTGCTGAAAGGGAATCTGTGAGTATGGTTACTTTTTTGGGTGGGTTTTCTGCAGCTATTTCTAAAGCTTTTAGGATTGCCACTAATTCTGCTGTAAAGATGGATGTATTACTTGTTACTTTGTTTCTTTTGTAAATTTTTAATTTTGGTATTGCTACTCCTGCTCCCAATTGTCCTTCATCTTTTGACGCATCAGTATATATAGTTAGGCTATTATTTATATACCGTTCTATGTAGTCTGTGCTTTACTTTTTGCTGAGATTATGTCGTTAGATTTGCTTATGATATAGTAACGAAGGGTGTGATAGTAACTGCTAACACACCCTTTTCCATTTATGATTGTCTAACAATTTTCCTTCATTCAAGTATAAAATATTTTCATTTTAATAAAAATTATTCATTAAATGTACAACAAAAATGTATATTTTGCCGTTTAACATTTTAAAAAAATAATATCTGTATAAGTTAAATAATAATTATTAAATTAGTTGCAAAATGTTATATATCAATAAAAGAAAAGCAAAGAAAAAATAGTTTATGTTATCATTATTATTATCTCCCTTCCTGCTCATTGTAAAACATGGAACACTACACATATGACTTCCGAGAGCAAGGTTTCTTTATTTGTCGTCAATTAGATGGTCCGGGTGCTTAACCTTAAATTAAAAATGTAAACTTTTAAATTATGCGTATAGGGAAATTTTTTTTCTGAGGTGTCCATACCCTTCACATGAAAGCCAAAAGGGTCCGTAGCATTCACCTGACAACCAAAAGGGTCCGTTACATTAACAAGACAATCCAAAGGGTCAATGGCGCAATAAAAGACACAACAAAAAAAAAAAGTTAAGAAACCCTGTCCAAGAGGATGCCTACGTCAAAGCGCATGCTCTGTTATAAGTACTTTCTGTAACAACTGTTTTCCACTATGCGGTAGAAGTTGCAAGCCCTATACGCAACTTCGTATTAATCGTTTTTACGACATGCATCGGCGTAATCTATGAGAGACATAAATCAATCAATCAATACCATTCAGGTCCCCGAGGAGTATAAGCGTTCAGCAAACACATGCCAAGTCTTCCTGTCCTGTGCCATCCGCTCAAGTTCTTTCCATGTTTTCCTCATCATTTTCACCTCTGTTTCCAGTTCTCTTCTCCGTGTGTTTTTTTGGTCGACCTCTACCTCTCTTTCCCTGTGGATTCCAGAACAAGTACTGCCTTGTAATGCTATCAACAGGTTTCCTCAGTGTGTGTCCTATCCATCGCCAGCGTCTTCTTCTCAACTCTTGTTCCACTGGCACTTGTTTGGTTCTTGTCACCAATTCCACATTTGTGACTTTGTCATACCATTTCAGTCCTTCTATTCTACGCAAGCACCCGTTTATAAAAGTCTGTAGATTTTTAGATGTTGTTTTTGTTGTTCTCCATGTCTCAGAGCCATACAATAGGACTGACTTGACACTTGAGTTGAAGATTCTTATTTTCGTGTAGCACTTGATTTCTCTTGTTCTCCATATGTTTCCTAATGCAATGAAAGCTTCTCTTGCTGTTTGTATTCTTATTTTGATATCACTGTCTGTCCATCCAACTTTGTCTATATTAGTACCAAGATAGAGAGACAAAAACGTGGTTATGTAATAAGGAATGACAAAGAAGAAGTGCTCTTCGTCCTTTTTTTTTATCTTCTTCATCTTTGTTTCGATCACCCTCATCTACAACTTCTTTATTCATCATTTTATTGTTCTCTACTTCTATTTCTCTCTCGTGTCCCCTTTCGAACTCTTGTATGTTTAAACCATCTACTTCCATTTTGCAAGCACGATGTACTTCTATTTCTCTAAGTTCTAAATCGGCTGTTTTAAAATAGTTTTTTTTTTTTTAAATTTCCTTCATATTTTCTATTATCAGTTCACACAAGCTTAAAATATGGAAAACAAATAACCTCATAAAACGAAACGAAATCTAAACATCGAGTGCTTATGAACATTACAGAAACTCCAGTGATAACATAAAAACGACACAAGAAAACAACAACTAGTTATCTTTAAGAGGATCGCTAGGGGATAAAGTGAATTCGTTATAGATATCTCACTCAGGTACAGAAGAATTTGCAAAGGAGAACAAATATTAAAGTCGGCACCAGCGTATTTGGTTTGGTTTGGTTTGATCTGGTTTGGTTTGGTTTGGTTTGGTTTTAAGGACCATGTTCATTGCACACGGACAACTCCATCAGTGCTCCGACTGTCTCCCTTAGATCACACAAGGAGGATCTCAACACAGTAAACGAACTCCGTAGCACCCACGAGAATTCCAAGGTGTGTTTACAGGAATCACACATTCTGTTAATATTTTTGTGGTGGGGAGATAGCGTTTTTTTTTTTTTTTACTTTTGCCAGAGCAGCGGCTGTATGGCCTACTCTTTACGATTTCCAACTGCGGAGGGATTTTTAACTTGCACAACTTGCACACAGAACCTCCTATGTTTTTCGCCCTTATCTGAGAAAGCTAGGCATCCTATCTCACTACCCAGGAGATCAGGGGGGAGTACGACATCATTAGTAACAAGTGGTTCAAAAACGCCTAGGTACGAAAACAACTTCCATCAATTATATCCCTGTACTGGGAACGAACACGATACCTTTAGAATTATAGGCAGATGCCATAGCTATTATCCACTTCAATGTATTTCATTACTGATATTTACCCAAGCGTGTTTTGTGAATAGGATGAGTATAAAGAGACATTCGGAGATGTAAGAGAAACCAAAATTTTAATAAGGTGTTTAAAACAAATGGTAAGGTTGTTTTGGGGAGCTGGAGTAGGTATACTAAAAAAAATACAGATATATACAAAGGTCTCCAAAAAAAAGGGGGAACATGGATTTTAATAAATGTGCAATGCACGAGTTGTAACATAACAATAGCAAGCGTTAAAAAGATAAATGTGGTTAGAAATTTGCCGAGAGATATTACACCTTACCAAAATGATGAAAAACAAATAGACATATTATATACGCTGTTGAGACATATAAAGGGAAAGAAGAAACAGAGAATATCATACACATTGAAAGTTTCCATAAGAGTTCAGTACCTTCAAGCTAAATAGTTTTGTTTAATTTTTTTTTTTAACCGCAGCTTCTCATTTAGGTTTTATATAGTATTGAACTTGTTGTATTCTGTATATTGTTTTAGCTTTGTGCTCCTTCTGGAGCATAGAGCTACTACTGTAGCTAACCCCTAGCTGGAATCCTGCAACAAGCAGTCACATACTGTAGAAATAGTGGTTTATGTGGCTATTTGCGTTACTTGATGTGGTTGTCAGCCCCTTGTCCAATGTTATATAAGTTGCCTTAAACGTTCATGTCTGAGAGTACAGTAGGCCCATTCTCTCTTTGTCTCTTCGGAGACACAACCCCCCAACCCCCCCCCTCCCGGGAACTACAAGGGGCGTTTTATCTAACTAGCTGCAATCTGAATTTTTTAGGAATGTCCCTACTTTTCTAGGGAGCGACCTTTCTTAATTATCCGCTCTTTTTATCTTTGTTTTCCTACTTTCTATCATCAGAAGTTGGTAAAGAGTTAAAAGACTAAACGCTAGCAGACGACACGATAACAAGTTAAAATATAATTGATTAAAATAACACAGCTAACACAGAGACACATTTTATGTTGTAATCACCAAACCATACAATAGGTGATTCAGGACTAAGGAATTCATGTAAATACTTTCTGATTTGTGAAATATATGTTTTATGAACGTGTTTTAAATGTTATACTCCCACCTAACTATGAGAGAGTGCATTACTGAAGAATGAGGTTCGCATTTTTTTTTAAACAGAAGTATGAACTTGTAAATGTGAGTAGTAGTTCCCGGGGGGGGGGGGGGGGGGGGGGGGGCTGAAAAGACTAAGAAAGGAATAGGATTACAAAACCCCCAAGAATGTCGTACAAGGCGACTAACATGAGATTGGCATTGGGCTAGCAACCTCATCACGTAAAACAAAGTGACACAGAAACAACGTCTGCTAGGGCACGTGACTGCTTGGTGCAGACTTTCTGCAAGCGTTACAGCTGCAGTGATCGCTGAATATTCCGTATGGAAGGCCAAAGAAAATTATGATTACTTACTTATGACTGTAAAAAAAATTGTAAAGGATCCCGTTACACGCCCATTGAGGCATATTGAGAATATGGTGTTAGGCCCATATTTTCTTGACCGTCGGCACACTAGGGGTGATGTGGTCAGCATCACGCCGGCCGCCTTAACCTTCCCAGAGATGCTTGTTACCCATTTGGGGCTGGGTCGACCCAGGAGCCGTTTGTGACCTAAAAAAATCCCACCTCATCTGGGGATCAAACCATAGACCACTGAGCTAGGAAGCCAGTACCCTAACCACTTTGCTACCGCGGCTTCCTACTTATGACTGTGGGTTACTGAAAAATGAGGTTCACATTTGTTATTTAAAAGTCTACTATTGTAAACATGAGCAGCAATAATAATCGATGTTGCGTTACGCATTATCAAAATAAATTGAACTAGTGGATTTGTCTTTCAAGAGATACAAGTAAAGTGCCCTTATCACTTGTTAGATGAATTTATTGATAATACCAGCAAGATAGCAAGAATGACAACGTCAGTAAGATACAGCGAACGTCAACGATTACATTAACAAATAACGCAACATTAACAAATAACGCAACATTAACAAATAACGCAACATTAACACATTACAAAACATGAGTAAATAATGAAGCATTAATAAATAACACAACTTAATGATGCAACATTGACAAATAACAGAACATTACTAAATAACACAAGATTAACAACATAACTTTAAAAATTACACAACTTAAATAATACATTAATAACAACATAAATAACAACATTAATAACACAACAGTAACAAATAAAATACCACTTACAAATAACACAATACTAACAAAAATCAAAACACTTACAAATAGTAACACACTAAGAAATAACACAAAATTACTACATTAATGAGAGATGATAGACATAATTATATCAGACCTGTGTCACAATATATCCAGAAGAACAGCAGGCATAATATATCCATACCGTAACAAATTTGCAACGTTAACTTCGTGAAATATCTGAAGAAACGTTAACAACTTTACTTCTTGTCTAAATACAAACACGGAATAATTTGCACTTTGTCGTACTTTCACTTCATAGATTTACGAATATGTAGCTAGCTGTATAAAACAACTAAGTTTTAACTACGATTAAAAAGATAAGCATTTAACCTTAGGTTTTGAAGTTCACAAACTTAATTTATAAATAATTTCCAACCGTTTTACAATGAACAAATATGGCTAGATCGCAATCCGTTAAGACAAAAGTCAAGTGTATTATGAAATAGTAATTCAAACATAAATATTGCCTCGAAAATAAGTTTAGATCAGAGTTCAGAAAACAAATTGCACTCCAAGGAATAGTTCAATTCATTTATGAGGAAAAAAGGGAAATAAAATAGTTTATAATCGCGACCAACTTCTCAAACTTCAATATTCGTTGCAATATATCGCGACGCCGCTCTCAGTAAGGGTGAAAGTGACTCAACAGTCGCTGGCTCGCAGGCGTAGACAATCAAACATCCCCTGCTAACCCCCCACGACAGAGAGGTTCTGCTGGTCGCAGGGTGAGTTCTGCGGGCTCATGTGCAAAGTTCTTTCCCCTCCCATAGACATGGGGATCGCTATTTGTCATATGTACTTTGCCAGTGTTTTAACTTAACTGCTAAATAAATATAAATGACATTTAGGACACAACTTAATGCATTGATAGTATTGTTGCTACAGAATAATGTGATGCTCAGAACAGAGAAAAGATATAATGAGGTGTTCGAAATAAAGACATATAAATAGAGAGACAGACAGACAAATTGAAATGGAGGAGATTCATAATTCATACCAATAGAGCGACAAAGAGTTACAGGAGTTTCGTGATGCATATAAAGAGAGAGAGGCAGTCAGAGAGTTACAGAAAATTCATGATTCGTATAAATAGAAAGACAAACAGACCGAGAGAGTTAGAGGAGGTTTATAATTTCTCAAAACGATTAAGAATGTCATCAATACCTTTAGCATTATATGGCGGTGCTTGTTCTAGACTCCCCGCGGAAAGAGAGGCACGGGTAGATCAAGAAATACACGGAGATGAGAACGACGTACAGAAGGGAAAATGGTGAGGAAGACGTGGAAATAACTTGAGCTGATGGCACGTGACTTGGCTTGTGTTTACTGAAGGCCTATGCTCTTGGGAGCTAAAGTATTTTGACTGATTGATCAATACCTTTGCTTAAATTAAGCTAAAAGAAAAACTCTCAATTACGCGTATTATTGACTGTTATAGTATTAAAAACAGTACTAGTCACTGTAGCTTCTATAACAAACGCTGTAACAGAATTAACAATAGCATCATTGTTATTATGTTTCTAATTGCTCCATACAGAGCATGGAGCCACCACTGCAGCTTGTCCCCAAGAGGCCCTCCACCAAACCATTCATGTGCTCTTTCAAGAATTTTTTGTAGCAATTTAGATGAGGAGGCGGTAGGACTCGGATACAATTTTATATTTATCGCCACTTACGACACACCTGAAAGGACAGTAGACCTATTCTTTCCGTCTCCGTAAAGACACTGGGTGGAACTACATTTAAAAAAAAATAAAATTTTACCTCGTTTTTTTGTGAGTCGGTTATATTAGGGCGCATGTCCAAATATAGAAGACCTTTAATGTGGAGCTACATAAGACTTAGCAGAAGCTTTCCGTCTCTCCTGGAAACATTAACGGCTATTTTCAAACATTTCATCACGCACTATGTGGTTTTCCACTCCTGTGCCTTCAATGGAGGGTTGCAATAATTGGAGCTAACCTAGACCACCACACAAAATTATGATCATTAATAACTCTGGTTTTAGTAATATTTTTTTTTAAATGCTAAAAATGTTTGGGCAGCGTCAAAGGAAACGAGGGAATGACTCAATTATCAGTGGCGAGGAAATAAATAGCACGTATGACAATGCGCTAAGTTAGGAAGACGACAATGCTAAATTAGGGGAGGACGACAGCTACGTAAGTGAGAAGAACGACAACGCTAAATGGGGTTGGACGACAACGCTAAATGGGGGAGGACGACAACGCTAAATAAGGGGAGCACGACAGCTCTGCAAGTAGGCAGAATGGCAACGTTAAATACACAACAGCTTCGTTTGTGGGTAGGATGATAACGGTATATTTGGGAGGGACGACAACGCTAAATGCGGGGAGGGCGACAGCGCTGCGAGGGTTGAGTACGACAGCGTCATAAGTTGTGAGGATATCAACGCTATAATTGGGGAGGACGACCGCGCTGTCAGGGCGATGGACGACAGCGATGTAAGGGCGAAGGACGACAGCGCTGTAAAGTCGAAGGACGACAGCGATGTGAGGGCGAAGGACGACAGCGCTGTAAGGGCGATGGACGAATGCGATGTAAGGGCGAAGGACGACAGAGCTGTAAGGTCGAAGGACGACAGCGCTGTGTGGCCGAAGAACGACAGCGACGTAGGGGGCGGAGGATGACAGCACTGTAAGTAGGGATGACGACAGTACTGTAACTTGGCATTGACAATATCGTTGTAAGTGGACAAGGACGGCAGCGATTTATGGGCGGAAGGCGACAGCACTGAAGATGGGGATGGATGAAGACAACGCTGTCAGAGCGGAGGATGGCTGTTTGTAAATGGGAATGACTATAGCGTTGTAAATGGAGATGGCAAAAGTTCTATAAACTGGAGATAGCTGTTTACATTTATTAGAAAGGATTAGGTTAGAAGGGAAGAACTGAAAAACAATGTCTTTCATCACCTTTCAGCTCCCTATGGAGTTTATGCCTTCAACAAATACACACCGAGCCTTCTTGTCCCGTGCCATCCAAACAAGGTCTTCCCGTATCCTGTGTATTACCTCTATGCCAATGTCTAATTCCCTTCTATTCAAATTTCTTGAAGTTGTTGTCTTTTGGCTTTAAGTTTCTGTACCACGGGATTAAGCATTCGATTGGCAGAGTGGCTAGAGCGCTGGTCTCTCGCGGCAAAGGTGCCGGGTTCGAATCACGGTACCGACACGCTTCAGTCTACCCAGCTGTAAGTGGGTACTGTGGTTTAGGGACTGTAATTTTTATGTTCAACCCGCCCGTTCTTGTTTTATTATTAAGGTTTTTTTTTTCCCTCTTCTATTTTTATAGGGTTTCTGATTTTTAGATGTTTTCATTTCTTGTCATAGTTCTTGTATTGTAGGATCAACCCCACCAACCCATCTCTTTTCGGAGATGGGAGTGAATCCCTACCTGAGTGGTAGCGTGGGCTAGTGAGCCATTCTTGTTGATAGACGGTCAGATAAGTTTACGAAACATTGCGTACATTTTTCACTGGGGCAGCGGGCTTCGTGGGGAATTTATTTTCTTTGACCCCCCCCCCCCCGTTCCAGCAGGGGGGATCACTTTTCGTCGCTTGTGGATTGGTAGTGTTAAGACGGTTAACGATTCGTCAGATGTTAAGATAATGTTATGATGGTTAACGGGAAGCTCTGACGATTGGTTTTGATTTTTAATTTATGTACCAGTCATTACATTACGTCAAAGTGGGGTAGATGCGGTTTTGGGGAGATAATTCTAGAGCTATGACTCACGCGGCCTGTCTTGCATCAGAAAATTGGCACTATATATACAGGGCCAAATTATTAGTCGGGGCTCACAAGTCCTGGATTATTATTGCCGTGAATAGTGTCAGACATAAACTCCGTCTGCCTGGTTAGTGGATATTCTGAAAAGTCTGGGCATGTACGTAGTCTTAATAAGTTGTGTAGGAATGTTAGTTAAAGGATTTTAGCAAGTCAGAGTAAGCTTTCTTCTGGGATTTAATTTTATTTTAAGTCGGTAGTTTGCCATCAATTACCTAACATCTGCCAGTGTATGGTAAGTTTCAGTGGTAATCATACGAAGTATAGCCAGTGCAGTTCTGTGAGAAAACGTAAGCGGTATTATTGTTTGATATATTTCTATATGAATTTAGGACCTAAGGCTGGTGTAGTACTGTGTAATATATATCGGAAGCACCAGACTTTGTTATGATAACTGTGGAAGATAATAGTGGATGAACTCGGGAGTTTTGTTTAACTAAAGTGGCCATGGGTAATTAAGTTAGTTGCTGAAGGATACGGGTGGTGAAGGGTGTTTAAGTATTATGATATTATTGTGTATGCATTTGTGTGTAAATAATTGTGCTAATTTTTATAACCCTCCATGGGCTGCCTTTATAATAAGAATTGAGCGGGAAATTATTTAGTAAAAGTTATTTTATCGGGATGCAGCGAATCAGTGTGGTGACGTGTAGCTACCTAGGTCACGAGCTGGCCTCAGAGGCAATCAGGTCAGCCCGTGTCTGTGTTAAGCGTAAGAGACAAGCTGTTGTCGGTGAAAGAGAGGGGAAGGGGTGAGCTGTTAAGTCTGACCCCAGGGCAGAAATAGGGTAGAGCATGAGATCTTGTATTTTGGGGAGTTTTATTAGGGTATGGGAAAACGGGGTGTAGGTAAATCTTTGGTTGTTAATGTGTTTTAATTATGTATTTTGTGAATTGGTGTATATATATGTTGTTATTTTGGTTTTACAGCGATTCACGGCGTGGTAGATAACCATAAACCTGCAACGGACTTTGCCTTCTCGGAGAGGGAGGCAAAAGACATCTGTGTAATTGAAAAGCTGGGTACGCGCAAAGTTACGGGCGCCCTAGTTACGTCAGCACGACGGAGAGGCATTAGGAATTCCCCTGACGTGAGGAAACATATACGTCAGCGTGGAATTGGCTAGAAAATGGAGCTCTTAGCTCTTACCGCCCAATACAGAACAGGCTACGTTGTCTGGTATTGTTTACATGCTGCCACAATAAAGCACTAGGCCAAAATCCGAAGCGGTTTAAAGTGTCGTTGTGTGAAGAATTGAGTACCATCATCATTGCTTGAGCTTCAGCCAGAGGCAAAGAAAGAAATATATATATATATATATAGTCACCAAGGGCCACTTCATGAGTTATTCTGGAGAGGAGAGAGAGCGATCATACCTTTCTAAATGCTAACAGGAGGAAGTACCTGACGAAGGGTAACGCATCTGAGCTTCAGACGAAGACAAGAGCGTCAGGAAGGCACTGAACTGAAGGAGAGGAGAGAGAGTGGAGTTAGTTGTTTTTCCCCAGGAACTGTAGAGTTAGATAGAGAATACTTGGAGGAGAGCCTCTGAGTTAGTTCTGCAGAATTCAGTGGAGTAGGATTTACTGGTGTATAAGTTAGTTGTGTAGGAACGCCTTTGAGACAGTTTAGTCATATTAGTTAATAAGTCTTCATCTGACTGGTTAAGCGGGACAGAGGAAAAACTAGTGGAGAGTAGTCTGGTGTGTGTGGGACTCCACAGTGTAGTTAGTTAGTAATTGTAGAGTTCAGGTGGTGATGGCTCTTACTTAGAGACCCCCCGCCCGGTATATTTCTTTAACCTTAGTTGTTTTCGTGTAGTTGTGGAAGAGAGCGTGATGATTTGATAATTGTGTTTTCATTGATATGTTTTTTTTTCAGGTTGTTTGACCTCGCACGTTATTGTCGTTTTTTTTTTCGCTGTGGTAAAGATTTGTTTGTTTAATAAACTATAAAATGTGCACTGGATCAGTTTGTCTTTCACTATACTGTACCTGTATTCTTTAACTGTACGATTGTGTTTGTGGATATAAATTAGTGTAACCTTATCTCTATCGGAGGAAGAGGTGGTGAGACAGTAGCTATAAAAACAAGTCACAAGTGGCAAGGGAGAGTCAATCTAGGTTCTCACCCTTGAAGCTATAAGACTCATCCTCCACAGTCACTTGAATTCTTATCTTAATCTATCTTCTCAGACTTTCCTCAAAACTGGTGTCTGGTCTCTTTACTCCGACAGACTCTTAATTAAGCCATTTCGTGACAGGTACCTGACTGAGGTAGGGAAGGAAAAGGCAGCAAGGAAGGGAACTGGTCATCCCACCTCTCGATGCTGGGCCTAGTATGGTGAAGTCTCTAACACTTCACTCCTCAACGGCAGTAACTGCTATGGGACTACCTTTACCTTTTTTTAAACTATGTGATTAGCCGGTTCCATTCCAGACCCTCCCTAATCGTCTTCTTCGACTACATCATTAGTATTCTATGAAAAAACATTGTAACAAGGGTCAAAACAAAGGATAGGAGAAGCAATTCAATACATATAAAATATGAACAGTTTGATATCATGGCATTCCAAGATCCTAACAGCATAATCCCTGAAGAATGTCACGAGTCAAAGATCTATTGAGAGACAACCACCTTTGCCTTCTGGCCCGGAACGTAAGATAAATAACAGTAATATAAGTTGTCGTAGTACCTGTCTTGTCATTTTGTTGTGCCACAGGTGGACCCCCAAATATCCCTGTCCTTGTTACTTATTTTAAGGTTCACTGTTGCCGAAAGGTGCGGCGTGGAGCTCAAGTTTTCATTCTTGAGCTAAATGTATCACAGTCGTGCCTAGTTGGCAGGGTGGATAGTGTGATTCGTTAGGCGGTGATGCCTTTCATATGGTCCTGGGTTCGATTCTCTGGCGATCATCACTTCTGTTGTTTTTCTGTTGTCTAGTTTTCTACTTTTTTACTTCTCACGAGTGCCTGAAACATACCTTTATGTGTGTAATATTTATTTATTGCATTGGCTGCAGTCAGCTCGTGTTGCTGAAGGATTGCTATGATACGCCATTTGTATATTGATCTTCCTTGTACGCTACACCAAGACTGTGCATAGTGGTACCTTACCGGTCTCCATTCGCATAAAATGGCCGAACCACTGTATTTTCTGTCTCTGAGTATATTCGATGCCCATTGTGGTTCCCGGGGTCTCCAGGACTACTGCAAACTCGAGCATGTCCTACAAGGCGACTGATATGAAGTTGTGCGTGGGTCTAACAAACCGAACATGTAAAACAAGCGCTACATAAACCACATATGCATAAGTATTTGACTGCCTGCCCTGCAAAAGGACCAGCTGTAGTGGCGACCCCATGCCCAGCTAAGAGCCCTAATGAAAATTATGATAATATATTCGACGACGCGGGAAGTTGTTACCATTCTTTCCCTGACATTATCATTTCGTATTCCGTTTCTCCTGGTAACATTAACGGCTATTTTCAAACATTTCATCATGCACTATGTGGTTTTCCACTCCCGTGCCTTCGACAGTCGATGTACAGTACTAGCATTAAAATTAGAATAATAATGGTGAGAATAACAGTGGCAATGGCAGAGTCAACACCAGTAATAGCCGCGGTAGTGAGTGTGGCAGTAATTGCTAACGTGACATTAATATCATACGGGCAAAACGTGCAATAATATGTTACTGTAGCTATAGTTATGGTTTCAGCTGTTGCGACACATCTCTAGTTATCTTGTTCATTAATCTGACATAAGTCACGACATAAAACACCCCTGAATACTTTTGTGTTTCACACATTATCCATTCACCTGCGTCTGTATTTGAATGTAATTGATAAATCTGATATTAGCCTCTTCTTTTGTCCCAAGCTGCACTTTCTGCTCATTGGTTGGTTATAAGAAGATAAAGTTAAAGGTAGGTTATAATTGTTATAGCTGTTGAGGTAGGTGCAAGAGGTATAATGGCTGCCCCAGTGTAAGATCTACTCAAACTATTGGGTGTGAAAAGGCAGTCAAGAACAAGGGCACGGCAAAACAGCGGAAAAGGCATCGTATTGGCAGTGGAGCAACCGCAACGAGCTATGGAATTCAGAACAGTAATTTATTTACTACGTAATAGTTACTTTCACAATAGCCTACAACTGGCAGCATGGATAAAACCAAGAGTGAAGTTGAAAGCTGCAATCAAGGAGGAGTGGATTCAAATCCCAGCGCAGGCTGGAAAGAGAACAGGACGCTGACACTTGGAAGTCACGACCTTAGAGTGTAAAGGAGGTTAAAGGGCCGAAACACATGATCGATGAGGGGACAACTTTTGATGATCAGATTGCCTCCCGCTGCAGCGCTCTGTAAAGAGTTTTCGTATCATACGATAATGCTTTTTTGTTTCTTTTAACTACTTAGCTCTTACTCTCCTATAACCGGAAACGGAAGCATTTTTACATATCAATGTCATAAAATTAACAGTGATACAACGTAAAAATATCTCCAAAGGATAAAATGTAGGGATAAAAAGAATGCGTAAGTTACTAGAAGGCATGATCGCCCACGCCGCGGGTCATCACCCGCCATGGAAATTAAATTGCTAGAACGGTTACCATTTGAACGGGATGAGAACGGCGGATCAAAAAGGAAAAAATATGACTGAAAAATTCCGTGAAACTAGCAAGGCTAAAAAGATGCAATTAGGGGGGGGGAACGGAGGAAAAGTCACGTCCCCAAGTTGACACAAGGTAAGGAAATCGACAAAAGGGACCATAGTATTATACGCAACAGTCATTTTTTGGACGTTTTTGCGATATTTTGTCCTTTATTTGAATGCAGCGGCACACGTTTCACAGAAGATTCTAGAAAATATTTCGAAAAAAACAACTAACCTTGAAAAGTAACTTTTTCTTAATAATGATGTTAGGAATATAAAAATTAGCTGGCCGGATGGCCCATTTTGAGCAGTGAAATAATATGCTTTTATTTATACAGACGGATAGATAATAATGAAGACATTGACAAAAGACTGTGTTGTTCACATCAGCGAAAGACTGCATTGAATCAAACATGTCACTAATTTGCACAAAAACCGCGACCTTGAGACTCAACTGTTCAAACCTAGTTAGAATGAAAGAGAGGGACATTGGTGGGAGCTGTGGCTAAAAATAACTTTAAAGACAAAATTTGTAGAGGGGACGGATAGGTTGGTTCAAAAACCAAGTACGTTTTTGTGAAAACGCAAGTAGAGACGGACGGACTAACAGATAAAAATCCATAATTGACTGAAGCATGACTGAAATTACTTTAATGTAGGAAATTTGAATTTGAAAAAACACAACGCATTGATTGGCCACAGACAATCATATTATCAGCGCTCAGACGCGCTTTTTTGCCATTCCTCAATAGTTGTCCAGTGATAGACACAGTAAATTTTAAGTGTGGTGATTTCCAATGAAGTAAATTGAAATAAGTTCAGGGACGCCATACTATAGCCAGCAGCTCAGCTGAGTTTTGCTAGCATTTCTGTGTTCTTTATTCATAATCTGAACAGTGAGTTTTATGTTGACACCAAAAGGTGGTGTCAAATGCTGGGTAAATAATTGACAGTGAGGACCCGTGCAGTGTCGCATCTCGGCAGAACAGCCTTGTATTGCCCCAAGCACGGAGAGGTGGGGCCACCCGATATATTGCCCCCAAGCACGGAGAGGTGGGGTCACCAGATTCCAGCACCAGAACTACTCTTTCAAAGTTACATAAGCAGGCTGGTCTGCTGGATTTACACCAACTTCATAGACATAGCACCCAAAGTGAATTACTACTAAAACATCCCATTTCCTTCCATCATTAATGGACAATGTTTGGTAGGCATAGACAGGGAGGGATGAAGCCACCCCAACAGCACATCTATTCATCGTTCTCCCAGGGAAAATAAAATTATGAACTGTAGAAATATTAACAAATCGTGAAAATTGTATACGTACACACCTTTTATTTATCATGCCATTTATTCATGCCATTCACTCATAAATTTCAAAATCTTTCATATGTTCTGGCCAAAATAAAACCTTGGTTCAGAACAAATAAATTTAATAAAGATTTACTTTCTAAAATTTCACCAGCTGAATTTAGTTCATTGTGTTCTAAATTTTATTGATAATATTATATTATTTAATATCTGTGTGTGTGTGTTTGTATATGTCAATACAACACATTACATTCAGTACCCTAGATTTTAACGTAGCCACATTCATTAGAAAAAAAGATAGGTGTGAGGTCGTAGTGGTAGCAAGAAAGGCCTTCTGAAAATTCACAGCTACATTTTATCTCAGGAGCCTTCACAGCTGACCTCATACATCACACTAAGTAATATCACCATCATACAATACCATCAAAACCACTACATATATTGGGGTCTTGTCCAGGGATAATTAGCATAAACAGTAATATAAGGATCTCCTGGTGGGAGAAATAAAATTAGGGGAACAAAATTGTAAAATTCCCTTAAAATTAAAAGTGTCCCTTTAAATTAAAAGGGCAATTAGAAGTTGGTGAATCTTCACAGCCAGTGTTAGTTAATTAATTAATTAGAATTATTTTAGTCTAGAGTAACTATAAGTACTTTAGTGGTTGGAAATTTTACTTTGCTTATTGCTAGATTTGTTTAGAAAGTATGGCGGAGCTGGCAAAATTTAGATCAGCTGCTGTGCTGACGGCAAAGGAGATGGGAATGGATGGTCAGATTTTAATTCAATACGTAACGGCTGAATGTGATAAGTATATTGAACGGGAAGAAAGAAGATTAGAAAAAGAGGCTGAAAGAAAATTAGACTCTGAAAGGTTGGCTGAAGAGAAGAGGTTAGAGGCTATAGAGAAATTAAGAGGCTGCAGATTGAGGCAGAAGACAAACGACAGCAAAGGGAGGCAGACGAAAAAAGATTGACTGCCGAAAGGGAGGCAGAAGAAAAAAGATTGACTGCCGAAAGGGAGGCAGAAGAAAAAAGATTGACTGCCGAAAGGGAGGCAGCAGATAGAAAGGCCGAAAGGGAGGCAGAAGATAAAAGGTTGCAAAGGGAGCATGAATTACGACTAAGGGAGCTGGAGTTACAAGGCCAGGCGCCTGAAAATGGTGCCAGCCCTTTTGCCTCAGATGCTACGCCTAGTCTGGGAGCCTCAAACTCAGCTATGGGGTTTCATTTAGACCATTTTGTTGAGAAAGACGATGACATAGAGGGGTACCTAGGACGTTTTGAGTTATTAGCTACTACATATGGGTTAGAGAGAGAGAGGTGGAGTTTAAAGTTATCACAAGGACTGAGATGTACTTCTTATGAAGTCTTTGCTAAAATGAACAGGGAAGACCAAGACAATTATGACATGTTAAAGCAGGCTCTGTTATTAAGGTACGAGAAGAATGGTGAATTTTATCGTAAGAAATTTAGAAATGCCAAACTGTTGTCTGGGGAGACATACCACCAATTCTCTGCTAGACTGGAAACCTATTTGGAGAAATGGACTGCTCTGGGGAAGACCCAAGATCTTAAAGAAATGATCATGATCGAGCAATTGAGAGAGTCCATGGCTCCAGACATGAGAAAATTTCTCATGGAACAAGGTGCAGAGAAGTTGGGGGAGGTTTTAAATGTCGCTGAGAGGTATCAGGCAGCCCAGGCAGAGGTAAGTGGTGCTAAAAAGAAGCACATAGACAATTTTAAAGCTCCACAGCAATTTAATAAATTTGATAATAGAGAACAGGGTAATAGAGGTAGGACAAACTTTGAGCGGCCAAGAAATGACTATCGCGACAGAAACTCACAGTTCAATGACCAAAAAAAAATAATGAAAGGAAACCGTTTAACCAAGGAAAAAGATGGTGTAAATGGTGCAAGAAAGATAACCATAACACCGAATTTTGTAGAAGGAAACCTTCAAACATTGCTGCAATGAAGTCGGGGACTCAAAGATTAAAGGTTAATCCTAATGGACAACAGGAACCTTATCACCCCCAGTTTGTGAGGATGTTATTTGTAATGGGGTCACCATAAGGTGCCTTTATGATACAGGTTTGGATTATGATTCAGTTGTGAAGTCTAGCCTAGTGGACCCAAGTCAGTATACCACAGAAACAGTGGAAATACAAGGGGCGACTAAGGACATACCACTCATGACACTTCCCATCGCAAGGATAACGGTGAAAACTCGCTATGTGGAAGGAGAAATCAGAGCAGCAGTGATAGATGAACCAATCTACCCTCTGATATTGGGGTGTAGATACGTCTTCTTGGGGAATCCCGAGAAACCTGTGATCATGGCGACAGTGCAGACCAGGTCACAGAAGAAGGAGGAAGAAGGTGAACCTATAAATGCTCATCCAGAGGAGATGAGAAAGGCGCAGGCTGAGGATAGGACACTCAAGCCATGTTTTAAAAAATTGCCCAAATGCCACACACCTCCGAGCAAGGGGGAATATTTATGAAGAACAAACTATTATACAGGAAGGCCGGAACTGGAACAAATGGTCACAACCAGCTGGTTCTTCCCACTTCATATAGAGATAAAGTGATGGAACTCGGGCATGCGATTCCCTTCAGTGGTCACATGGGGATCAGCGCCACAGGACAGCGTATAGCTTGTCATTACTTCTGGCCAGGGATAACGGAGGATATAAAAAGATATGTCAAATCCTGCCCAGAATGTCAAAGGGTAGCTCCAAAGCACTGGACTGCTCCTGCAACTCTAGGGGAAATGCCCATAGTGGGAACACCTTTTGAGAGGGTTGCAGTGGATATTGTGGGACCTCTCACTCGGACCAAGAGGAGGAACAGTTACATCCTTACTCTGGTGGACACTTGTTCTATGTGGGGAGAGGCGGTAGCCCTGCCATCAATTGATTCAAAACATGTAGCAGAGGCACTACTTACAATATTCACCCGATTAGGATTCCCGCATCAAATCTTGACGGATAATGGATCTCAGTTCAAGGGGAAACTAACGGAAGAAGTTTTTAAACTATTTCAAGCCAGACACTTTCATTGTAGTCCGTACCATCCACAAGGGAACGGCCAGGTAGAGAGGTTCAACGGGACTCTCATTTCTATCCTGAGAAAGCTGGCACACGAAAAACCGGATCTGTGGGATCAATTCCTGCCCGCCGCATTGTTTGCGTATCGGGAGGTACCACATAGTTCAACCGGGATGGCTCCCGCAACTCTGCTATTTGGGAGGCCAATAAAAGGTCCTTTAGAAGCTTTATTAAGGACCTGGACAGATGAGAAGGCGGAAGAGACTGTTACCTCATCGTATCAATACGTGAACGAACTGACCACTCGTTTGAAAGCTGGATGGAAACTGGCAAATGATAATTTGAAACAAGCCAGGAAGAAACATGCAGCATATTTTAATAGGAAGGCAAAGGACAGAGAACTAGCTGTGGGAGAGAAGGTGCTTCTTCTACTACCCGGCAGCCAGAATAAATTACAAATTGGTTGGCAAGGTCCATATACGGTTCTAGAGAAGGTGTCTAGAACAAACTATAAAATTGACAAAAAGGGGAAGGAGAAAGTTTATCATGTAAACTTATTAAAGAAGTATCTGGACAGACCACTCCAGGAAAGCACCCCCTTATTGACCTTGGCTATTGCAACTCAGATGCAAAAGGAACCACTCACCTCACATGAATACCCATTACATCCTTGTGAAACAGCAGCACAGGTAAAAGTCAGTAAGCACCTGACTAAAAACCAGAGGGAGAGAGTTCAACAGGTTCTGGAGGAACATACAGATGTATTAACAGATAAACCAGGCCATACAAATTTGCTACAGTATGACATGAAACTGGTAGACTCAAACCCAATCTGTATGAGAGCCTATTCTATTCCGTTCGCGAAGGAGAAGGCATTGAAGGAAGAAATAGAGTATTTGTTGAAGGAGGGGATTATTTCGCACAGTGAATCATCTTTTAGTTCTAGTGTCGTCTTGTTGAGAAAACCGTCTGGGGAACACAGACTGTGCATAGATTACAGGAAACTGAATGCTGTCACAGAAGGACAAGTGGATCCATTACCAGACACAAAACAGTTATTTGCCAGATTAAACAAGGCAAAATACTTTTCAAAGGTGGATCTTAGTAAAGGCTATTACCAGATCCCAGTGAAGCCTGAAGTGAGACCTTATTTGGCTTTTAGCACTTCGGAAGGACATTATGAATTCAATATGCTACCATTCGGACTGAAAAATGCTCCGAGTGTGTTTTCAAGGATGATGCGCAAATTGTTGGATCCCCTGAATAACCCATGTATCACGAATTTCATGGATGATATTCTCGTCGCCACAGAGACATTTGAAGAACACATTGACGCTCTAAAAATGTTGTTTAATAGGCTTAGGGAGGCGAACTTAACTGCTAGGCCAACAAAATGTTGTATTGGATGCAAAGAGTTGGAATTCTTGGGGCACACTGTATATCAGGGTAATATGACCCCTGATCCTAAGAATTTGGAAAAACTGCAGAGAGCACCTAGGCCACAAACAAAAAAGGACGTGCGATCATTCGTGTCGTTATGCGGATTTTATCAGAAATACATCAACAATTTTAACGCTATTTGTGCTCCTCTGACTGATCTGACTCGCAAGGGACTTCCAGATAAAATTATTTGGACTGCACAATGTGAACTAGCGTTCCAAGAGTTAAAGGAAAAACTCACTAGCAAGCCTATTCTCAAACTGCCTGATTTGACACAGGACTTTGTCTTAAGAACCGATGCAAGTAATGTAGGACTCGGAGGGGCTTTGTTGCAAAGATCATCTTCACCTGATGGGGAACTGAACCCAGTCGCTTATGCAAGCCGCAAATTGAATAAGCCGGAACAAGGATACTCCACAAGCGAAAAAGAATGTTTAGCATTAATCTGGGCAATAAAGAAGTTTCAAATCTATCTGTATAGTAGGACTTTTGTGGTCGAGACGGATCATCAGCCTCTCGTATTCTTATCTCAGGCTAAGCATGAAAACGCAAGATTGCTGAGGTGGTCTTTATTGCTTCAACCTTATCAGTTTAGTATCCAATATATCCCAGGCAAATTGAATGTCGGTGCAGATTTCCTCAGTCGGCACCCCTGTGATCAAAATTAGAGTAATGGCAGGCGTGAGGAGAGATTTTATCTATGTGTATCACTGGTTTTAGAACTTGCCGTAGGCATGTTTTCAAGTGGGGAGATGTGTCATAAAATTAACAGTGATACAACGTAAAAATATCTCCAAAGGATAAAATGTAGGGATAAAAAGAATGCGTAAGTTACTAGAAGGCATGATCGCCCACGCCGCGGGTCATCACCCGCCATGGAAATTAAATTGTTAGACTTGAAGGCAAAACGGAACGGGATGAGAACGGAGATCAAAAGGAAAAATCTGACTGAACGCGTGCTTGAAACTAGAAAGGCTAAAAGACGCAAGTGGTGGGGAAAGGAGGAAAAGTCACGTCCCCAAGTTGACATAAAGTAAAGAAATCGACAAAAGGGACCTTGGATATTATACGCCACAGTCATTTTTTGGACGCTTTTGCGATAACTTAGTCCGTTTATTTGAATGCAGTGATGAACGTATTCCAGAAGATTCTAGAAAATATTTGAAAAGTAACTTTTCTTAATAATAATGTTAGGAATATAAAACCTAGCTGGCCGGATGGCCCATCTTGAGCAGTGAAATAATATGCTTTCATTTATACAGACGGATAGATAATAAGAAAGATATTGACAAAAGACTGTGTTGTTCATATCAACGAACGTCTGCATTGAAATAAAACATGTCACTAATTTTCAAAAAATTGTGGCCTTGAAGACGCAAGTGCTAAAATCTAGTTGGAATGAAGAGACGGGGTGGGATGGTGAATTGTGGCTAAAAATAACTTTACAGGCAAAATTGTGTAGGGGAAGGCAGAGTTGGTTCAAAAAACAAGTGTGTTTTTTGTGAAACGCAAGTAGAGACGGACGGACCAACAGACAATAAGGCATACTTGACTGAGGTATGACTGAAATGACTTTTTGGTAGGATATTTGAATTTGAAAAATAAAAGGCAGTGATTGGCCATAGATGAATATATTATCGGCGCTCAGACGCGCATTTTGTGCCAGTCATTATAAGTTGTCCTAGTAGACACAGTGAATTATTAAGTGGTGTAATTCCCAGAAGCTATTGAAATATTTAGAGGGACGCCATCCTAAAGCCAGCAGCTCAGCTGAGTTTTGCTAGCATTTAACTGTGTTCTATATTCATAATTCTGGTAAGACTGAAATTATTTCTTTGTACATTTTAATATTTGTTTAAGGTTTCGAGTGATTTGATACTGCAATAGCATAATCTGTCCCTTACAACAAGTAAGGATTCGCTCTAGACCCCCCGCCCCAGTTCAGGGTCTAGAGACAAATAAAATACATAAACTCCAGCAAGGATTAGGAAGGACAGATCAGGTGTTGAGATCAGTGAAACATATCACCTATCCTATTCTATGGCAGGAAGCTAATGAACATATTTCAGAATACGTAGTCTGGGAGAACTTATCCTATGTGAAACCAACTTGGTAAGATGTGTTGTTTGGTCAGAAAGATCTGACCCGTCTATGTGGTGTTGTTGTTGTGTAGTGTTGTGTCCAGAAATGGTTAGAGGATGGAATTCTGACACATGACTAATACTTTGATTGCAGAACTGTGAGTTTTAGTTGGCACCAATGTGGTGTCAACTGAGTTGTTGAATATTACCAGAGTGGACCCGTGCAGTGACATTTTGTCAGAGCAGCCTATTATAGCCCCCAAGCACGGAGAGGTGGGGCCACCAGACTTCTGATATTGCCCCCAAGCACGGAGAGGTGGGGCCACCAGATCTCAGCACCAGAGCTACACCTTCAAGCTACGTGAGCGCCTGGTCTGCTGAGAATTCACCAACTCAACTTATTTGCTAACACACCCATAAAAATTCCATCCAATAACTGGACAATGTGTAGTCACCATAGACAGGGAGTGATGAGGCCACCCCAACAGCACATCCATTAAGTGTTCTCCCAAAATAGATTACAACTATAAACAGTAGTAATATTAACTAGTCTAGTAACATACATATGTACACACCTTGCATTTATTATGTAATATTCATGCATTACTTTCATAATTGCAAAACCTTTCATATGTTCTGACCAAATTAAAACCTTGGTTCAGAACAAATAAATTTAAAGAAAATTACTATCAAAAATTTTACACACTTGAGTTAGTTCAGTGTATTATAACATTTATTAATATTATTAGACTTAGTAAATATTTGTGGGTGTGTATGCAAACTACCACAACACATTACATATCATTACCCTAGACATTTAACGTAGCCACATTCATTAGTAAAAAAAAAAGATAGGTGTGAGGTCGTAGTGGTAGCAAGAAGGGCCTTCTGACAATTCACAGCTACATTTTATCTCAGGAGCCTTCACAGCTGACCTCATGCATCACACTTAGTAATATCACCATCATACAATACCATCAAATCCACTACAATTCCTAGCCCATGTTTTCCCATGACTTCTTCAAAGTCGGTGTTGACTGTACCTATCTTTGCATTCATGTCACCCATCAAAATTGTGATGTCTCTTCTTCTTATTTTCTCCATAATATCATGTAGTCTACTATAAAATGCTTCTTTACGCTGGAGAATGTTTGAGTAACAGTAATAAAAGATGAGCAAGAGGAAGGAAGAATGCAAGAGGGGACTGTGCCCGATTTTCAACCCTTCGCAAATTAATTGCTTTCGTATATGTCTATCTAGCTATCTACCTAGTCTGATTCTGGTCTTGAGTTTGGGACGCAAAGACAGCGAGGAAAGTAACTGTTTACCCCACCTCATCTTGATGAACCTAAAGAAAGTCCCTGAGTCATTCAATTGCACACCGTTTGAAAATTTCACGAATTCTTATAACATACCTCTGAATATGTCTCAAATCACTAATTTACTGTACGAAGAATTCAATTTTTATGTCTTGTTGTTGTTGTTTTTTTTTGTTTTTTTTTTCTTTAATGTTTATTTTTATTTGTTTTATTTTTAAATTCATTATTATTATTATTATTTTTTATTTTAAAAGCGTACTTTAATTATGATGATTATTGCAAATGTAATATTACTTTTATAATGATAAATGCCTTAATTATGCTTAAAGTAAATGTGAGGATGAAACGATATAGTATACATGATGAGAGAGAGAGGAAGGGCAGAATGTCAGACGTGCCTGCGTGCCCAATTCTTAACCCTTTGAAAATAAAGTTCGTTCGTTCGTTCTTTCACAGACTCTTCTTTGTCATTAGTTGGTGCATAACATTGGATGACGTTTACATTTATTTTCTTTTTAGCTGTTTTAAAAGTAGCTGTTATTATCTGGGTCCCTCGGTTACCCATTAAATGAGGGGTTTCTGTGCTTCTTTAGATAACATAAGAGCTACCCCTTCACTGTGGTGTGAACTTTCGTCTTCATGTCCCGAGGGCAGCGCCAATTCACATGTGATGAGTTTCTTCTTGTCTACCCCCTTCCACTTTGTTTCACACAGTCCCAGAACCTCGATCTTATATTTCCTCATTTCTGCTGCTACTTGTGCCGCTTTCCCTTGTTTGTTCAAGTTACGAACATTACAGGTGCCAAATCTGGAGGTTCTCCTAGAAGAAAGAAGGTTAGTCAGTAACACAGACTCCTTTCGGCTTTCTCTGCGTTTCATCATACGCCTCCCTGCGAGAGGACCTTCCCCTGTCTTGGATGGCTGTGTTTTATTTTCCTTAATTGACTTGTTCATGTTTGTTGAAGTTTTTGTGGTTTATTGTTATTGTTAATCAGAATCGACCTCACTGCACTCCGGGCAAACCCATAGGTGCTCAGTCTCTCTCAGCAAATGTCGAACAGTATGATTGCTAATTGTACCTGTATCACGCTGGTTGTACATACGACGGATTCATCCTCCCTCATGTCCCACGTTTGATGGCAATCTCCAACAGCCTCAGCCTTGTTGATTCATCTATTGCAGTGTCATTATTCAGCAGGCGATCATTAATAGCCCTTAGTATCTCTCCCTTATCCATGTCCAGTGTCCCCACTATGGGTGCTCTCGAGGCCAGTCTGTCAGCGCTCTCATTGCCAACGTACCCCTGCATGACCAGGACAGTAGATACACACCAGTTCTGGAAGACTTGAGGATTCTATTGATGCTTTCCATTCCTGCCGCAGCCATCCGTTCTGAACTTTCCGAAGCATGGCTTGAGAGTTTGACAATATAACTGCTGCTGAAGGTATCGACGACAGAGCACGATCTCCATAGCTCCCGCGATGATTTTCGTGGTTTAAATTTTTTTACAGGATGGGGTAACCAGCCCCATGCCCAACCCTCCTTAGTCGCTTTCTACGAGATGCACGGTAAAGAACAGTGTTACTATTCTTTGCTCCCTTTTCGGGCCCCGGTAACACACGGGTGAAACAAACAACTTGACAGAGTCTAAATATAGAATCACGTGTTGAAAATTAAAAAAACAGGAAACGGCGTACAGACAGAAACATAGATAAAAGTACTTTACTTATAAAAATGCTTGCACGTTAACACATTAATGCTGCTAATGCTTTGACATTAAAATATATTTTATTTTATTTTGTTTTTAATAGCAGCACATTATGTAAGAAAAGCCCGTCATGTTTAAATCTAAAAAAGATTCGCCAGCATTCACATCCTTAGAGAATCAGTAAATCTCCGTGTGATCGATGGCCTCAATTATTGAATCTTCTTAGGCATTTAAAGTAAATAAAGTATACTTATTTCAGTGTCTGAACTTTCTAAAACCAACGATTTGTAAGCGCTTCGTGTCGCACTCACGACCAAGTATCCTCTCAATATACGCTCGTCTTTACAGCATCATCCTTTTTTATCTTGGTAATTCTTGCGTCCTGTTTTTTCAAAGCTAGAACAATAAGAAGACAAGCTGTGGCTGATTGATCTCATCTAAACCGGATCTTCAAATCCTTTCATTTGTTTCTGCGCTGTATATTGAAATCTCTGGAAATGTCTTTAGAAATTCAAGTTTCTGGAATCACGTGATTGTGATTTGCCAGTCATGCGTGTGCCTATTATGTTCTAAAGACAAGAGGCTTTTGCTTTCGTCTTGATAGAAACGTGAACTGGTGTTAACAATTCGTTCACAGTGTGTGTCCGTCGGTAAACGTCACATTTAACAATCCGATTGTAAATTTTTTAACATGATTTAACAAGAAGCATGGGCTCAGGAAGACAAGGAAAGAAAGGGAAGAAGTGGAAGTAGGGGAAGATAAAAACAATGAGAATACAGAAGAAGAGGATGACAAAGAGATGAAGAACAATAAAAAAAAGACAATGAAAACCAAAATAAGTAACATGAAAATTATGAAAAATTATTCAAATTAACAAAAGAGCAGCGTAGTAATACAAGAACAACAGAATGAATAAAGCGAGAACAGCCTTTGCTATTCTCAACAACATTTGAAAGTCTTCCCAGTACAGCACAAACACCAGATTAAGACCTTATGAGAGCTGTGTACTTTCTGTGCTTCTCTATGGTGCGGAATGTTGGAGAGTAACAGAGAAGGAAATGTCGAAACTGTCCTCCTTCCACACAATCTGCCTAAGGAAAATTCTCCGAATCTTTTGGCCAAACACCATCAGCAACCAAGAACTACTTATTCGGAGTAACCAGGAGGACATGCACACCATCATAGCTGGCAGACGCTGGAGTTGGGTTGGCCACGTCCTCAGAAGGGACCATGATACCATCACAAGAACAGCTATGCTATGGACGCCCGAGGGAAAGCGAAAGAGAGGCCGACCAAAAACAACTTGGCGGAGAACTGTGGAAGCCGAGATGCAAAGAATGAACCAGAGTTGGGGCGCTGTACGAAAGATGGCCGCCGACCGAGCAGGGTGGAATCAATTTGTTGCTGCCCTACAGGACGCCACCAGGCGTGATGGCCGCTGACTGCTTTGACGGTTGGCGCTTAAGGATCAAAGAAGAAGAAGAATACAAGAACGCCCAAGCCAGACAAAAAAAGTAAGTCAAATAGTGCCACAGAAAGGCGTGATATCGCCGCCTGTTAGATATATACTTATGATATTGTGGACAAAATATCATAGACCGGCTGCAAGAAACTCGGGAGCTTTGATGATCTTCTTTACAAACAATGAGTTATCTAAAGATCTATCTTGAAAACAAAAATGATACATTTTTGCAAATATCAGAATATTTCGTATTTGGAATACGCGCTGATTGTATTTTACCAAATGTATAACATCAAATAAAAGATGGAGTTCATATCTCATAATTAAAGTGACGTTTTGTAAGCTAACTTGTGACGTTTTATTAGGGACAAGGAAAAATATGTCTATAGCACGTTTCACTAGCTTTGCCCAACTTCAAATGTAATTATCTGATTAACCGTCTAACGTATTAATGCCATTTTTTGCATACGATGTTATATTGGGTTAGACCCAACAAATATATACTTTATATCTGTGCATCTTGTCCAGTTCCCATAAACGGATGAAATCCTTTGATCTTTGTCGGCATACTAATTATTGTGTATCGAAGAAAGAAATTTTACCACTTCATGCACAGATTCTGTGAATTGATTAGGCATAGGCGTGTCTACTATTACAATAATGTGGCCATCACGTTTGCAATTGAATACGTGTTGAAGATGATTTCTTAAATGATCTGCATGTGAAATACTCGTGACATTGTTTGTCATTGACATTTAATGCCCTACCAAACTGGACCTTCCTTGATCTAATTATTTCAATGGGTATCATCTCTTTGCGGTTCATAAATATCATAATGGAACGTTGCTCCTCTAATGTGCTTGTAAATAACGGTAAGGTCATCTTTAAAGAAATTAAACTTCATCCGAATCATAATCAGATGTCTCTGAGAAATTGAAAATCAATCTCGGCTGAATGAAGGACAAACCATCATTCTTCCAATATTCCTCTTCCTCTTGTAACACATGGTTCTCACTTTTCTTCCAATAATCCCTGGCTATATTGGAGATGGCGGCTTTTATAAGTATTTCAACATCTTTTAATTTGAACGTTCTATTTTCTGTTGCTACCTGTTCCTTAATTTTAGCCCATACTAATTCTATTGGGTTTAAGTGAGAATGGTAAGGAGGTAATCTTAAACATCTGTGACCATGTTCATGGATTGCCTTGTCTATGTGAAATATCTTTGTATGCTGTGTCTTTTTTTACAATTCCAAGTAATTCAGGTTCATGGACATTTCGTTCAATGGAATGTTGTTTATGGTCAGCCAAATCTTTATTACATCTTTAATACTTGGTGAATTAGAAACTTTATCTTCTGGTGCCACAACGTTGTGATATGAGGCATTGTCCATTATCAAACACCACGGTCTATCCAAGGAAGGAAGTACATGATTCACAATCCAATCTTGAAATATCTTGCCATTCATTTCTGCATGGTAATCCCTATTATCTGTGGATTTTGAAACAAATATGAGTTCAGTATTATTTAGAAGCCCATGATGGCTGCTTCCTGGATGTGCAATTATTAGGCGCTGTCCTTTGCTGCTTGGTACTAGTCTCTTAGTTGTTCCATCAGATGATTGCCATTCTCGTTCATTACTGTGGTGCGCATTGATCCAAGTTTCATCTAAATACACAAAATCATAACAATCTCTTCTCATTTCTCTGACCTCGCGTAAATATTTGCTTCTCATTGCAACTATATGAGGCTTCTCACAAATAAGGTTTCTACCACCAACATATTTTCTAAAAGTGAATCCCAAACTCCTAATAGTCCTCCATAGCGTAGATTTGGAAATTTCAATGTCATTATTCTTTCTTAACCAAATTTTCAATTTCCTTAAAGTCACTGCCTCATTATTGTTAAATATATTGCAAATTTCTCTGCGGATCAATTCTCTGTCAAAATTATCCACCACTCTTGGCCTAATTTTCGTGTGTAAAACACTGGAATTAGACATTTCAGATGTCGCTATCCAGCGGTGCAATGATCGTTTGCTTATCCCCAAGGCGTGAATAGTCCTCTTTTGTGGGTTTGAAATAGAATGATATAGTTTTCCTCGAGTAGCTTCATTGCAGAAATACTTAAAAATCCTATTTGTGATTTGCTGTAATGTCATAAAATGTACTCGCAGACTCATTTTTCCTTCTTAACCACACAATAATTTTTATAGACACACCTCTGATTGACAATGTGTGCGTTGCACCGGATATAAACTGTTTTATGTTCAAGAAGTGCGATTTCACGCAATTTTACTCAAAAATCATGCCAATTGCTTGATAAACCAAAAATGTGCAAATGAGGTCGTATAATTTACTGTAGACATTTCAATATGTGTGCGTGTGATGTGTGTTGGCAAGTAGGATTTTATATTATATCGCAAAGAAACGAAAATTGAAACCAATGGCCGCATTTTAATGAAAAATTTAATTCATAGGGTCTATACCATTTCAAATTCACACACAAAATTTCACTTATATGCGTTATATATTCGCTGAGATATAGCATTTTGAAGTTGGGCAAAGCTAGTGAATCGTGCTATAGTACTGGGGATACAGTATTTTTAATGGCGCAGAGACGGCTATTTTGAAATTTTTCATATTAAAAAAAAATTGTTTTTTTTTTCGTCTTCCATCCCCTAGAGATCGACCAAATCATCCCCCTGTTTTCTACCGTTAGATCGGAGTCTACCTTAAGCCAACCAAGTGCCAGATCTACATTTTAAAGGCCTTGAAGCTTGAACTCTTGGAGACGCCCCTTTTATTTAAAAAAAGAGTGTTGGGGACGCAAAAGAAACGTTTTATAAAGAAAACTGGAATTGGGAGCCCTGAAACTCAAGATTCATTAACTTCATAGTAGATCTGCCTCTGAGCCGACCCAGCCTTAACACTTGTCTGTTCCATCTCAACTTCAGCATATTTGAGAACAACGTGTTCAAAGTTTACGGGTTACTAGTTGAAAAGAAGGATATATCACATTAAAATGGAATTATGTATGATGACCCAAAATGTATAATTGTAGAATATTATGTAGGATGATAGATTAAACTATATGATGTCGATTTTTGATTTCAGGTTAACTTTGGCCAAAAGTGGAGATGGAATAAAACCGTGCTAAAACAATGCCCAGTTATAGACAGTCCAGAGCTTGATAGACACTAATAATCCAGTGCGATGGGTAGAACACACATTAAAAGAACATGCAGTATTATGCTGGAGGCCGCTTAGTAACTAGAAACATGGACACATTAATGATAAATAACCGTCACAAAAAAATGTACAATGTTCACAATCTCAATTAAGAAACAAAATGTCATATTCAGGACGTAATGAGCAGAAGCAATAATAAGAAACTACACAGGGGCAGGTCTAACACTGAAAACCGCACATTAAAATCGAATATACCCAGGGCGGTTATAGCGCGGCTGGCGCAAACCTGATATGCAGCTGTCATTCATCGTCATTGTACTTGTCACTGCATTTGGAGGATGGAACCACAACTGCTGGTCGCCCCCTTTCAGGAAGCCTAGGCACTTGCTCATGTAGTAGGGAGTTATGCAGCAATTTGTTTTACATGGTATTAGTTGTCTTGTACGACATGCATGAGGAAGCGGCTTTCATTACGTAATCGATATTACATAATTATATTTTTCTAAATAACACTCATTAATGTTAAAACAAAGGATTATTATACAGAGTGATCGAAATGTCACTTCTAATTTTGAAATTATTTTCCTCCACTCCTAACCAACTACGTTATATAAAGCAAACTTCAGAATAAAGAGAATTAGATGGAATTTTATTTTCAAAAAAGAAGATATGTCACATTAACATCACATCGCAGCATTAACTCCTGTCTCTTCAACATATAATTTGATAGAGGGCAGTAATTTTCGTGATCTTTTGTAACGTTACTTTATTATCTATTTTTATTTTTATATATTTGTTAATTTTGTTTCCGGAAATAAATAAAAAATAAAATTTGCTTAATAAATGGAGTAAATATGACTTGTTTCAACATTTGTTTAATGCATATTAAATTTATATTTCTTCTTCTTCGAACACTCTCAGACTTTTACTTGAATATTTTCAAAGAACGCACTGGTCAGTTTCAGGTTATTTGTATCTCCAGAGAGTTTTTTCCAAAAATGGTACGCAAGTGACGGCCAAATGCGCTTTCTATGGGCTTCATATTGTTGGGCATCTTTCAAGCACATTTTCTTCTTCTTCTTCTTCTTCTTCTTCTTCTTCTTCTTCTTCTTCTTCTTCTTCTTCTTCTTCTTCTTCTTCTTCTTCTTTTTCTTCCTCCATCCTCATTCTACGTTAATGACTCTAATAAAGACAGTAGTCAGTACAGGGTTCCTGACATCTCCAAACAGTTTTTCGTTGAGAGACTGCTTAAATTTTGTTGTTACAAGTTTTCTGCAGTTTTGTAGTCACCAGTCATGTTCAGACCAGCCATATATTGTAGGAGAACTGCAAGGAAGTCGTGAAAATAAAAGGCAGGGAAACAGCACCCATATAAATGCATGCTGAAGTTGGATGCACTGTGCCGCAAGGCGCGTAACATAGTGCACCGCAAACTGCATTACGATGACTAAAGGAGATGTTCAACAGTCATGTTGTAGGTGCTATAGTTACACTCATCGGTAGTTCCTATCTTTAGCTTGAAAAAAGAAGACCTGTAATTAATATATATATATATATATATATATATGGTTGTTCGTCCATCACGGGTGATGAAGACCACTCTGTTCATCCAATTATTTAAGAATATGTTAGGTTAGTCTATGGGTACGAAGGTGACTGAAGAGCCCGATGCGGGCCTGGAAAGATCTTGGACAGTGTGGGCAGGGAATGTTTGCTTCATGTGAAGGTTTTATTTCACGGTCCTTTCTAGCTTGTCTCCGCTGTTCCGCTGCTGCTCTTCTGGATGATTCGCATGCTGCTGCACCTTTACGAAGAGATGTGTGCCAAGCAGTTCGGTCTTGCGCAGCAGCTTCCCATGTGTCTGGGTTTATGTCAAAGGTTTTCAATGACGTCTTTAACGTGTCTTTGAAGCGCTTCTTTTGGTCACCATGGGAGCGTTTACCCTTCTGCATCTCACCATAAAAGAGTATCTTTGGCAGTCGATGGTCTGGCATGCGGACTACATGACCTGCCCAGCGAATTTGTGACTGCATCAGAATAGTATCAATACTAGGGATACCAGCTCTGTCAAGAACGGCGGTATCCGGGATCTTGTCTTGCCATTTGATGTTCATTATCTTCCTGAGACAGACTGTATGGAAGTGGTTTAGCTTCTTTACGTGGCGCCTGTATACAGTCCATGTTTCACATGCATATAGCAGCACTGGAAGCACCGCAGCTCTGTACACCTTCAGCTTTGTCTGTAGACTAATGCCACTTCGATGCCAAACGTTGGTGTATAGTCTGCCAAATGTGCTGCTGGCTTTGGAGATCCTGGTGTTCACCTCATCATCAATGACAATGTTCTGGGATAGTGTGCTACCAAGGTATGTGAATCTGTTCACAACATTCAGTTTCTCACCATTAACCTTGATGACTGGCTCAGTATAAACTGTGCCAGGAGCTGGTTGGTACATGATTTCTGTTTTCTTCGTGTTGATGGTAAGCCCAAAGTTGGCGCAGGCTTCGGAGAATCTATCCACACTATGCTGCAGATCAGCCTCTGAGCCAGCATTGAGGGCACAATCATCAGCAAACAGAAGATCTCTGATGGTGTGTGATTTGACCTTGGTTTTTGCTTGAAGCCTCCTAAGGTTAAACAATTTTCCATCAATACGATAACTAATGTCGATTCCTGTGTCCCCGTCTCTAAAAGCATCAGTCAGCATAGCAGAAAACATGATACTGAACAGAGTCGGTGCAAGTACGCACCCTTGTTTAACTCCATTTGAGACGGGGAAAGGCTCTGATAGCTCACCGTTTTCCTGAACTCTAGCCTGCATTCCATCATGCAGTTGCTGCACTACTGCGATAAATTTCTTTGGACAGCCGTATTTTGCCATGATCTTCCATAGACCCTCTCTACTGACCGTGTCGAACGCCTTTGTCAAGTCGATGAAAGCTGTGTACAGGTCACTGTGCTGTTCTTGGCATTTTTCTTGTAGCTGTCTTGCAGCGAACACCATATCTGTGGTTCCACGTTCTTTCCGGAATCCACACTGACTTTCAGGTAAAAGACCTTTGTCAAGATGAGCCGTAAGGCGATTCAAAAGGATTCTGGCGAATATCTTCCCAGCGATTGATAAAAGAGAGATGCCTCGATGATTGTTGCAGTCTTGGCGATTACCTTTACGTTTATATAGATGTATAATTGAGGCATCTTTGAGATCGTGTGGGATGGTTTCACTCTGCCACATTTGCTGGAAGATCATATGAAGTTTCTCTATCAGAACTGCACCGCCATCTTTATAAACCTCAACAGGAATTGAATCGGAGCCAGGGGCCTTTCCACTAGACAGTTGACGAATCGCTTTTTTAGTTTCCTCCAGAGTTGGTACATCATCTAATGCTTCATTTATAGGAATTTGGGGCAGGCGGATGATGGCTTCGTCGTTAATAGATGATGGCTGGTTCAAGATATTATTAAAATGTTCAGCCCAGCGTTGGAGCATTTTTTCCTTGTCTGTAATTAGTGTTTTTCCATCTGCATTAAGGAGGGGAAATGATCCTGATGATGTTGGACCATAGACCGCTTTGAGTGCAAGGTAAAAGTTTTTCAAGTCATGGCTGTCAGCAAAGCCTTGGAGCTCATCTGCTTTATTACTCAGCCATGAATCCCGCATCTGGCGTAGTTTATGTTGGACGATTCTACGCATGTTGTTGAAAGCGTCTTTCTTGGATGTAGATTTTGGATCATTTAAATATGCTTTATGGAGATGGTGTTTCTCAGCCAACATCTGCTTTATATCATCTGAGTTCTCATCAAACCAGTCATTTTGTTTCTTGATGGAAGGACCCAGGACCTCTGTAGCAGTGTTGTAGATCTGCTCACTTAGGGCTGCCCAATTTGTTTCCACACTTTGGCCGTCTAGCGAGATAGATTTGAGACGGTCTTCTAAGGTGTCAGTAAATGACTGTTTGATTTTTGTCTTCTTTAGTTTGGTGACATCCAGCCTCTTTTGAGTTTTCTTCCCCTGAGGGCGCCTGGCTGGTTGGATACGAATTTTAAGTTTAGATACAATGAGGCGATGATCAGTCCAGCATTCGGCACCACACATGGACTTGGTCACCCGGACATCTTGCCTGTCCTTCTTCCTAACAATTACATAGTCAATTAGGTGCCAATGCTTTGAGCGAGGGTGCATCCAGGAGGTCCTGTTGCGGGTAGGAAGTCGAAAAATGGTGTTGGTGACAAGGAGGTCATGTTCTGCGCAAGTCTGGAGGAGACGAAGTCCATTACTGTTACAGCGACCCACGCCGTACCTACCAATAGTGCCATTCCAGGAGATGTTATCTGAGCCTACTCTTGCATTAAAGTCACCAAGAATGATGAGCATATCTGCTTTAGGAACTGATGCAATGACTGCATGTAGTTCTTCGTAAAACTTATCCTTGACATCATCCTGGTTTGTCATAGTTGGTGCATACGCGCTAATGATGGTGGCATGTTTTCTTCCATAGAACAGAGGGATCTTGACCGTCATGAGTCGGTCATTTATTCCCTTTGGGGGCCCCGCTAACTTGCTGACAATTGCTGTTTTGATTGCAAATCCAACCCCTGCTTCTCGTCTTTCTTCAGTTCCTCTTCCGCTCCAAAAGAATGTGTAACCTGCACCCTTTTCGCAAAGTTGGCCGTCGCCTGCAAGTCGAGTTTCACTCAGTGCTGCTATGTCAATGTTGTACCTGGCCAGTTCTCTCCCAATCAGGGCAGTTCGTCTCTCAGGTCTGTTTGCGTTAAAGTCTTTGTCAAGTAGAGTGCGCACATTCCATGCGCCTAGAATGAGGGGGAAAAATCTGTCCTTTCTTTTTCTTATATGTCGACCGCCGAAGTAGGGTACCCACCAACCGCGGTAAGCTGGTTAGGTAATGGTGAAGCAGGCAATGTTTAGGGCACCTTTTCTAGCCCCTTCCTCATGCCATATATATATATATATATATATATATATATATATATATATATATATATATATATATATATATATATATATATATATATATATATATATATATATACGATATATATATACGAGGCGTGTTCAAATGAAACCCGTCCCAGCGGCTTTATAACAAATATATGTAAGGCACATCAGCAGGAGTAGTAGACTTAAATACAGCAATTGTTATGAAGCAAGTACGCACTGGGGTTCTTTAGAAATAGTCACCATAGGAATTAAGACACGCATCCCACTGCTTGGGTAGACGGCGGATGCCGTCCGAGAAAAATGACTTTGGTTGCTTATTGAACCATTTAGTCACCGAGGCCCTGACGTCTGCATCGGAGTCGAATCGTTGTCCCTTTAGAGATTTTTTTAAGGGTCCGAACAAATGAAAGTCACATGGTGACAGATCGGCGCTGTAGGCTGGGTGTGGCAGAACTTCCCACCTTTTCCTTGCTAACTCTTCCTGCACAATGTTCGCAACATGTGGACGAGCATTGTCGTGCAACAGAATCACACCACGCGAAAGTATGCCGGGTCGTTTATTCTTGATGGCTGTATGCAGTTTGTCTAGTGTGTCTTTGTGCGGATGGCACTGATGTTCATCCCAGGCTCTTTAAAGTCTACCAATAGAAGCCCTTCATGGTCAAAAAATGCGGTCAGCATAACCGTACCGGCGGAAATCTGTGACTTGAATTTTTTTGGGTTTTGGTTATCCGGGATGTTTTCATTGCATGCTCGCTGTTTTGCTGCACGGCTCAAAGTGGTGGCACCACGACTCATCGCCTGCCACTATGCGCAACAGAAATGCATCACCCTCCTCTTCGTATTGCAGCTGGTGGTTCAAACTCCACCCCATGCGTTCTCCCTTATGGTGATCGATCAGCATCCGTGGGTCCCATTGTGAACACACCTTTCGATACTTCAGTTTCTTCCTAACCACCATTTGAACTGTCCCAAGAGACACAGCGAATTCCTCTGCTAGCGAACGTAAGCTCCGACGACGGTCCACCAGTATTGCTGCATCAATCTCGGCGATGGCTTCTTCTGTCGCAACAATATGCACCTGACCTGGCCGCGGAAGATCTTTCGTTAACTGACGTCCTTCTCGAAACATTCGTGCCGTCTTTCACTGTAGTCTTAGACACACTTTTGTCACCATACACTGCTTTCATTCGGCGATGAATGTCGACTAGTCGACATCCTTCGGCTGTTAGGAACTGAATCACCGCTCGCTGATCGACCTTGGACGGATTCCGTATCACACCGGCCATTATTTTAACGGTCTGCAGCACAAACAATGAATACTAGGAGAATGAACACTTACACACTTGTACATGCGTATGTGCTTATCACGTCAGATGTGACGTCATCATGCTCCTCCTACAAATGTCCACTTGGCGCAGCACGGGCGGGTTTCACTTGAACACGCCTCGTATATATGTATATATAGTATATATATAGTATATATATAGTATATATATATATATATATATATATATATATATATATATATATATATATATATATATATATATATATATATATATATATATATATATATATATATATATATGGTTACTGGATACTGAGCAGACCGAGGTAATGAAAGTCTATCAGCCACCGGTGGTTAATATATATAAAGCACCAATACCTAACGGCAAGAAAAGTATTAAAATAAAAACCACTGTGCATCACCACAGTATACGAACTACGAAGCAGCAGCGAGGATCCCAATGTGTGTATACGTGATCACATATTCTATAACTACTTTTGTGCACATCGTCATTTGCGCATTCTTCTTTGGTAAGTGTTACTATTTTCGGGAGAGTACATATAAGGGAAACAATACAATTATCGTTTAACTTTCAACCACAGTTGCTTTCCTTAGCGTTATGTACTGACAGAAAAAGCTGTGATTTTATATTAAGGATAGATACAATGCATACAAGTGAGGATATAAAAAAAGAATCACCCTGAATACATTTTTAACCATATATATGCTTTCCAGAACATTACTAGTTTGTGACATATAGTAAAATTCATTTTCAAAAGATATTTATTTGACATTTTGACATGTAATCACATCCACATGCTTGTTTTGTTAAAATATAAGTATGGCTCTTTTCAAAATGTCCTCCCGTATTGCAACCTTACATACAGTCTTGCGATTGTTTTGAAAATCGTCTTTTTTCACCTTTCAACTCCCAATGGAGAACAAGCCTTCAACAATCTTATGCCAGGTCTTAGTCTTCCTGTCACGTGTCATCAGCTCAAGGTCTGTCCATGTTTTCTTCATCCCCTTCATGTCTGTCTATAGTTCTCTTCTCCATGTGCTTCTTGGTCGACCTCTACCTTTCTTACCCTGTGGATTCAAGAACAGGGACAGTCTAGTAATGCTATCAACATATTTTCTCAGTGTGTGTCCTATCCATCTCCAGCATCCTCTTCTCATGTCTTATTTCACTGGCACTTGTCTAGTCCTGGTCATTAGTTCCACATTAGTGATCTAGTCATACCACTTCAATCATTCTATTTGTTTTGTAAGGGGCCATAGTAAAAGTCTTGATAATCCATTAAACGTTCTAAATATGGCCATATTCCACGCTTTATTCCTTTGTAAATAGACTACTGTTATGTTGGAAGACTAATAAGACATTTTTATTCTCTGCAACGATAAACAGCTTTCGGTAGGTTCGTTCTCAGTATCCAATTGGTGGAGTGGTTAAAGATCTGGCCTCCCATGTCCAAGGTACCATGTTCAAAACACGGTGGCGTCACGCTCCAGTCTTACCATCAGCTGTCATCTTCACATGACAGGTCGGCTTCAATGTATCTCCAACGTCTTCCGTCTCTTTTCTCGGTGGTACACTCTGGTAGACTCTTTTTTGTCCATCTGTACATGGGTGCCTGTTATTCTGGGTCCAACAGCTTCCTATTCAATGAGTGCATTCTGTGCTTCTTTAGATAACATAAGAGCTACCCCTTCACTGTGGTGTGAACTTTCGTCTTCATGTCCTGAGGACAGCACCAATTCACCTGGGAGGAGTTTCTTACTGTCTACCCCCTTCCACTTTGTTTCACACATTCCCAGAACCTCTATTTTATATTCCCTCATTTCTGCTGTTACTTGTGCAACTTTCCCTTGTTCGTTTAATGTCCGAACATTCCAGGTGCAGAATCTGGAAGTTCTCCTAGAAGAAAGAAGGTTCGTCAGCTACTTTTAAAACAGCTAAAAAGAAAATACATGTAAATGTCATCCAATGTTATGCACCAACTAATGACAAAGAAGAGTCTGTGAAAGAAGCATTTTATACTAGACTACAGGAGATTATGGATAAAGTAAAAAGAAGAGACATCACAATTTTGATGGGTGACATGAATGCAAAGATAGGTACAGTCAACACTGGATTTGAAGAAGTCATGGGAAAACATGGGCTAGGAATAATGAATGAAAATGTGGAACTATTCTCAAACCTCTGTGCTTCAAATCAACTGGTTATAGGAGGAAGCATGTTTCCACATAAGAGAATACACAAGGCAACATGGATATCACCAGACCATAGAACAGAAAATCAGATTGATCATATATGCATAAACAAGAAGTTTAGATCATCACTGCAGGATGTAAAGGTATATAGAGGAGCAGATGTGGCATCAGATCACCACCTTCTGATAGCCAAAGTAAAAATGAAACTCAAGAGATATGCAACAATGCAAAATTATAGACAACAATTTAATGTAGGACATCTAAGAAATCAAGAAACAAGAGACACATTTGCGGTCACAGTATCCAACAAATTCCAAGTGCTCCAACAGTTGGAAGATGTAGAGAATACAGAAGATTATTGGCAGCAGGACAAAACTGTATGGAATGAGACATGTGAAGAAATACTGGGGAAAAGGGAACGACAACAAAAAGCATGGATAACAACAGACACCATCAATAAGATAAAAGACAGAAAAAAAAGAAAGCAGATTTAAACACAAGCAAAACCAGAAGTTCCAAAGCCAAGGCTCAGTAAGTGTACACAGAAGCAAACAAAGAAGTAAAAAGAAGTATCAAAAGAGACAAGAGGAAGTATATTGAGGAGTTGGCAAGAGAGGCAGAAGATGCTGCAGCCAATGGGAATATGAGAGAACTGTATAGCAGCACAAAGAAGCTAACAGGGAAATACAAGCAAACAAGTTGCCCCATAAAAGACAAGAATGGAAAACTGCTCAGCAATATACAAGAGCAAATGAAGAGGTGGACAGAATATTTTGAGGACCTTATCAATAGACCAGCTCCACAAAACCCCCCGAACATCCAGCCAGCAGAAGAAGAGCTACAAATTAACGGTGAAAGACCAACGAAGGAAGAAATAAAGAAAGCCATAAAGCTTCTAAGAGATGAAAAAGCGTCTGGACCTGATGGCTTTCCAGCAGAGGCCATCATAGCAGATATCGACACGGCTACAGAGATGTTATATAAATTACTTGGTAAAGTCTGGGAAAAGGAAGAGATACAAGCAGAATGGAAGGAAGGATATCTGGTTAAGTTGCCTAAGAAGGGAAATTTACAAGAGTGCACAAATTATAGAGGAATAATGTTACTATCATTGCCAGGAAAAGTATTAAACAGGATTATCCTTGAGAGATTAAAAGAGTCCATAGACAAGAAACTGAGAGATGAACAAGCAGGTTTTCGACAAAACAGATCATGTACAGACCAGATAGCCACTTTGAGAATAATAGTTGAACAAAGTCTGGAATGGAATTCACCACTATACATCGGATTTGTGGACTACGAAAAGGCATTTGACCGTGTAGACAGAGAATCACTTTGGAAATTGATGAGGCATTATGGAGTTCCCCTGAAGATCATTAATTTAATAAAGAAAACATATGAAGACATGACATGCAGAGTTCTTCACGAAGGACAGCTTACTGAACCGTTTGGGATAAGAACAGGAGTGCGACAGGGATGCCTCTTGTCTCCATTTCTTTTCTTACTAGCAATAGACTCGGTTATGAGATTATCGACAGCACACAACAGAAATGGAATACAGTGGACTCTGACTAAGCAGTTGGATGATCTGGATCTTGCTGATGACGTAGCTCTTCTGTCCCATAACCGTAATCAGATGCAGGACAAATTGAAAACACTCGATAAGAGGTCACAGCAATTGGGTCTGAAAATACACAGGGAAAAGACAAACAAAATGAGAATAAATGCAGGTAACGATAACAGGGTTGAACTTCAAGAAACACCAATACAAGATGTAGAATCGTACACATATCTTGGCAGTAATATAGACAATGTTGGAGGGACAGACAGTGATATCAAAATAAGAATACAAAAGGCAAGAGGAGCTTTCATTGCATTGGGAAATATATGGACATCAAGAGAAATCGGATCCAACACGAAAATAAAATCTTCAACTCAAATATGAAGTCAGTCCTATTGTATGGCTCTGAGACATGGAGAACAACAAAGACAACAACCAAAAAGCTACAGACTTTCATAAATGGGTGCTTGCGTAGAATAGAGGGATTAAAATGGTATGACAAGGTTACCAACGTGGAACTGAGGTCACGAACTAGACAAGTGCCAGTGGAACAAGAGATGAGAAGAAGACGATGGCGATGGATTGGACACACACTGAGGAGACCTGTTGATAGCATTACAAGGCAGTCCTTGTTCTGGAACCCCCAGGGCAGCAGAGGTAGACCAAGAAGCACACGGAGAAGAGAGCTGGAAACAGAGATGAAAATGATGAGGAAAACGTGGAAAGAACTTGAGATGATGGCACATGACAGGAGGACTTGACATGTGTTTGTTGAAGGCCTGTGCTCCTTTGGGAGTAGAGGGTTATGAATGACATGGGTACCTGGTTTTGCTCTTAAGTTAGGGAAGGCAAAGACAGCGAGAAATGGTACTGGTTACCTGACCTCTTAAAGCTGGACTTAGTACAGTAGAAGCCTCTAACACTACACCCACCTGCGGTAGTAACTGCTACGGGGGTTATTTTACTTCAGATTCGTAGTCTAGTGTTAACAATTTGGTGTTTTTCAAATTGCATGCAACATATTTTAACAAATAAATGACTACTAGAAGTTAACTTGATTGACAAATTATTTGCTGAGGGTGTTTACACTTCCCGTCTTTTTTTCATTTCTGTAATTTTATATTTTTTATAAATAACATTTTGCCTCGTTTTGGCGTGGCGCGTCCCGTTCAACCTAGTCGGTTATGTTAGGGCGCATGTCCAAATATAAATGACCTTTAAGTCTCACTTTTACATGGTGATGCAGTATCTAGAAAAGCTACTCCCATCAATAATATTTTTAATACCCCTTCTGGGGCTCAAAGTGAGGTCTATTGACTTTATTGAATTAAATGTGTAAATTATTCAATAATAGAAAAAGCGCTATTTCATATACAGGAGAAAAGGAAGTAACTCCTAATATTATTTTTTTATATATAAAGTTTTGCCTCGTTTTGGCGAGGCGCGTCCTGTTCAACCTAGTCGGTTATATTAGGGCGCATATCAAACATAAAAGACCCTTAGATCTGGGATTAATAGATTAATTAGTAACTCCTAATTTTTTTTTTTTTATTAATGTGTTTGCTACTTTTCTTTGTAGCACGCCCCTTTCAACCATCTACCATGTACATGGAGCTGTTGGTTATATCAGGACGTGTTTCCTTTATTGTAATATGTTTTTGTTTGTATTTATTTTATACTATATTATCTCTAGTAGGTATTTTTCCTTTTGTAGTTATAGTTCAAAATGGTTTTTTAAATCCTAAATATGATATTTTCTAAGCTGATAATTTTTAATTTTCACTGGATGGTTTTTTTGGTTAATCTGTATGCATCTGGGGGGAGTCTTTCACCAGTGTAGACTACTGGCTCGGATCCTTATTTATTTTTTATATGTTAGCTTTAGTTTTTGTGATATAGTGTTTTATTAACTTTTGCACTTCTGAAGGGGTCTTTGTGCCTATGAGATTTTCTACACTCATTTCTACCTTGTGGTTACTACAGTATATCTTAATGTTTTGCCTCTGTTGGTCATATTTCTTGCAGTCCACCAGAAAGTGTCTAATTGTGTTTGGTTCTTGACACTCTTCACATGTGGGTTCCTCAATCATGAAATATCCAGTTCCAAGCTTGAGCCTCAGCAATTTTTTATTAATTGGTATTTTTAGTTCATCATTTATTTGACATTTTTTGCTTGTTTTTTTTTTTAGGATTTTATATGCGTGTCTTGCTTTTTTACTTTGGTTCCAAGCTGTTATCCACTCTTTAGTTATTGCTTGAGCAATTAAACTTTTTATTTCGAACTTCCCTAGGCCTACTTCAATTTTATTATGGCTAGTTCTACCGCCTTTGGCTTCTTTGTCTGCAAGCTCATTTCCTGCTATCCCCACATGTGATGGTATCCATGTTAGTGTTGCCCTGCATCCTGTAGTATGCAGATATGTATTAACCTGTAGTATTTCCTCTATAATGTCTGGCCTACTACAACCATTTCTGTTTCTGACAGCTAAAACTGCTGAAAGGGAATCTGTGAGTATGGTTACTTTTTTGGGTGGGTTTTCTGCAGCTATTTCTAAAGCTTTTAGGATTGCCACTAATTCTGCTGTAAAGATGGATGTATTACTTGTTACTTTGTTTCTTTTGTAAATTTTTAATTTTGGTATTGCTACTCCTGCTCCCAATTGTCCTTCATCTTTTGACGCATCAGTATATATAGTTAGGCTATTATTTATATACCGTTCTATGTAGTCTGTGCTTTACTTTTTGCTGAGATTATGTCGTTAGATTTGCTTATGATATAGTAACGAAGGGTGTGATAGTAACTGCTAACACACCCTTTTCCATTTATGATTGTCTAACAATTTTCCTTCATTCAAGTATAAAATATTTTCATTTTAATAAAAATTATTCATTAAATGTACAACAAAAATGTATATTTTGCCGTTTAACATTTTAAAAAAATAATATCTGTATAAGTTAAATAATAATTATTAAATTAGTTGCAAAATGTTATATATCAATAAAAGAAAAGCAAAGAAAAAATAGTTTATGTTATCATTATTATTATCTCCCTTCCTGCTCATTGTAAAACATGGAACACTACACATATGACTTCCGAGAGCAAGGTTTCTTTATTTGTCGTCAATTAGATGGTCCGGGTGCTTAACCTTAAATTAAAAATGTAAACTTTTAAATTATGCGTATAGGGAAATTTTTTTTCTGAGGTGTCCATACCCTTCACATGAAAGCCAAAAGGGTCCGTAGCATTCACCTGACAACCAAAAGGGGTCCGTTACATTAACAAGACAATCCAAAGGGTCAATGGCGCAATAAAGACACCAACAAAAAAAAAAAGTTAAGAAACCCTGTCCAAGAGGATGCCTACGTCAAAGCGCATGCTCTGTTATAAGTACTTTCTGTAACAACTGTTTTCCACTATGCGGTAGAAGTTGCAAGCCCTATACGCAACTTCGTATTAATCGTTTTTACGACATGCATCGGCGTAATCTATGAGAGACATAAATCAATCAATCAATACCATTCAGGTCCCCGAGGAGTATAAGCGTTCAGCAAACACATGCCAAGTCTTCCTGTCCTGTGCCATCCGCTCAAGTTCTTTCCATGTTTTCCTCATCATTTTCACCTCTGTTTCCAGTTCTCTTCTCCGTGTGTTTTTTTGGTCGACCTCTACCTCTCTTTCCCTGTGGATTCCAGAACAAGTACTGCCTTGTAATGCTATCAACAGGTTTCCTCAGTGTGTGTCCTATCCATCGCCAGCGTCTTCTTCTCAACTCTTGTTCCACTGGCACTTGTTTGGTTCTTGTCACCAATTCCACATTTGTGACTTTGTCATACCATTTCAGTCCTTCTATTCTACGCAAGCACCCGTTTATAAAAGTCTGTAGATTTTTAGATGTTGTTTTTGTTGTTCTCCATGTCTCAGAGCCATACAATAGGACTGACTTGACACTTGAGTTGAAGATTCTTATTTTCGTGTAGCACTTGATTTCTCTTGTTCTCCATATGTTTCCTAATGCAATGAAAGCTTCTCTTGCTGTTTGTATTCTTATTTTGATATCACTGTCTGTCCATCCAACTTTGTCTATATTAGTACCAAGATAGAGAGACAAAAACGTGGTTATGTAATAAGGAATGACAAAGAAGAAGTGCTCTTCGTCCTTTTTTTTTATCTTCTTCATCTTTGTTTCGATCACCCTCATCTACAACTTCTTTATTCATCATTTTATTGTTCTCTACTTCTATTTCTCTCTCGTGTCCCCTTTCGAACTCTTGTATGTTTAAACCATCTACTTCCATTTTGCAAGCACGATGTACTTCTATTTCTCTAAGTTCTAAATCGGCTGTTTAAAATAGTTTTTTTTTTTTTAAATTTCCTTCATATTTTCTATTATCAGTTCACACAAGCTTAAAATATGGAAAACAAATAACCTCATAAAACGAAACGAAATCTAAACATCGAGTGCTTATGAACATTACAGAAACTCCAGTGATAACATAAAAACGACACAAGAAAACAACAACTAGTTATCTTTAAGAGGATCGCTAGGGGATAAAGTGAATTCGTTATAGATATCTCACTCAGGTACAGAAGAATTTGCAAAGGAGAACAAATATTAAAGTCGGCACCAGCGTATTTGGTTTGGTTTGGTTTGATCTGGTTTGGTTTGGTTTGGTTTGGTTTTAAGGACCATGTTCATTGCACACGGACAACTCCATCAGTGCTCCGACTGTCTCCCTTAGATCACACAAGGAGGATCTCAACACAGTAAACGAACTCCGTAGCACCCACGAGAATTCCAAGGTGTGTTTACAGGAATCACACATTCTGTTAATATTTTTGTGGTGGGGAGATAGCGTTTTTTTTTTTTTTTACTTTTGCCAGAGCAGCGGCTGTATGGCCTACTCTTTACGATTTCCAACTGCGGAGGGATTTTTAACTTGCACAACTTGCACACAGAACCTCCTATGTTTTTCGCCCTTATCTGAGAAAGCTAGGCATCCTATCTCACTACCCAGGAGATCAGGGGGGAGTACGACATCATTAGTAACAAGTGGTTCAAAAACGCCTAGGTACGAAAACAACTTCCATCAATTATATTCCCTGTACTGGGAACGAACACGATACCTTTAGAATTATAGGCAGATGCCATAGCTATTATCCACTTCAATGTATTTCATTACTGATATTTACCCAAGCGTGTTTTGTGAATAGGATGAGTATAAAGAGACATTCGGAGATGTAAGAGAAACCAAAATTTTAATAAGGTGTTTAAAACAAATGGTAAGGTTGTTTTGGGGAGCTGGAGTAGGTATACTAAAAAAATACAGATATATACAAAGGTCTCCAAAAAAAAGGGGGAACATGGATTTTAATAAATGTGCAATGCACGAGTTGTAACATAACAATAGCAAGCGTTAAAAAGATAAATGTGGTTAGAAATTTGCCGAGAGATATTACACCTTACCAAAATGATGAAAAACAAATAGACATATTATATACGCTGTTGAGACATATAAAGGGAAAGAAGAAACAGAGAATATCATACACATTGAAAGTTTCCATAAGAGTTCAGTACCTTCAAGCTAAATAGTTTTGTTTAATTTTTTTTTTAACCGCAGCTTCTCATTTAGGTTTTATATAGTATTGAACTTGTTGTATTCTGTATATTGTTTTAGCTTTGTGCTCCTTCTGGAGCATAGAGCTACTACTGTAGCTAACCCCTAGCTGGAATCCTGCAACAAGCAGTCACATACTGTAGAAATAGTGGTTTATGTGGCTATTTGCGTTACTTGATGTGGTTGTCAGCCCCTTGTCCAATGTTATATAAGTTGCCTTAAACGTTCATGTCTGAGAGTACAGTAGGCCCATTCTCTCTTTGTCTCTTCGGAGACACAACCCCCGCCCCCCCCCCCTCCCCGGGAACTACAAGGGGCGTTTTATCTAACTAGCTGCAATCTGAATTTTTTAGGAATGTCCCTACTTTTCTAGGGAGCGACCTTTCTTAATTATCCGCTCTTTTTATCTTTGTTTTCCTACTTTCTATCATCAGAAGTTGGTAAAGAGTTAAAAGACTAAACGCTAGCAGACGACACGATAACAAGTTAAAATATAATTGATTAAAATAACACAGCTAACACAGAGACACATTTTATGTTGTAATCACCAAACCATACAATAGGTGATTCAGGACTAAGGAATTCATGTAAATACTTTCTGATTTGTGAAATATATGTTTTATGAACGTGTTTTAAATGTTATACTCCCACCTAACTATGAGAGAGTGCATTACTGAAGAATGAGGTTCGCATTTTTTTTTAAACAGAAGTATGAACTTGTAAATGTGAGTAGTAGTTCCCGGGGGGGGGGGGGGGGGGGGGAGGGGGGCTGAAAAGACTAAGAAAGGAATAGGATTACAAAACCCCCAAGAATGTCGTACAAGGCGACTAACATGAGATTGGCATTGGGCTAGCAACCTCATCACGTAAAACAAAGTGACACAGAAACAACGTCTGCTAGGGCACGTGACTGCTTGGTGCAGACTTTCTGCAAGCGTTACAGCTGCAGTGATCGCTGAATATTCCGTATGGAAGGCCAAAGAAAATTATGATTACTTACTTATGACTGTAAAAAAAATTGTAAAGGATCCCGTTACACGCCCATTGAGGCATATTGAGAATATGGTGTTAGGCCCATATTTTCTTGACCGTCGGCACACTAGGGGTGATGTGGTCAGCATCACGCCGGCCGCCTTAACCTTCCCAGAGATGCTTGTTACCCATTTGGGGCTGGGTCGACCCAGGAGCCGTTTGTGACCTAAAAAAATCCCACCTCATCTGGGGATCAAACCATAGACCACTGAGCTAGGAAGCCAGTACCCTAACCACTTTGCTACCGCGGCTTCCTACTTATGACTGTGGGTTACTGAAAAATGAGGTTCACATTTGTTATTTAAAAGTCTACTATTGTAAACATGAGCAGCAATAATAATCGATGTTGCGTTACGCATTATCAAAATAAATTGAACTAGTGGATTTGTCTTTCAAGAGATACAAGTAAAGTGCCCTTATCACTTGTTAGATGAATTTATTGATAATACCAGCAAGATAGCAAGAATGACAACGTCAGTAAGATACAGCGAACGTCAACGATTACATTAACAAATAACGCAACATTAACAAATAACGCAACATTAACAAATAACGCAACATTAACACATTACAAAACATGAGTAAATAATGAAGCATTAATAAATAACACAACTTAATGATGCAACATTGACAAATAACAGAACATTACTAAATAACACAAGATTAACAACATAACTTTAAAAATTACACAACTTAAATAATACATTAATAACAACATAAATAACAACATTAATAACACAACAGTAACAAATAAAATACCACTTACAAATAACACAATACTAACAAAAATCAAAACACTTACAAATAGTAACACACTAAGAAATAACACAAAATTACTACATTAATGAGAGATGATAGACATAATTATATCAGACCTGTGTCACAATATATCCAGAAGAACAGCAGGCATAAATATATCCATACCGTAACAAATTTGCAACGTTAACTTCGTGAAATATCCTGAAGAAACGTTAACAACTTTACTTCTTGTCTAAATACAAACACGGAATAATTTGCACTTTGTCGTACTTTCACTTCATAGATTTACGAATATGTAGCTAGCTGTATAAAACAACTAAGTTTTAACTACGATTAAAAAGATAAGCATTTAACCTTAGGTTTTGAAGTTCACAAACTTAATTTATAAATAATTTCCAACCGTTTTACAATGAACAAATATGGCTAGATCGCAATCCGTTAAGACAAAAGTCAAGTGTATTATGAAATAGTAATTCAAACATAAATATTGCCTCGAAAATAAGTTTAGATCAGAGTTCAGAAAACAAATTGCACTCCAAGGAATAGTTCAATTCATTTATGAGGAAAAAAGGGAAATAAAATAGTTTATAATCGCGACCAACTTCTCAAACTTCAATATTCGTTGCAATATATCGCGACGCCGCTCTCAGTAAGGGTGAAAGTGACTCAACAGTCGCTGGCTCGCAGGCGTAGACAATCAAACATCCCCTGCTAACCCCCCACGACAGAGAGGTTCTGCTGGTCGCAGGGTGAGTTCTGCGGGCTCATGTGCAAAGTTCTTTCCCCTCCCATAGACATGGGGATCGCTATTTGTCATATGTACTTTGCCAGTGTTTTAACTTAACTGCTAAATAAATATAAATGACATTTAGGACACAACTTAATGCATTGATAGTATTGTTGCTACAGAATAATGTGATGCTCAGAACAGAGAAAAGATATAATGAGGTGTTCGAAATAAAGACATATAAATAGAGAGACAGACAGACAAATTGAAATGGAGGAGATTCATAATTCATACCAATAGAGCGACAAAGAGTTACAGGAGTTTCGTGATGCATATAAAGAGAGAGAGGCAGTCAGAGAGTTACAGAAAATTCATGATTCGTATAAATAGAAAGACAAACAGACCGAGAGAGTTAGAGGAGGTTTATAATTTCTCAAAACGATTAAGAATGTCATCAATACCTTTAGCATTATATGGCGGTGCTTGTTCTAGACTCCCCGCGGAAAGAGAGGCACGGGTAGATCAAGAAATACACGGAGATGAGAACGACGTACAGAAGGGAAAATGGTGAGGAAGACGTGGAAATAACTTGAGCTGATGGCACGTGACTTGGCTTGTGTTTACTGAAGGCCTATGCTCCTTGGGAGCTAAAGTATTTTGACTGATTGATCAATACCTTTGCTTAAATTAAGCTAAAAGAAAAACTCTCAATTACGCGTATTATTGACTGTTATAGTATTAAAAACAGTACTAGTCACTGTAGCTTCTATAACAAACGCTGTAACAGAATTAACAATAGCATCATTGTTATTATGTTTCTAATTGCTCCATACAGAGCATGGAGCCACCACTGCAGCTTGTCCCCAAGAGGCCCTCCACCAAACCATTCATGTGCTCTTTCAAGAATTTTTTGTAGCAATTTAGATGAGGAGGCGGTAGGACTCGGATACAATTTTATATTTATCGCCACTTACGACACACCTGAAAGGACAGTAGACCTATTCTTTCCGTCTCCGTAAAGACACTGGGTGGAACTACATTTAAAAAAAAATAAAATTTTACCTCGTTTTTTGTGAGTCGGTTATATTAGGGCGCATGTCCAAATATAGAAGACCTTTAATGTGGAGCTACATAAGGCTTAGCAGAAGCTTTCCGTCTCTCCTGGAAACATTAACGGCTATTTTCAAACATTTCATCACGCACTATGTGGTTTTCCACTCCTGTGCCTTCAATGGAGGGTTGCAATAATTGGAGCTAACCTAGACCACCACACAAAATTATGATCATTAATAACTCTGGTTTTAGTAATATTTTTTTTTAAATGCTAAAAATGTTTGGGCAGCGTCAAAGGAAACGAGGGAATGACTCAATTATCAGTGGCGAGGAAATAAATAGCACGTATGACAATGCGCTAAGTTAGGAAGACGACAATGCTAAATTAGGGGAGGACGACAGCTACGTAAGTGAGAAGAACGACAACGCTAAATGGGGTTGGACGACAACGCTAAATGGGGGGAGGACGACAACGCTAAATAAGGGGAGCACGACAGCTCTGCAAGTAGGCAGAATGGCAACGTTAAATACACAACAGCTTCGTTTGTGGGTAGGATGATAACGGTATATTTGGGAGGGACGACAACGCTAAATGCGGGGAGGGCGACAGCGCTGCGAGGGTTGAGTACGACAGCGTCATAAGTTGTGAGGATATCAACGCTATAATTGGGGAGGACGACCGCGCTGTCAGGGCGATGGACGACAGCGATGTAAGGGCGAAGGACGACAGCGCTGTAAAGTCGAAGGACGACAGCGATGTGAGGGCGAAGGACGACAGCGCTGTAAGGGCGATGGACGAATGCGATGTAAGGGCGAAGGACGACAGAGCTGTAAGGTCGAAGGACGACAGCGCTGTGTGGCCGAAGAACGACAGCGACGTAGGGGGCGGAGGATGACAGCACTGTAAGTAGGGATGACGACAGTACTGTAACTTGGCATGACAATATCGTTGTAAGTGGACAAGGACGGCAGCGATTTATGGGCGGAAGGCGACAGCACTGAAGATGGGGATGGATGAAGACAACGCTGTCAGAGCGGAGGATGGCTGTTTGTAAATGGGAATGACTATAGCGTTGTAAATGGAGATGGCAAAAGTTCTATAAACTGGAGATAGCTGTTTACATTTATTAGAAAGGATTAGGTTAGAAGGGAAGAACTGAAAAACAATGTCTTTCATCACCTTTCAGCTCCCTATGGAGTTTATGCCTTCAACAAATACACACCGAGCCTTCTTGTCCCGTGCCATCCAAACAAGGTCTTCCCGTATCCTGTGTATTACCTCTATGCCAATGTCTAATTCCCTTCTATTCAAATTTCTTGAAGTTGTTGTCTTTTGGCTTTAAGTTTCTGTACCACGGGATTAAGCATTCGATTGGCAGAGTGGCTAGAGCGCTGGTCTCTCGCGGCAAAGGTGCCGGGTTCGAATCACGGTACCGACACGCTTCAGTCTACCCAGCTGTAAGTGGGTACTGTGGTTTAGGGACTGTAATTTTTATGTTCAACCCGCCCGTTCTTGTTTTATTATTAAGGTTTTTTTTTCCCTCTTCTATTTTTATAGGGTTTCTGATTTTTAGATGTTTTCATTTCTTGTCATAGTTCTTGTATTGTAGGATCAACCCCACCAACCCATCTCTTTTCGGAGATGGGAGTGAATCCCTACCTGAGTGGTAGCGTGGGCTAGTGAGCCATTCTTGTTGATAGACGGTCAGATAAGTTTACGAAACATTGCGTACATTTTTCACTGGGGCAGCGGGCTTCGTGGGGAATTTATTTTCTTTGCCCCCCCCCCCCCCCGTTCCAGCAGGGGGGATCACTGTTCGTCGCTTGTGGATTGGTAGTGTTAAGACGGTTAACGATTCGTCAGATGTTAAGATAATGTTATGATGGTTAACGGGAAGCTCTGACGATTGGTTTTGATTTTTAATTTATGTACCAGTCATTACATTACGTCAAAGTGGGGTAGATGCGGTTTTGGGGAGATAATTCTAGAGCTATGACTCACCGCGCCTGTCTTGCATCAGAAAATTGGCACTATATATACAGGGCCAAATTATTAGTCGGGGCTCACAAGTCCTGGATTATTATTGCCGTGAATAGTGTCAGACATAAACTCCGTCTGCCTGGTTAGTGGATATTCTGAAAAGTCTGGGCATGTACGTAGTCTTAATAAGTTGTGTAGGAATGTTAGTTAAAGGATTTTAGCAAGTCAGAGTAAGCTTTCTTCTGGGATTTAATTTTATTTTAAGTCGGTAGTTTGCCATCAATTACCTAACATCTGCCAGTGTATGGTAAGTTTCAGTGGTAATCATACGAAGTATAGCCAGTGCAGTTCTGTGAGAAAACGTAAGCGGTATTATTGTTTGATATATTTCTATATGAATTTAGGACCTAAGGCTGGTGTAGTACTGTGTAATATATATCGGAAGCACCAGACTTTGTTATGATAACTGTGGAAGATAATAGTGGATGAACTCGGGAGTTTTGTTTAACTAAAGTGGCCATGGGTAATTAAGTTAGTTGCTGAAGGATACGGGTGGTGAAGGGTGTTTAAGTATTATGATATTATTGTGTATGCATTTGTGTGTAAATAATTGTGCTAATTTTTATAACCCTCCATGGGCTGCCTTTATAATAAGAATTGAGCGGGAAATTATTTAGTAAAAGTTATTTTATCGGGATGCAGCGAATCAGTGTGGTGACGTGTAGCTACCTAGGTCACGAGCTGGCCTCAGAGGCAATCAGGTCAGCCCGTGTCTGTGTTAAGCGTAAGAGACAAGCTGTTGTCGGTGAAAGAGAGGGGAAGGGGTGAGCTGTTAAGTCTGACCCCAGGGCAGAAATAGGGTAGAGCATGAGATCTTGTATTTTGGGGAGTTTTATTAGGGTATGGGAAAACGGGGTGTAGGTAAATCTTTGGTTGTTAATGTGTTTTAATTATGTATTTTGTGAATTGGTGTATATATATGTTGTTATTTTGGTTTTACAGCGATTCACGGCGTGGTAGATAACCATAAACCTGCAACGGACTTTGCCTTCTCGGAGAGGGAGGCAAAAGACATCTGTGTAATTGAAAAGCTGGGTACGCGCAAAGTTACGGGCGCCCTAGTTACGTCAGCACGACGGAGAGGCATTAGGAATTCCCCTGACGTGAGGAAACATATACGTCAGCGTGGAATTGGCTAGAAAATGGAGCTCTTAGCTCTTACCGCCCAATACAGAACAGGCTACGTTGTCTGGTATTGTTTACATGCTGCCACAATAAAGCACTAGGCCAAAATCCGAAGCGGTTTAAAGTGTCGTTGTGTGAAGAATTGAGTACCATCATCATTGCTTGAGCTTCAGCCAGAGGCAAAGAAAGAAATATATATATATATATATAGTCACCAAGGGCCACTTCATGAGTTATTCTGGAGAGGAGAGAGAGCGATCATACCTTTCTAAATGCTAACAGGAGGAAGTACCTGACGAAGGGTAACGCATCTGAGCTTCAGACGAAGACAAGAGCGTCAGGAAGGCACTGAACTGAAGGAGAGGAGAGAGAGTGGAGTTAGTTGTTTTTCCCCAGGAACTGTAGAGTTAGATAGAGAATACTTGGAGGAGAGCCTCTGAGTTAGTTCTGCAGAATTCAGTGGAGTAGGATTTACTGGTGTATAAGTTAGTTGTGTAGGAACGCCTTTGAGACAGTTTAGTCATATTAGTTAATAAGTCTTCATCTGACTGGTTAAGCGGGACAGAGGAAAAACTAGTGGAGAGTAGTCTGGTGTGTGTGGGACTCCACAGTGTAGTTAGTTAGTAATTGTAGAGTTCAGGTGGTGATGGCTCTTACTTAGAGACCCCCCGCCCGGTATATTTCTTTAACCTTAGTTGTTTTCGTGTAGTTGTGGAAGAGAGCGTGATGATTTGATAATTGTGTCTTTCATTGATATGTTTTTTTTTCAGGTTGTTTGACCTCGCACGTTATTGTCGTTTTTTTTTCGCTGTGGTAAAGATTTGTTTGTTTAATAAACTATAAAATGTGCACTGGATCAGTTTGTCTTTCACTATACTGTACCTGTATTCTTTAACTGTACGATTGTGTTTGTGGATATAAATTAGTGTAACCTTATCTCTATCGGAGGAAGAGGTGGTGAGACAGTAGCTATAAAAACAAGTCACAAGTGGCAAGGGAGAGTCAATCTAGGTTCTCACCCTTGAAGCTATAAGACTCATCCTCCACAGTCACTTGAATTCTTATCTTAATCTATCTTCTCAGACTTTCCTCAAAACTGGTGTCTGGTCTCTTTACTCCGACAGACTCTTAATTAAGCCATTTCGTGACAGGTACCTGACTGAGGTAGGGAAGGAAAAGGCAGCAAGGAAGGGAACTGGTCATCCCACCTCTCGATGCTGGGCCTAGTATGGTGAAGTCTCTAACACTTCACTCCTCAACGGCAGTAACTGCTATGGGACTACCTTTACCTTTTTTTAAACTATGTGATTAGCCGGTTCCATTCCAGACCCTCCCTAATCGTCTTCTTCGACTACATCATTAGTATTCTATGAAAAAACATTGTAACAAGGGTCAAAACAAAGGATAGGAGAAGCAATTCAATACATATAAAATATGAACAGTTTGATATCATGGCATTCCAAGATCCTAACAGCATAATCCCTGAAGAATGTCACGAGTCAAAGATCTATTGAGAGACAACCACCTTTGCCTTCTGGCCCGGAACGTAAGATAAATAACAGTAATATAAGTTGTCGTAGTACCTGTCTTGTCATTTTGTTGTGCCACAGGTGGACCCCCAAATATCCCTGTCCTTGTTACTTATTTTAAGGTTCACTGTTGCCGAAAGGTGCGGCGTGGAGCTCAAGTTTTCATTCTTGAGCTAAATGTATCACAGTCGTGCCTAGTTGGCAGGGTGGATAGTGTGATTCGTTAGGCGGTGATGCCTTTCATATGGTCCTGGGTTCGATTCTCTGGCGATCATCACTTCTGTTGTTTTTCTGTTGTCTAGTTTTCTACTTTTTTACTTCTCACGAGTGCCTGAAACATACCTTTATGTGTGTAATATTTATTTATTGCATTGGCTGCAGTCAGCTCGTGTTGCTGAAGGATTGCTATGATACGCCATTTGTATATTGATCTTCCTTGTACGCTACACCAAGACTGTGCATAGTGGTACCTTACCGGTCTCCATTCGCATAAAATGGCCGAACCACTGTATTTTCTGTCTCTGAGTATATTCGATGCCCATTGTGGTTCCCGGGGTCTCCAGGACTACTGCAAACTCGAGCATGTCCTACAAGGCGACTGATATGAAGTTGTGCGTGGGTCTAACAAACCGAACATGTAAAACAAGCGCTACATAAACCACATATGCATAAGTATTTGACTGCCTGCCCTGCAAAAGGACCAGCTGTAGTGGCGACCCCATGCCCAGCTAAGAGCCCTAATGAAAATTATGATAATATATTCGACGACGCGGGAAGTTGTTACCATTCTTTCCCTGACATTATCATTTCGTATTCCGTTTCTCCTGGTAACATTAACGGCTATTTTCAAACATTTCATCATGCACTATGTGGTTTTCCACTCCCGTGCCTTCGACAGTCGATGTACAGTACTAGCATTAAAATTAGAATAATAATGGTGAGAATAACAGTGGCAATGGCAGAGTCAACACCAGTAATAGCCGCGGTAGTGAGTGTGGCAGTAATTGCTAACGTGACATTAATATCATACGGGCAAAACGTGCAATAATATGTTACTGTAGCTATAGTTATGGTTTCAGCTGTTGCGACACATCTCTAGTTATCTTGTTCATTAATCTGACATAAGTCACGACATAAAACACCCCTGAATACTTTTGTGTTTCACACATTATCCATTCACCTGCGTCTGTATTTGAATGTAATTGATAAATCTGATATTAGCCTCTTCTTTTGTCCCAAGCTGCACTTTCTGCTCATTGGTTGGTTATAAGAAGATAAAGTTAAAGGTAGGTTATAATTGTTATAGCTGTTGAGGTAGGTGCAAGAGGTATAATGGCTGCCCCAGTGTAAGATCTACTCAAACTATTGGGTGTGAAAAGGCAGTCAAGAACAAGGGCACGGCAAAACAGCGGAAAAGGCATCGTATTGGCAGTGGAGCAACCGCAACGAGCTATGGAATTCAGAACAGTAATTTATTTACTACGTAATAGTTACTTTCACAATAGCCTACAACTGGCAGCATGGATAAAACCAAGAGTGAAGTTGAAAGCTGCAATCAAGGAGGAGTGGGTTCAAATCCCAGCGCAGGCTGGAAAGAGAACAGGACGCTGACACTTGGAAGTCACGACCTTAGAGTGTAAAGGAGGTTAAAGGGCCGAAACACTTGATCGATGAGGGGACAACTTTTGATGATCAGATTGCCTCCCGCTGCAGCGCTCTGTAAAGAGTTTTCGTATCATACGATAATGCTTTTTTGTTTCTTTTAACTACTTAGCTCTTACTCTCCTATAACCGGAAACGGAAGCATTTTTACATATCAATGTCATAAAATTAACAGTGATACAACGTAAAAATATCTCCAAAGGATAAAATGTAGGGATAAAAAGAATGCGTAAGTTACTAGAAGGCATGATCGCCCACGCCGCGGGTCATCACCGCCATGGAAATTAAAATTGCTAGAACGGTTACCATTTGAACGGGAAGAGAACAGCGGATAAAAAAGGAAAAAATATGACGGAAAAATTGCGTGAGCCTAGCAAGGCTAAAAAGATGCAATGGGGGGGGGGGAACGGAGGAAAAGTCACGTCCCCAAGTTGACACAAGGTAAGGAAATCGACAAAAGGGACCATAGTATTATACGCAACAGTCATTTTTTTGGACGTTTTTGCGATATTTTGTCCTTTATTTGAATGCAGCGGCACACGTTTCACAGAAGATTCTAGAAAATATTTCGAAAAAAACAACTAACCTTGAAAAGTAACTTTTTCTTAATAATGATGTTAGGAATATAAAAATTAGCTGGCCGGATGGCCCATTTTGAGCAGTGAAATAATATGCTTTTATTTATACAGACGGATAGATAATAATGAAGACATTGACAAAAGACTGTGTTGTTCACATCAGCGAAAGACTGCATTGAATCAAACATGTCACTAATTTGCACAAAAACCGCGACCTTGAGACTCAACTGTTCAAACCTAGTTAGAATGAAAGAGAGGGACATTGGTGGGAGCTGTGGCTAAAAATAACTTTAAAGACAAAATTTGTAGAGGGGACGGATAGGTTGGTTCAAAAACCAAGTACGTTTTTGTGAAAACGCAAGTAGAGACGGACGGACTAACAGATAAAAATCCATAATTGACTGAAGCATGACTGAAATTACTTTAATGTAGGAAATTTGAATTTGAAAAAACACAACGCATTGATTGGCCACAGACAATCATATTATCAGCGCTCAGACGCGCTTTTTTGCCATTCCTCAATAGTTGTCCAGTGATAGACACAGTAAATTTTAAGTGTGGTGATTTCCAATGAAGTAAATTGAAATAAGTTCAGGGACGCCATACTATAGCCAGCAGCTCAGCTGAGTTTTGCTAGCATTTCTGTGTTCTTTATTCATAATCTGAACAGTGAGTTTTATGTTGACACCAAAAGGTGGTGTCAAATGCTGGGTAAATAATTGACAGTGAGGACCCGTGCAGTGTCGCATCTCGGCAGAACAGCCTTGTATTGCCCCAAGCACGGAGAGGTGGGGCCACCCGATATATTGCCCCCAAGCACGGAGAGGTGGGGTCACCAGATTCCAGCACCAGAACTACTCTTTCAAAGTTACATAAGCAGGCTGGTCTGCTGGATTTACACCAACTTCATAGACATAGCACCCAAAGTGAATTACTACTAAAACATCCCATTTCCTTCCATCATTAATGGACAATGTTTGGTAGGCATAGACAGGGAGGGATGAAGCCACCCCAACAGCACATCTATTCATCGTTCTCCCAGGGAAAATAAAATTATGAACTGTAGAAATATTAACAAATCGTGAAAATTGTATACGTACACACCTTTTATTTATCATGCCATTTATTCATGCCATTCACTCATAAATTTCAAAATCTTTCATATGTTCTGGCCAAAATAAAACCTTGGTTCAGAACAAATAAATTTAATAAAGATTTACTTTCTAAAATTTCACCAGCTGAATTTAGTTCATTGTGTTCTAAATTTTATTGATAATATTATATTATTTAATATCTGTGTGTGTGTGTTTGTATATGTCAATACAACACATTACATTCAGTACCCTAGATTTTAACGTAGCCACATTCATTAGAAAAAAAGATAGGTGTGAGGTCGTAGTGGTAGCAAGAAAGGCCTTCTGAAAATTCACAGCTACATTTTATCTCAGGAGCCTTCACAGCTGACCTCATACATCACACTAAGTAATATCACCATCATACAATACCATCAAAACCACTACATATATTGGGGTCTTGTCCAGGGATAATTAGCATAAACAGTAATATAAGGATCTCCTGGTGGGAGAAATAAAATTAGGGGAACAAAATTGTAAAATTCCCTTAAAATTAAAAGTGTCCCTTTAAATTAAAAGGGCAATTAGAAGTTGGTGAATCTTCACAGCCAGTGTTAGTTAATTAATTAATTAGAATTATTTTAGTCTAGAGTAACTATAAGTACTTTAGTGGTTGGAAATTTTACTTTGCTTATTGCTAGATTTGTTTAAAAAGTATGGCGGAGCTGGCAAAATTTAGATCAGCTGCTGTGCTGACGGCAAAGGAGATGGGAATGGATGGTCAGATTTTAATTCAATACGTAACGGCTGAATGTGATAAGTATATTGAACGGGAAGAAAGAAGATTAGAAAAAGAGGCTGAAAGAAAATTAGAGTCTGAAAGGTTGGCTGAAGAGAAGAGGTTAGAGGCTAATAGAGAAATTAAGAGGCTGCAGATTGAGGCAGAAGACAAACGACAGCAAAGGGAGGCAGAAGATAAAAAGGCCGAAAGGGAGGCAGAAGATAAAAAGGCCGAAAGGGAGGCAGAAGAAAAAAGGTTGACTGCCGAAAGGGAGGCAGCAGATAGAAAGGCCGAAAGGGAGGCAGAAGATAAAAGGTTGCAAAGGGAGCACGAATTACGACTAAGGGAGCTGGAATTACAAGGCCAGGCTCCTGAAAATGGTGCCAGCCCTTTTGCCTCAGATGCTACGCCCAGTCTGGGAGCCTCAAACTCAGCTATGGGGTTTCATTTAGACCATTTTGTTGAAAAAGACGATGACATAGAGGGGTACCTAGGACGTTTTGAGTTATTAGCTACTACATATGGGTTAGAGAGAGAGAGGTGGAGTTTAAAGCTATCACAAGGACTGAGAGGTACTTCTTATGAAGTCTTTGCTAAAATGAACAGGGAAGACCAAGACAATTATGACATGTTAAAGCAGGCTTTGTTATTAAGGTACGAGAAGAATGGTGAATTTTATCGTAAGAAATTTAGAAATGCCAAACTGTTGTCTGGGGAGACATACCACCAATTCTCTGCTAGACTGGAAACCTATTTGGAGAAATGGACTGCTCTGGGGAAGACCCAAGATCTTAAAGAAATGATCATGATTGAGCAATTGAGAGAGTCCATGGCTCCAGACATGAGAAAATTTCTCATGGAACAAGGTGCAGAGAAGTTGGGGGAGGTTTTAAATGTCGCTGAGAGGTATCAGGCAGCCCAGGCAGAGGTAAGTGGTGCTAAAAAGAAGCACATAGACAATTTTAAAGCTCCACAGCAATTTAATAAATTTGATAATAGAGAGCAGGGAAATAAAGGTAGGACAAACTTTGAGCGGCCAAGAAATGACTATCGCGACAGAAACTCACAGTTCAATGACCAAAAGTTCAATGAAAGAAAACCGTTGAACCAAGGAAAAAGATGGTGTAAATGGTGCAAGAAAAATAACCATAACACCGAATTTTGTAGAAGGAAACCTTCAAACATTGCTGCAATGAAGTCGGGGACGCAAAGATTAAAGGTTAATCCTAATGGACAACAGGAACCTTATCACCCCCCAGTTTGTGAGGATGTTATTTGTAATGGGGTCACCATAAGGTGCCTTTATGATACAGGTTTGGATTATGATTCAGTTGTGAAGTCTAGCCTAGTGGACCCAAGTCAGTATACCACAGAAACAGTGGAAATACAAGGGGCGACTAAGGACATACCACTCATGACACTTCCCATCGCAAGGATAACGGTGAAAACTCGCTATGTGGAAGGAGAAATCAGAGCAGCAGTGATAGATGAACCAATCTACCCTCTGATATTGGGGTGTAGATACGTCTTCTTGGGGAATCCCGAGAAACCTGTGATCATGGCGACAGTGCAGACCAGGTCACAGAAGAAGGAGGAAGAAGGTGAACCTATAAATGCTCATCCAGAGGAGATGAGGAAGGCGCAGGCTGAGGATAGGACACTCAAGCCATGTTTTAAAAAATTGCCCAAATGCCACACACCTCCGAGCAAGGGGGAATATTTCATGAAGAACAAACTATTATACAGGAAGGCCGGAACTGGAACAAATGGTCACAACCAGCTGGTTCTTCCCACCTCATATAGAGATAAAGTGATGGAACTCGGGCATGCGATTCCCTTCAGTGGTCACATGGGGATCAGCGCCACAGGACAGCGTATAGCTTGTCATTACTTCTGGCCAGGGATAACGGAGGATATAAAAAAGATATGTCAAATCCTGCCCAGAATGTCAAAGGGTAGCTCCAAAGCACTGGACTGCTCCTGCAACTCTAGGGGAAATGCCCATAGTGGGAACACCTTTTGAGAGGGTTGCAGTGGATATTGTGGGACCTCTCACTCGGACCAAGAGGAGGAACAGTTACATCCTTACTCTGGTGGACACTTGTTCTATGTGGGGAGAGGCGGTAGCCCTGCCATCAATTGATTCAAAACATGTAGCAGAGGCACTACTTACAATATTTACCCGATTAGGATTCCCGCATCAAATCTTGACGGATAATGGATCTCAGTTCAAGGGGAAACTAACGGAAGAAGTTTTTAAGCTATTTCAAGCCAGACACTTTCATTGTAGTCCGTACCATCCACAAGGGAACGGCCAGGTAGAGAGGTTCAACGGGACTCTCATTTCTATCCTGAGAAAGCTGGCACACGAAAAACCGGATCTGTGGGATCAATTCCTGCCCGCCGCATTGTTTGCGTATCGGGAGGTACCACATAGTTCAACCGGGATGGCTCCCGCAACTCTGCTATTTGGGAGGCCAATAAAAGGTCCATTAGAAGCTTTATTAAGGACCTGGACAGATGAGAAGGCGGAAGAGACTGTTACCTCATCTTATCAATACGTGAACGAACTGACCACTCGTTTGAAAGCTGGATGGAAACTGGCAAATGATAATTTGAAACAAGCCAGGAAGAAACATGCAGCATATTTTAATAGGAAGGCAAGGGACCGAGAACTAGCTGTGGGAGAGAAGGTGCTTCTTCTACTACCCGGAAGCCAGAATAAATTACAAATTGGTTGGCAAGGTCCATATATGGTTCTAGAGAAGGTGTCTAGAACAAACTATAAAATTGACAAAAAGGGGAAGGAGAAAGTTTATCATGTAAACTTGTTAAAGAAGTATCTGGACAGACCACTCCAGGAAAGCACCCCCTTATTGACCTTGGCTATTGCAACTCAGATGCAAAAGGAACCACTCACCTCACATGAATACCCATTACATCCTTGTGAAACAGCAGCACAGGTAAAAGTCAGTAAGCACCTGACTAAAAACCAGAGGGAGAGAGTTCAACAGGTTCTGGAGGAACATACAGATGTATTAACAGATAAACCAGGCCATACAAATTTGCTACAGTATGACATGAAACTGGTAGACTCAAACCCAATCTGTATGAGAGCCTATTCTATTCCGTTCGCGAAGGAGAAGGCATTGAAGGAAGAAATAGATTATTTGTTGAAGGAGGGGATTATTTCGCACAGTGAATCATCTTTTAGTTCTAGTGTCGTTTTGTTGAGAAAACCGTCTGGGGAACACAGACTGTGCATAGATTACAGGAAACTGAATGCTGTCACAGAAGGACAAGTGGATCCATTACCAGACACAAAACAGTTATTTGCCAGACTGAACAAGGCAAAATACTTTTCAAAGGTGGATCTTAGTAAAGGCTATTACCAGATCCCAGTGAAGCCTGAAGTGAGACCTTATTTGGCTTTTAGCACTTCGGATGGACATTATGAATTCAATATGCTACCATTCGGACTGAAAAATGCTCCGAGTGTGTTTTCAAGGAGGATGCGCAAATTGTTGGATCCCCTGAATAACCCATGTATCACGAATTTCATGGATGATATTCTCGTCGCCACAGAGACATTTGAAGAACACATTGAAGCTCTGGAGATGTTGTTTAATAGACTTCGGGAGGCGAACTTAACTGCTAGGCCAACAAAATGTTGTATTGGATGCAAAGAGTTGGAATTCTTGGGACACACTGTATATCAGGGTAATATGACCCCTGATCCTAAGAACTTGGAAAAACTGCAGAGAGCACCTAGGCCACAAACAAAAAAGGACGTGCGATCATTCGTGTCGTTATGCGGATTTTATCAGAAATACATCAAAAATTTTAACGCTATTTGTGCTCCTCTGACTGATCTGACTCGCAAGGGACTTCCAGATAAAATTATTTGGACTGCACAATGTGAACTAGCGTTCCAAGAGTTAAAGGAAAAACTCACTAGCAAGCCTATTCTCAAACTGCCTGATTTGACACAGGACTTTGTCTTAAGAACCGATGCAAGTAATGTAGGACTCGGAGGGGCTTTGTTGCAAAGATCATCTTCACCTGATGGGGAACTGAAACCAGTCGCTTATGCAAGCCGCAAATTGAATAAGGCGGAACAAGGATACTCCACAAGCGAAAAAGAATGTTTAGCGTTAATCTGGGCAATAAAGAAGTTTCAAATCTATCTGTATGGTAGGACTTTTGTGGTGGAGACGGATCATCAGCCTCTCGTATTCTTATCTCAGGCTAAGCATGAAAACGCAAGATTGCTGAGGTGGTCTTTATTGCTTCAACCTTATCAGTTTAGTATCCAATATATCCCAGGCAAATTGAATGTCGGTGCAGATTTCCTCAGTCGGCACCCCTGTGATCAAAATTAGAGTAATGGCAGACGTGAGGAGAGATTTTATCTATGTGTATCACTGGTTTTAGAACTTGCCGTAGGCATGTTTTCAAGTGGGGAGATGTGTCATAAAATTAACAGTGATACAACGTAAAAATATCTCCAAAGGATAAAATGTAGGGATAAAAAGAATGCGTAAGTTACTAGAAGGCATGATCGCCCACGCCGCGGGTCATCACCCGCCATGGAAATTAAATTGCCAGAACGGTTACCATTTGAACGGGATGAGAACGGCGGATCAAAAAGGAAAAAATATGACTGAAAAATTGCGTGAAACTAGCAAGGCTAAAAAGATGCAATTGGGGGGGGGGGGGAACGGAGGAAAAGTCACGTCCCCAAGTTGACACAAGGTAACGAAATCGACAAAAGGGACCATAGTATTATACGCAACAGTCATTTTTTGGACGTTTTTGCGATATTTTGTCCTTTATTTGAATGCAGCGGCACACGTTTCACAGAAGATTCTAGAAAATATTTCGAAAAAAACAACTAACCTTGAAAAGTAACTTTTTCTTAATAATGATGTTAGGAATATAAAAATTAGCTGGCCGGATGGCCCATTTTGAGCAGTGAAATAATATGCTTTTATTTATACAGACGGATAGATAATAATGAAGACATTGACAAAAGACTGTATTGTTCACATCAGCGAAAGACTGCATTTAATCAAACATGTCACTAATTTGCACAAAAACCGCGACCTTGAGACTCAAGTGTTCAAACCTAGTTATAATGAAAGAGAGGGACATTGGTGGGAGCTGTGGCTAAAAATAACTTTAAAGACAAAATTTGTAGAGGGGACGGATAGGTTGGTTCAAAAACCAAGTACGTTTTTGTGAAAACGCAAGTAGAGACGGACGGACTAACAGATAAAAATCCATACTTGACTGAAGCATGACTGAAATTACTTTAGTGTAGGAAATTTGAATTTGAAAAAACACAACGCATTGATTGGCCACAGACAATCATATTATCAGCGCTCAGACGCGCTTTTTTGCCATTCCTCAATAGTTGTCCAGTGATAGACACAGTAAATTTTAAGTGTGGTGATTTCCAATGAAGTAAATTGAAATAAGTTCAGGGACGCCATACTATAGCCAGCAGCTCAGCTGAGTTTTGCTAGCATTTCTGTGTTCTTTATTCATAATCTGAACAGTGAGTTTTATGTTGACACCAAAAGGTGGTGTCAAATGCTGGGTAAATAATTGACAGTGAGGACCCGTGCAGTGTCGCATCTCGGCAGAACAGCCTTGTATTGCCCCAAGCACGGAGAGGTGGGGCCACCCGATATATTGCCCCCAAGCACGGAGAGGTGGGGTGTTACGCACAAATAATTACTTTTTTCAAAGCCTTTGTATGATCATTTTTCGTATGTATGATCATTTTTTGACTGAAGTGTGTATTATGTTTTTTACAGTCAAAGGGACATAATCCGAGTTATCGAGACTACAATTTTTTAGGAGTTTGCCTTCTCTTGTATAGAGACACGTTCGGTCTATAATTTCTTGAACGAAGCGTGACCATATCTCCTTATTTGGTAGTATCAGTCAACTGTTGTAGATGCCTGAAACCTTTCTTAACGCTTCTGTTCATGACCATAAAAGGCGCGACTGTGTAAGACTTTTATCTCGAATGTTCTTAGAATCGTCTTATTGTGAACGGCGACTCAGAGATTGTCGCTCTGCGCATGTCTCGACTTGGTTTTCGTTTGTTGTTCCGCCCAGCTCGGGCAGTTTAGAAATGGTCTAAGTAGCGAGCAGACGCGACCTGCGTCTTGTGATTTTCTGAGGGAAATACATTGTCTTTGTGAGTTAGTTAGCTAACTAGACTATTTCCCAGTATTATTCAAGCCTGCCTGGAGGCATATGTTCATGGTTGATTTTCCGAAATAAGGTAATTCCTCTTGTATCGAACTTTATGCTATCATCTAGAGGTTCGTCATTTTGTCGCCTTTTTGCTCGCCTGTGTGATTCAAAATGGAGAGGTACTTTGACTAGGATTAAGTCACCGGTATCTTTATACCTGAACTAGTTATATATATATATGGGTCGCTCTAGACCAACAAGACTATTGTCTGTGTTCCAGGATTCGTTATATCAGAGATCACGTCCAAGTCAGATGGTTAGACTTAGGAAGGTTATAAAGGTCGAGCTGACCTGTAATCCATGTATGCTATTCACGTGCAGACAGTAAACGGACTTATTGTATACATCTGATCTGCTAGCATCAGGAAGGGAATAATTATTATTGTCTATGAACATTGAAGATCTGCAGCTGACACTGTTGCAGAAGTTATATATATTATTTATAAAGCTTCACGAACCAGAACTTTATGATATCTGTTTACCATACAACTATGGAGTATTGAATCCTACATGACTATCAGTTAATATGATTTTGAATGCTGCATTCGTTATACTGTGCTGATGATGACATAAATATCATGACTGTTTTGTGGCGTGCAATAAATGGTATAAAACTAAAGCGAAGTTACCATTTCTATGACTCTACACGTCATGTTGCCTGTGGTGTACCCTGTGAACTGTTCTACTGCAACACACACAGCAACATTCTAAATCAGAGAAGACACCTACATCTTGCACTTTAATACCAGGTGTCGATAGGGGTGGCAAGTTATCCTTTCAGCTCAAATCCACCCTTATCATTTTTGGTGGCCATATATTGGTTTACTCTGATACCAGCTATCAAGGGGGTCAACAAACCCAGACATCATCAGCAGACTACAAGACAACGTTGCAGTTTCTATTCATCACATTTGATGAAATTTTTTTGAAAGACGCGGCATTACTGACAGTTGTTGATATTTTGAAACTACCCGGCACTGCTCGGCAGTATTGAAGTTTGTCTACAACTAGAAGGACAAGTCCCGAGCGAATGGATTTCCTGATCTGTTAAGAAGAAGGACAAGTGCCGTAACAACTGTTCCGGTCTCAGAGGTACTGTTGCAGATTCAGAAGGTCAAGTGCTCCAGTCAATTTGTAGAATTCAGGTCAAGTTCAGAAGCTGTTTCCTGTCAGAAGCTCATTTCCTTCGTCATGGCAGTTTACGAGAGCAGATATGGATCAACGTTGGATCATTGTCCTAAGAATGCTGATCACATCCTGTTCTGAACTGTGCTGACGTTGTGGATACATAGAAGTTAAGTGGCCTGTTTTGTTTGTGAACTGTGCCCTTATGTTCTAACTGAGCCTTCTGTCTATCACATTTTTCACTGTTTACATGCTCATGTTATATGTTATTTGTATTTGTATATTTATATGTTTATATTAAGCGGGTTTTCTCGGTTGGGCGGTGTCTTTCAGTAGAAGATACCACGTCACAGAGGTTCTACTGTTAGCGTTTTCGTTAGGGACTGTGCGAATTTCCTACTGTGAAATTTGCTAGCGACAATCGTTGCTATATCTGTTTAGTTGTGACGAGTTGTGCTTTATTTTTGTTTCTTGTATATTTTTTTTTCTTTTCTTTTCTCTCTTTCTTTCTGTTTTTTAGTTTCGATTTCGATTGTTTGTATTTGTAGGTCTCCCCTTTTCTATTATTCAGTTCTTTACGTATATTTTTGTGTATACACTGTAGCGTCATTTGTTTGTCATATCTTCGCATTTTGTCATCACATTTCTTTTTAGTTTCGCTGTTTATTTATTTGACTTATGCGAATGTTTTCGTATTGTTTGATCTTTGTTGTTGTTTACATTGACTTTGATCTTTGTTATTGTTTACATTGACTCTGATCTTTGTTTTTGTTTACATTGACTTTGATCTTTGTTATTGTTTACATTGACTCTGATCTTTGTTTTTGTTTACATTGACTTTGATCTTTGTTGTTGTTTACATTGACTTTGATCTTTGTTATTGTTTACATTGTTGGTGACCTTTGTTATTGTTTACATTGTCTTGTTATTGTTTGCATAGTTCTTGCATAGTTAGCTTTCACTATTGTTACATATATGCTCATGCACTATTGGTCTATAGTGCACTTATCATAACTAACTGGTGGTTTTTTGCTTATGCACTATTGTAGTGCAGTTATGATAAATAACTGATGGTTATGCACTGATTTGGGTAGTGCACTGATAATTAAGAGGTGACTTGTGATATTATTATACATTTGATAATACAAGTTGGTGTCAAGTCTTGTTTCCCACAGAGATTGGGGTAAACATAGTGATTACACAAGCACTTTATTAAGTCTTGTTGCTATTAAGATTGAAATAAGATAATTAATTATTTCAGGTTCTGTACTCACATTTTAGACATCATGTCTACATTTGAGTACTTTATTGAGCAGGGTAAAGCCCTTGGGAAGACAGGTGATAAATTAGAAGAATTTGCGACTGTTCAATATGCCAAGGCATTGAAGTCGGAAGAAAAGAAAATGAAAGAACAAACTGAACAAAAGAGAATAGATGCTGAAAATAAGAGACTTGAAAAAGAAGCTGAAAATAAGAGACTTGAAATAGAGGCTGAAAATAAAAGATTAGAAAAACAGGCTGAGGCTGAAGAAAGAAAGTTACAGGCTGAGGCTGAAGAAAGAAGGTTACAAAGAGAAGCTGATGAGAGAAAAGCAAAAATGGAACATGAAGAAAAACTCTTAGCTTTGGAGTTAGAAAAGTTGAAGTTATCTAGTAATGCTAATGATGCTAATAAGGTATCATCTGCTAATAAGTCTAATGCTGTTGATTTCAAGCTTAATTTACCAGCATTCAATGCTTCAATCGATGATATAACATTTTATCTAGATAGATTTGAAAGTGCATGTAAGGTGCATAATATAGATAAAACATTATATGTTTATCATCTGTCCAAGATACTTAGAGGTGATGCTTTGACTTTGTTGGGTATGGTAGATGTGCCTGACAAAAACAACTATGAGGTTGTCAGGGCGGCATTGTTAAAGAAGTACCAACTTAACGAGGACGGATATCGTCTTAAATTTAAAAACATGTTACCAGAAACTGGAGTTGAATTCTCTGAATTCATCTCAGGCATCCGTCTTACTTTTTTACGATGGGTTGAGTTGTCTAAGACAGAAAGTACATTTGAAGCTCTTATGGACTTACTACTTAGAGACAAGGTTATGTCTTCTGTTAATGAAGCTTTTCTTTCTTTTCTTCATGAGCGTAAGCCTAAAAACATAAAAGAAATGGAAGAATACTGTAGCCAGTATGTTACTGCGCATCCTCACATAACCATTAGCAACTCTAAAGTAAAAGAAGGTCTGCCAGTTGCTTCGGCAGCACCTTATGGCCCAAATTTTATGCGTAAATTTCAGGGTAGCCAGCAAAATTTCAATAAAAAGAGTAACCGTAATTATGCCCAGAATCATAGTAATCAATTCCAGGGTGATTCTTCTTCCCAGAACTGGAGACATCCTAATACTACACGTTATTCTACTCCGGTTAACTTTAGAAATTTTCACAAAGGTAATCGGTATAGAGGAAAATATTTTTCTCAGAGACCTCAATACCAGGATAATAGAGGTTCTCAACAGTATAGAGATGGTAATGACAGTTATGGAAACTGGAACTCAAACCAGGATAAAAATTACAGTAGGGACTTTAATGATAATTGCAGAGGCAATAATGGTCGCGGTAGATCGCAACATAAGAGAAAAAAATATCAACAGACAAACTCTGTTCAACAAGAATCTCAGGGAGTAGATAAACAGGTTAATGATAATAAAGACCATAATGCTATCGGATGCTCATCTTTTGATTTTGGTAGAGCAAATAAATGTATCCAATGCAGTACTTTATTTGACCCAAAGACCGTTAGTACTTTAAGCTGTGGTCATCCTTTGCCCGCTCTTCCTGCTAATGTTGCTCATGATGGGAGAGGTTCTCTTATATTACATAAGGGGCTTGTAAATAGTAATCCAGTCTCAGTGTTGTTTGATTCTGGATGTACTACTGTCGGGGTTAGGCAATCTCTTGTAGATCCATCCTGTGCTACAGGAAAGGTCATCAAATGTGTCACATTTGGTGGCACGTTGGAAAAGTATCCTACTGCTATAATACACATTGCTACTCCTTTCTTCACGGGAGAGGTCCACGCGTGTCTACTTCCAAACCCTATTGCGGACCTTATTATTGGTCGTATTCACGGAGTTAGGGAATGTACCCCACAGCAGATTGCTGTTTGGGAAGAGCAAAACATTGAAGCTACCAATGCGGTGGTCACAAGAGCACATGCTCTGGATCCACCTCAAACTTCATTAACTAATAATGATGAAGTAAATGACCAAGATAGTCACTTGACTAATACACGTGACTCATTTATCAAATTGCAAGAAGAAGATCCTTCTTTACAAAAATTCTTCATTCTAGCAAAAAAAGGTGATCCTAATCAAAATACTAATAGAAAATCTTGGATTTCTATGAAGAACGGCGTACTTGTACGTATGGTACAAGAGTCGACTACGTCCACTCATTCACAAATTCTTGTGCCCAAGAGCATGAGATTGCAAATATTGCAACATGCTCATGACTCGCAATGTGCTGGACATATGGACAGATTCCAGCACCAGAACTACTCTTTCAAAGTTACGTAAGCAGGCTGGTCTGCTGGATTTACACCAACTTCATAGACATAGCACCCAAAGTGAATTACTACTAAAACATCCCATTTCCTTCCATCATTAATGGACAATGTTTGGTAGGCATAGACAGGGAGGGATGAAGCCACCCCAACAGCACATCTATTCATCGTTCTCCCAGGGAAAATAAAATTATGAACTGTAGAAATATTAACAAATCGTGAAAATTGTATACGTACACACCTTTTATTTATCATGCCATTTATTCATGCCATTCACTCATAAATTTCAAAATCTTTCATATGTTCTGGCCAAAATAAAACCTTGGTTCAGAACAAATAAATTTAAAAAAGATTTACTTTCTAAAATTTCACCAGCTGAATTTAGTTCATTGTGTTCTAAATTTTATTGATAATATTATATTATTTAATATCTGTGTGTGTGTGTTTGTATATGTCAATACAACACATTACATTCAGTACCCTAGATTTTAACGTAGCCACATTCATTAAAAAAAAAAGATAGGAGTGAGGTCGTAGTGGTAGCAAGAAAGGCCTTCTGAAAATTCACAGCTACATTTTATCTCAGGAGCCTTCACAGCTGACCTCATACATCACACTTAGTAATATCACCATCATACAATACCATCAAAACCACTACAATCAACCACGTGATGATCTTTGTCGACCGGGTGATATACTTTTTTTATTTATTCTTTTTATTTTCTTATGTCTCTTACTTAGCTCTTGCTTTCTTTCCTTTCCCTGACGAAGACCTTGTGGGCGTAATGCGGGCAATTTTCTTTGTCTTGTGTTCTAGTAAAATTCATTACATTTTTCAAATTAAAAAAAAAATAATAATAAGCCCATCTTTCTCTTCATTGCGGAGCTTGATTTGTTTTCCAGTGATCGTTTCAGGTCTTTATATCAGGAGCAATGCTCCCTACTTCTTTAAATATGTTCTTTGTTTTTATGACAAAGTAAAACATGAGGAAATTATTAAAATGTTAGAAAGCATCAACGTTGATGGTAAAGACTTGAGGATTTTAAAGAAAATGTACTGGCAATATACAGCAGCTATAAGAAATAGCAGCCAAATAGGAACGTTTCAGAAAGTCAAAAAAGGTGTCAGAAAGGGATGTGTGCTGTAACCGGACCTGTTCAATCTGAAAAGTGAAAATATAATGAGATCTTTGGAGGACATGCCAGGAATATCAGTTGGCGAACATAATATTTATAACTTGAGATACGCTGATGATACAATCTTAATAGCACAAAGTGAAAAGGAGCTGCATGAAATGGTTGAAACAATAGTGATAGAAAGTGAAAATAAAAGCCTCAGCATTAATAGCAAAAAGACAAAAGTAATGGTCGTCACAAAGAAAAGGGCTTCCCCAGAATGTACCGTTTTAAAACAGGTCAATAAATTCAAATACCTGGGCACATTTATGACAATGGATGGAAGATGTATCTCAGAAGTGAAGAGCAGAATAGCTCAGGCAAAAGCAGCATTCTATAAAATGAAGAGTATTTTATGCAACCATTCTTTGTCATTGGAAGTAAGAGAGTTCTTCATTGGTATAGAACAATGCTGGCATATAGGAGTGAGTCATGGACATTTAGTAAACACGTAGTGAATGCACTAGAGGCCACAGAGATGTGGTTTTACATAAAAATGTTAAAAATACCAAGGACAACCAAAAAGAGTAATGAGGATGTCCTGAAAGAGGCCAATGTGCAAAGGAAACTTATTTCACAAGTTAGAAAGACGACATTCACTTTTTTGGGGGGCACGTTATGAGAAGAGGAAAGCTGGAATATATTACAACAACGGGTAACATTGAAGGAAACAGAAACAGAGGAAGTCAAAGAGAGCAAATACTGGATAGTTTGATATCATGGGATGGAAAGAAGTCAACAGCAGAACTGATAAATTGTACTACAGACAGGAAGTTGTGGAGAGACATGATCTCCTACGCCACTAGGCATGGTACTTGAAGAAGAAAAGAAGTCTCCATGACCTGCGCTCTTCAACTTCAGAATTCGTAAAGGTCACTTTATATTTTTTCCCCTTGTCTTTCCTTAAGGGTGAATTTTCGGAAAAATAAGGAAACGGCGCGCATTGCAGCGTGAAAGCTGAATTGAACAACCATTAAAAAAGTACGCAGACATTTCAATATTTTCAGCGTGCGTTTGTCCTTGTTCAAAAGTTAGGACAAAGCGTTTGCTACCCTGGCAAATTTAAAAAAAACATTAGGAAACCTACCCACCACAAAAATATTTACAGATTGTGTGATGCCTGTTTACACACATTGGGATCCTCGCCGGTGATACGCCATTCGTACACTGTGCTGAGATCCTCTTTGTGTGATCTAAGGGAGGAGATCGGAGCACTGATGTTGTTGCCCGTGTGCAATGAAGATGGTCTTTTAAACCCAACCAATCAGTTTGAATTTCCACTGCCATGTTGATATGATTGCAGGGACAAGATCGGAGATAAAAGGTACATACTGGCTGCTCGTATGCAAAATATTAAATACTATGAAATGAAGAGACTGACAGATTAGCAAAGAAAGAGGGATAGCTGCCTCAACTTGACACACACATAACGTATGAAGAGGCCAAGAGTTATATCAATCGCAGAAACTTGAGCAAGTGGGAAGCAGACCATCCAGGCCATAATAAAAATGATGCGAATTACCAGCTCAGCAGAAGTGAACAAGTGGTAATCGTCAGACTTCGCACAGGTCACAACAGATTAGGATACCATCTATCCAACAACTTAAAGAAAGATAGGAACTAATGATGAGTATAGCTTTGGCACTGATACAATGACTGATGAGTATCTACTTCAAAGATGCCCAACACTTGAGGAACAGAGAACGTGCATATGACCATCACCAGTGTCCTTCCTAGAAAAGCTCTACGGAGATGTCAACAGTCTCTGACTGACCACAGCTTTCTTTGAACGCATTCAATTTGACGTCTGAGAGTGTACGAAGAAGAGGAAGCAGGAAAAATACTAGGAAATCTGAAAACAAACAAAATTGTTAGATCTAAAGAAAGCTCAGAGTTTCTAAAGTAGATTCCCAAATCTCATAGGTTGCCTGCAGCTGCTTTACACCATTTAGAGCAGGTGTTGTAGTCTCCTCAGTCAGTGGTTCAGCTGGGATAATCGGGTCTATAGTAACAACACGACCTCGCTGCGAAAATAAACTGAATAACGGGTGCTGGTATAACCTCTCAGTCGTTCCCCTATCAGAGTCATTTCAAATCCCTATTCACGAAATACAAAGACCGTAGCTACACTAATACGTGACCATGAGAGTGGAAAGCAGACAACGTAGCAGACGTATTTGTTCCCGCCATCCAAAAAAGGCATGATGAAAATGGCACTATGTTTACTCAAATTGGCGGTTGTTACAATGAACTTCATTTTCTCTATCGGCTCCATTATATTCAGATTAGATGGACAATACGTGTTCAAGATGCAGTAGTGCAATGATTTTGTCACGCAATTCTTTTCCTTCGTTCGCCCTCAGACTTCTACATTAATGACTCTAATAAAGACATTAGTCAGCTCAAGGTTCCTGACATCGTCAAACAGTTTTCCGTTGAGAGAAGTAGGTTGTTGCCATATGCCACTGCGTTCACTGTTGTAAGTTGGGCAAGACTGGGGCAGATGTTCGGCTGTCATAGGGTGGTGCCACAGGAGCAGAGATCTGTTAGACCAATCCTGTACTTGTGATATAGATGATACCTCAAACTATTGTGACAGTATGAAAGAGGAAAATGGTGACCTAGTCTCGCCTAGATAGCTAGTGAAAGGCATTATCATTTATATGGCCTGGGTGTTCCCTGTCGCGTTTGGACTTGAATATGGCTTTAATAATTGTTTTAGCCATTTCATAAGTTGGCTCTATATCGTTTTGTTCAGGGGTTCCCCTTCTTTTGCAAGTTTATCTGCATCTTCGTTGCCTGGAATGATTACAAGTGAGACAATAGGAGTTCACAACAACAGTCTTAATTATAGATGTATGTGCTATAGGTTTTGTGGCCACTTCAGTCAGTGTATGACAGAACATTATTCTTGAGGATGGTGTGTTTCCATAGGTTGCCTCACTAAAGTGAATCCCGAGTAAGAAGAAATAAATTGACAAAAACGACTGGTAGATGAAGGCAAAATACAAGCTGGAGTAAAGGTTGGAAGACAACACAAATGACTGAATCCCCTTCCTATTAGCTTTGACTGCCCTAGTTCAAGGGAAGAGTCAGGTACCCATTAATAGCTGGATAAACGGAGTATAACACCACGAGGTTCCAATCCCGGTAAATTTGTCGCGAGAGGTAAGCGCTCTAACCGCTTTTCATGTTTTAAAAACTATCCCCAAATTATCTTCTCCCCCCACAAAACACGCAAGTTTGAAACGATTGGAGCTCTGCTTAGCATCGTAACAAACAAATGCGTGGGAAGACAGGCAATATAATCTGACATGTTTTGCAAGTCTAGTTCACTGTGAGAATCGCTTGCCAAAACGACAACCAGACTTTCCCAGAGTTAGAATTCTATTTATCAGACTAGACTTTGTTGGAGCATTTTGAAGGACTTAAACAGCCCAGTAAAACTCTATCATCTTAATAAGGAAAACCCGGATCTGAGGAAACTAAAAACACAAAGTCAAAGTGGGAACCTATTGTTAAAGTAACGACCCCCGAGCACACATAAAAAGGCATGAGCTAGTGCCTTTATTTCTCTGAGCAAACAGTCTGTAGGCCAGGATTGGCGTAAGTTGTACATTTTACATTCTATATTTTTCATTACTAACATGTGAACTAATGTGTATATAATGCCATGTGTATATTAATATGTGAAAATTGCTAGTGGATGTCCATGTCATTTCAGGCTGGCAACCTGAGCGTACAGAATGATGATTTCATGAAGCACCACTGCAAGGGCTGGTGACTGCTTTATTGCTGGTTTCTTACAGAGAAATAAAAGCATAGGTAGTCACAAGTTCCATATGGAGTAGGGAGGGAATGATGAAAGAAATGATGCACATTCTAATTATAATATTTACAATTACAAACCAGTGTAAATGGTTATGTAAAAATATTCACTTTAAAATTAATGAAAGTTTCAAGCTTTTTAACCGGTGTAGAAGTAACTGTAAACACATTCTATCTATATTATTAACTTTTTTATTTGAATGTAAAGTAAATATAACGCTATTCAATTTGAATGTAAAGAAGTTTTCTCTCGAGGGATTTAGCTTAATTCTCATCGAGGGTAAAGTCTGAGGTAGATGGGATGGTGGAATAGGAAGATGGGGACACATAACTATGTGTCGGGAAACTCAATACTCAGAGGGTATTTGTTTCTATTCTTTTACCATACTAGCTGGAGGTACCAGCTGAGGTTACTCATCTCTGGAGCAAAAGGGGGGTAGAAATGGCCTGACGTCGAGCTAGACACCATCATCAGACGGTCTTAGAGACGCGGGACCAGCTTTGCAGTTACTCCCTGATCTTACTTGGAACGTGTGCGCCTTTAATCTTGACCAGAGACGCGAGAACTCCAGTGACCTATCTGCACATAACACAAAACCCCAGCGGGAGAATAAAATATCATTTGCAGCAAAGTCAAACCTAAAAGCTGTCAATTGACTTCTTACATAAAACATCCTACCATCACACGATGATGCGTATTGTCTGTTAAAGATTATTCAATGTTTTTAAACTGTTAAAACTTAGTTGATTGTTAAATTTGTTATTTGTAAATACACAAATTTAACGTCGGTTTAATCATTTTGAATTTACTGCACTGTTGTCTCAGTCAATTTACTAAAAATACTCAGAGCTGTACCAGAATAAGAAGAATTCCACTTAGTAAATCGGGGTGGTGGCTTTAACGACCTGAAATTAATAATTGCTTAATTCTTCATAAAAGGCGGCGGATCAGACATAAGTTAACAATTGCCCTGCCCAACGCAGCATTGTTCTTGACTTCTGAAATATCTTATGAATACTACCTTGAGATAGAAGCATCATTATCCTTCTATCTACAACTCTGCCAAGAGTAATCTTTTGCGAAGGCAGACACATTTGAGGACTCATATTAGATACTCTTGAGTTTTGGCTACTGTTGGACCACTACTGCAGAGCAGGGGAGGCAATTCCGTGACAGTTCTCAACGTGAGCCATATGGCTCCCCAGGGACACATGCCATACTTCTAGGGGGCCATAGTAAGATGATAAAGTATCTTTTTTCCAAGCTGACAGCGAATATAAGGGGCCACAGAGGTAAATGAAACTCAGAAGGGGGTCGTGAGCAAATAAGGTTGAGAACCTCTGTTTTAAACTATGCATGGGACAGTAATGATCATGCTGATGATGCAGGCATTATGAACACTGTAACGTTTTTTTTTTCCTTAATACGGTTATAACTTAAATGTTAATATTGTTTGTTTTACCACTAAAAGTCTGTGAGCAAATTCTCAACAAATAAAAAAATTGCACAGCATTACATCTTGTATTGTTTCTTAGAGTGTGTATGCATGTGTGCAAACTAGTGAGTCAGTGGAATTAGTGTGTGAATGAGTGAGTGAGTTAGTACGTGTAATGCGAGTGTCTGCGTTTATGCGTGTGTGCTGGAGTAAGCGAGTTAGCGAGCGAACGAGCGCGTAAGTGAGAGAGTTTGCGAGTGAGTGATTGATTGAGTGAGTAAGCGAGTGAGCATTTGAGTGAGTGAGTGAGCAGCTGAGTAAGTGAATTAGTGACTCAGAAAAGAAATAGATAAGCACGGAAGGCAAAGAAACGCAACTGAATAGTTTAATAGCAAGAAGACTGACAAGAAACAGAAGAAATAACAAGCGTTATAAAAATGGAGGGAAGGGTCAGCAGAGATAAAGAAAATGAAAGACTCAAGAGATACACACCCTGAAAGAAAGAATTAGAGCATGTAATCACATGAGTATAGAAAACAAACTAGACAAAAGCCATAAACAAACATCTGAGATACACAATGTTAGAGGTAATAGAAAATGAAATTCATCCACAAAGAACAAAACAAAACACAAATTATGTTGAACAAATAAAATGACTCATCTTAAATTATGTATATATCTAGAAGTGTCAATAACACCCCCATACAAATACCTCAGACAAAACGTTACCACAGAGTCTTGTTTATCCCTCTATTAAGTGAACAGTTCATCTATATGTGTCGATTATTCGTGTGAATTATTAATCGTTATATGCAAAAATATGATAGTTAATATTGTCCATCTCACCTGGTGGTCTTGTCATAGGGTCTCATAGTGAGAGAATAAATTATTCTTCATGCAGTGTTAATGTTTCGTTAAATTTTTTCCCAGCGGAAGGATTTGGTTAGATCAAATAACAAAATAGGAAAAAAGCACGTATGAACGCTAGAGGAAGCTGTTTTTGAAATAGAATCCCGTGGTTTTATGTGAATTTATTATATTTCATTACATTTTTCTATGATGAAGCTGGTGTTTTGTTGTTGTGATGTTTTGTGAATTACCACATGAAGACTCGTGAAGTTTGTGAATTTATATTGTACGGTAGTGGTGCACGCGCTACGCAGGTGAAAGAAAAATTCGTGTTAGAAACACGTGACAGATGATTTAAACAGATGTGAATAACTTTTATTTTTTTGTTGTTGTTACTGTACGAGCTGACCTCAGTTACATTGTTAAGATTATCGTTCTCTTTTTATCATCGCCATCATCAGCCATGTGACTAGCTAGAAGAGCGACTAGATGCTTCTGGTATAAAAGAAAGTCTCGGCATGTACCTTTGTACTCCAACACTCAACTTCAGTTTTACAACTCCAACTAGTGACCTTAATAATGGTGCTGTAACCACTAGCATCGCTTATATGGCATTTATATCATCATTTATATCAATTAACCTATAAGCATAGCTTTAAACATAATAATAATAATAATAAATTCTTTAAGCGCCAAACACGGCGCATAAGGCAGAAACCAGTGCTCTCCAGGTTGTTCGTTGTGACGCCACTCCTCTTAGCTCTTGCACATTATTTAGGCCCAACGTTCTTCCTTCTCTTATTATTGTTCTTCTGAGTGTTTCTTTTGGTCTTCCTTTTTTCCGCTTACCCTCAGGAACCCAAGTGAGCGCCTGTAGTGGTATTCTGTTGTTTTGCATTCGTAGGACATGACCGATATATGACCATCGTCTTTTCCTTATATAGTCGGAGACATATTTCTGCCTAGAGTCTTCTCTTATTTGTCGATTAGTCTTGAATTCTTTCCAACTGATGTTCATGAGTTTTCTAAGACATTTGTTCTCGAATGTATTCAGCTTGTTCTCCAATGATTTTGTTATTTTCCAACTCTCACAGCCGTATGTTAACACTGAGATAACATTTGAATTAAACAGACGAAGCTTGGTATGTATATTCAATGATCGTAATTTCCAAATGTTAGATAATCTATTGAAGGCGCTAGCTGCCAAAGCAATTCTAGTATGGATTTCTCTTGTTGTGTCACCATCCTGAGTCATTTTACTGCCTAAATAATTGAAACTTTCAACTTTCTGTAGTTTTTCCCCGTTCAAGATGATATCAAAGGTCTCGTTAGAAAAGTTCATAGCTTTAGTTTTAGAGGCATTTATTTGGAGACCAATTTTAACCGAGAGATGACACAAATTATTTATTGCTTCTTGGGATTGTCTTGGTGTTGAACTTAAGAATGCTACATCATCTGCGAAATCCAGGTCCCCCAGGAATTTTCCATTTGTCCATTTTATACCCAATTGTTCATTGTGGGTATAGTTTCTCATAACCCAATCAATAGCTATTCCAAAAAGTAGTGGTGACATAATACAGCCTTGTTTCACCCCTGTTTCTACTGTAAACCATTCTGTATTCCCTTTATTTGTTCTAACACAACATCTTGCATTGTCATATAGCGCTTTGATTATATTCACATATTTTGTTGGAAAACCATAGATACAGATAGCAAAACATACAGATAGCAAAACAATGCCATTCCACATGAACCTTTCATAACTGTATATTTGTTAATTTTACAGATTAACACGTACTTGATTTTCTCAAATACTTCATGACTTTTGACTCCATGACGCCCTAATCTGATTATTTTCGAATTTTTACTGTACAAATATTTTTGGATTTTTGTTGTTGTTGCTTCTGGTTTTTTCTTAATTACTTTCTTGTTTGTTTAAAAAAAACATACTTAAATTTTGATTATAATTGGATACTGTAACTGTATGCTGATATATTACCTTTATAATGTTGCATACCTTTAAATTAATGCTTAAAGTAACATGTAGGCATAAATGGTTAGAGTATGCAAGAAAAATTAGAGTGGAAATACAGAATGTTAAACGGGCGTGCGCGACAAATTCTTAACCTTTTGAAAGTAAAGTTCATCCGTTCGTTCATCTTTCATGTAACTATGTATTCTATTCTTCTTCTTCTTCTTCCGTCCTTAGCCGCCGACCGTCAAAGCAGTCAGTGGCCATTACGCCTAGTGGCGTCTTAGGGCAACAGCAGATAGGTTTTCTTTGCCATTGTTTCCCATCACGCCTATTGGCGTCTTTAGGGCAATGGCAAATCAATCCATTTGCTGTTGTTTCCGTAATCGAAGTGACTGGCAAACGGGTGATCAGCCCGTTGGTAATGTATTCTATGCTTTCTCTTAATTATATACTAACTCGGCACACATAATAGCTTTACGCAACTCTTTTTTTAAAATAGATTTTCACATATACTTTGCGCGAGTAGACAATAAAAAGAATACAGAGCGTTAATAAAGTTTACTGTATCTAAGTATTAAAGCACTCGGTACATTTATTTTGCCTAGTTACTGCACAGACTGTCACGAAGAGAAAGGTCACTCATTAAGCTTAGTAATGGTTTCCCCTAAAGCTAAGTGTTCCACGAAATGCTGTCATGTTGTACTTTTTACGGTCTTTGCCACCTGTTAATCTTCCGTGTTATATCTCACACTCGCACGCTCGCATGCTCGCACGCGCTCGTGCACACGCACACACTCACACACACTCACACACCCACACACTCACTCATAAACTATTTTCATTACACCCAGTGCTTACCTACGGTCTGACAGCTGAAAGAATATCGACACTTCCTTGTGTTTTGAGTGCATTGTTGAACTGTAAAGCTGACGTAACGACTACTTTTATTTATTTATGTATTATTATAATAATTGTTTGTTTGTTTGTTTGTTGTTGCTTGGTCTGAGTTTTTTTTAAAAATCGGATCTAATTATCTATTACTGAAATGACATAAAACGTCTATTCAACAGTTCAACATTGTGAAGAACATAATAATATTACTTTACACCTGTTATTCTTTATACGTATTTTTATTACCGTCAGTACGTTCTCTTCCTATTGATTGTATCAGGTCCTTTGAAATGTTGATCCAATTATCTATTGTTGAAATTACCGACAAGTCCAAACAAATGTCTACTTCTTTGTGGAAAATACGGAAGTTGTGATTCAAAGGGCTTATTACTCAGGTCAACGATTATTGATATATTGATTTATTGTCATCTAGTTGACTGGCCTTATTATTTTAGAATGCATATTAACTCAAGGATTCTCAAAAAACGGAGTGATAATAATATAAAAACGACGTTTAGGTTACAAAGTTTTATTTTTACACGTACTAAAAACTAAAACGTTCTGTGATTCTGTTCACAATTTTGAATACGTCACCGCGTTCATAATTTTGTATAAACATTTATAACATATAAGGAAGGGAAACCCGAGGCCTGTAAACGGTAAATTAATATGCAACAAACATAAAGGTTTGTTTTCAGGCACTCAACATACCTTTATGTTTTTTTCATATTAATTCATAATTTTGTATACAACGTCATCAAGTTCTGTGATCCTTTCACAACAGTCATCTTGTAAGAAGTCTATGGCTTTTTCAGCACACATTTTAGTATGACGAGCCAGGGACAGGTCACTCGATGTTTCTTCAAACTCTGACAGTTTAAAATGCCCCACGATAGATGGACGTGCGCAAATTTTTGGCTTCCTGGGTCATCTGAAACCTCGTGAACAGCGGGCTCAAAAATGTGAAACACCCAAACAACACTCGTATCAAATTAAATAAATTCCTGTTTAATAAGACATGTAGGGCGCTGTCATTTGTAGTTCAGGGGAGGGGTGGGGGGGGGGTGGGGTGGGGGGGTGGGTTGGGGAGTGTCTGATGAGATACCGGAAGAATAGGACTACTGTACCATCAGGCGTCAAATATGAGGTTTTGTATAAGACTGGCAACCTTATCATGTAAAACACATTGCTACAGAAACCATTGCTGAGAGAGTGTAAATGCTTAGTGCAGGCTCCCTGCAAGGGAACTAGTAGCAGTGGTGGTTCATGCTCCATAAGGAGACGCAAGGAAAATGATGAATAATGAGGCGTTGTTGGACAATGTTTATATAGTAGGCACTTCATTACAAAGCAAGTTACGAGGGACGGACAAAAAGTAATGCCTCGTAATTTTTAATTTCATTCAATAGGCAAGAAAACAGATAAAATTCACATTGAAATGTAGCCCCAAGTCTGAACTTCAAAAATTTATTTCTCAATGTAGTCTCCGTTATTTGTTACAGTTTTTGTCCATCTTCTCACAAGGGCATGTATCCCCGCACGGTAAAAATGTGTGTCCTTTTTCCTAAACCACTGGCGTACGGCGCGTTTAAGGGTCTCGGTGTCATTAAAGTGATGTCCGCGAAGATCTTCTTCCAGTGGTCCAAACAGATGGAAGTCAGAAGGTGCAAGATCTGGACTGTAAGGGGGATGTGGTAATAATGTCCAGCCAAATTCTGCAATCGCATCAATGGTGCGATTAGCGTGTGTGGCGTGGCATTATCGTGCAACAGTAGTGCAGTTCTCTGATCATTTAATGGGTAAAGTCGCCGAAGACGACCTCTAAGCTTCTTCAAAGTTTCAATGTAACGGTCTGCATTCACCGTGTTTCCTTGTTCCAAGAAGTCGAGAAGAATCACACCCTTCTCATCCCAAAACACGGAGGCCATAACTTTCCCTACAGATGGTGAACTTTTGAACTTCTTTCTTGTCGGCGATGTTGTGTGATGCCATTCCATTGACTGCCTCTTGGATTGACCTACTTCAGCTTCGTCACAACGGTGTACCCAACGTCGGACAGTGCTAACATCCACTGTTGAATCTCCATAAACATTCTTCAAACGTTCGTGGATGCGAATTGGGGTCTCGCCTTCAGCATTGAGGAATTCTATGACATAACGTTGTTTTAACCGAACGTCTTTGGCAGCCATTTTTAAACTGTTACAGTGGTGCCACCTGTTATTGAAACAGGTTGGTAATACTATACAGTGCAGAAGAGTGTTTGAGGAATCCTGCTAAATTTACAAATTGCACACCGATGCAGTATTTACATACATAAAAAAATAGGAGGCATTACTTTTTGACCTTCCCTCGTAATTCCGTTTGGAGCCAATTAACCAATATCAGTTGTGTATCACAGATAGCAGACTGGTGAACCTAATATTAGGTCCCAACTATTAGGAACACGAATATACAAATAGCGAATTTATGAGTGCAGTAATCACTCTTAAAGGTCACAAATATGGAACTGATGACAAGACCCAGACAAGTACCAATGGACCAAGAGATGAGAAGAAGACGCTAGCGATGGATAGGACACACATTGAGGAAACATGCTGATAGCATTACAAGGCAGTTAATATGGTGGAATCCCCAAGGAAAGAGAGGCAGAGGTAGCGCGCACACACACACACACACACTTTCACACACACACACATGGAGAACAGGATTAGAGACAGAAGTGAATATGATGAGGAAGTCGTGGAAAGAACTTCAGTTGATAGCACTTGACATGAGGACTAGCTATGTGTTTGTTGGTTGATTGATTGAATCATTCTTAGCCATTGTCTGATGGTTCCAATGATTGATTGAATCATTCTTAGCCACTGTCTGATGGTTCCAACACACGCTATTTACATTGTGTAATGCCCCAACACTAATACTTATCCACCGTGTGATGCAACACGCACACGTATCCACAGCGATGTCTTATCAATTGTGTAAAAAAAGGATCACGTTCATATGCCCATTGAGGCATTTCTGGAATATGGTCTTTGGCCCATATTTTCTTGACCATAAGGCACACTAGCGGTGATGTGGTTAGCAACATGCCGGCAGCCTTTAACCTTCCCAGAGTTGCTCTGGTACCCAATTCATGTGGCTGGGTAGACCCCGGAGTAGCCGTTAACAGTCTAAAAAATCCCACCTTAACTGAGGATTGAACCATGGACCCCTGAGCTAGGAAGCCAGTGCACTAACCACTGTGCTAGCGCGGCTCCTTATTAATTGTGTGATGCTCCAATACTGACTCATATCAGTTGGCATGATGCCCCTACACAAAATACTCTTTCTTATTCATCATGTGATGTCACTAACACTCACTCTTACCTACTGGTGATGTCACCAACACTCACTCTTACCCACTGGTGATGTTACCAACACTCACTCTTACCGACTGTGTGATGTCCCCAACACTCACTCTTACCGACTGTGTGATGTCCCCAACACTCACTCTTACCGACTGTGTGATGTCCCCAACACTCACTCTTACCGACTGTGTGATGTCACCAACACTCACTCTTACCGACTGCGTGATGTCTCCAACACTCACTCTTACCGACTGTGTGATGTCATCAACACTCACTCTTACCGACTGTGTGATGTCACCAACACTTACTCTTACCCACCGGTGATGTCACCAACACTCACTCTTACCCATTGGTGATGTCACCAACACTCACTCTTACCCACTGTGTGATCTCCCCAACACTTACTTGTATCCACTGTGTGAAGCGACCGACACAGAATTCGTGACAGTCATTTTAGTAATGTTAACCCATGGGGCAAAGCCAAATAACAAAATAATATATAGTTCCCCAAGCAACAACACAAATTTTTTTTTAAATTTTTTTTTTTATTGAAGATGGATTAGGCAAATACACCAAGAAAACTGACATCCTATCGAATTTATCAAGCGTTGATGTTGACCCCGTGTGATAAAACCATAAAATCGTTCATGGACAAAAAATATTTACAGAGCACGACAGCAGAAGTGATTGATGTAAAATGTTCATGGAGACAGCGATGGATAGCACGATAAAAAGATCAGATGAAGAGAAGGTTGTAACAACTGCCTGAAGAACAAACTGCAGCAACAAGGCGTCACTACCGGTTCTCACATCTGCTGTCCGAATTATACAGCTTACAACACGTGAAGTCACAACGGAAACAAAAGTATTTATAATTTATTTAAAAAAGTGTCCCCCTGTTAGAGCAGGGTGTCTTAACATGTGGTCCATGAACCCCCCCAAGAGGTTCATGGATTAGATTCTATGGGATCCATGTACATAAGATAAAATGTAAAGTGTAAAATTTTTAATTATGCTTTTTATGTAATTTTTTTTTTTTAATGAAGTAGTCCGTATCCTTCACAGGACAATTAAAGATGTCCGTATCCATCACTGAACAATTAAAGATGTCCGTATCCATCACTGAACAATAAAAGATTTTCGTATCCATCACTGAACAATTAAAGATGTCCGTATCCATCATTGGACCCCAGGGGCCCGTATCCATAACTGAACAATTAAAGATGTCCGTATCCATCACTGGACAATTAAAGATGTCCGTATCCATCACTGAACAATTAAATATGTCCGTATCCATCACTGAACAGTTAAAGATGTCCGTATCCATCATTGCACCTTAGGGGCCCGTATCCATCACTGAACAATTAAAGATGTCCGTATCAATCACTGAACAATTAAAGATGTCCGTATCCATCACTGAACAATTAAAGATGTCCGTATCCATCACTGAACAGTTAAAGGGGTCCGTATCCATCATTGGACCCCAGGGGCCCGTATCCATCACTGAACAATTAAAGATGTCCGTATCCATCACTGAACAATTAAATATGTCCGTATCCATCACTGAACAGTTAAAGATGTCCGTATCTATCATTGCACCCCAGGGGCCCGTATCCATCACTGAACAATTAAAGATGTCCGTATCCATCACTGAGCAATTAAAGATGTCCGTATCCATCACTGGACAATTAAAGATGTCCGTATCCATCACTGAACAATTAAATATGTCCGTATCCATCACTGAACAGTTAAAGATGTCCGTATCCATCATTGCACCCCAGGGGCCCGTATCCATCACTGAACAATTAAAGATGTCCGTATCCATCACTGAACAATTAAAGATGTCCGTATCCATCACTGAACAATTAAAGATGTCCGTATCCATCACTGAACAGTTAAAGGGGTCCGTATCCATCATTGGACCCCAGGGGCCCGTATCCTTCACTGGACAATCAAAGGAGTCCATGGCATAACAAAGGTTAAGAACCCGTGTGTTAGTGCATACCCTGTGTTGATGAAAATGTCGTGTCTGGTTTGTCTTTGCTTAAAGTCTAGACAAATCGATTACCCTGTCGACAAGACCTGTTCATTTCAATACAATCTTTTACGACTGCATTCTTGTGATTAGATCGTACAATTCCTTTTCTTCCCTGAAATTAGTTTCAACTATCTAACAGCGTGACTGTGGTTATGATCTTTGGTAGAGAATTGTAACATAGCAGCCATTAATGGCTAGATCTAGGGATATAAAATAATGAGCAAGTCACCCGTCATGACGTGACGGGGCAAATAACTATGTTGTGTTCTTTCTGCTGAATGTCCTGATGGCGGCCCCTGATTCTCCTGTGCTTATTTCATGATTGTCCTTTACTTATCAACTTCTTTGTATAGAGGTAGTGGCACGGGGCAGGGAAACGTTGTAGTCAAACTTATCATGACTTCCGGCCAATGATCAACGTACTATGGAAAATTTGAAAAAATCTGCGCGGTCTTTAAATCTGTGTTCAATTTTACTTAATTAAACAGAGCAATGCGTGGTTTTTCCGTATTGTGCAGAAATGTGGCTGGATTTTTTTTTTTTTTTCGTTGTTCTTTACACTTAGATAATTAGTAGCATGAGGGTGTTAACTGGATAATGGACTCATAAAATGCAGCTTTTAAATGCTATCATTCGTGCATATATGATTGTTCTAAGATTTAGCAATTGCTTTAACTCCTAGAGATTAGTATCAACTATATTACAGTGTGTGACTTGTGGAGAATAAAAATATATGAACGCTTTCTGATCTGATATACTGACCGACTGCAGGCCCGCAGGTCAGCGGCAAGGGCGGGCGAAAGACGGGCGGGCGGGTGAAAGACAGGCGGACGTGTGAGCAGACGGACGGACAGACAGGAGGCAGGCCAGACAGACAGGAGGCAGGCCAGACAGACAGGCAGGCAGGCTAGACAGACAGGCCAGGCAGGCCTGGCAGACAGACATACAGGACACAAATGGACGGACAGAGTTACAGACATGCAGACAGACAGACAGCCATACAGATAGATAGATAGATAGATAGATAGATAGATAGATAGATAGATAGATAGATAGATAGATAGATAGATAGATAGATAGATAGATAGATAGATAGATAGATAGATAGATAGATAGATACGAAAACATTAAATAGAACTGCTACTGTTTTAGGCAACAAATGTGAGGTTTTACGACCAATGTGAGGTTTTGTGTGGAGCCGGCAACCTCATCATGTAAAACACATTGCAACACAAACCACTGCTGTAAGAGCCCATTAATGATGTGGTGTATGTCGCCTGAAAGCGGACCAGCCGTAGTGGTGGTTCCACGAAAGTGTTAATAAACAGTATCATGCAGTCAATAGGAGAGATTTGTAAAACCTTATTCAGAGGCGCATGTTCAAAAATGTACATGTCATTCACCCCGAGCCTCTGTCTTCTTGCTACACACACAACCCCACACACCCACTCCCACATCACACCCACACAAATACACATATAGCCACACATGTAAAAATCCACAAAACAGGACACCGAAATTCCTCCGTGACACAGAATGCCGGAAGTGCGGCATTATCTCGTAATTTCGCTGTCTCGAGATTTTAGCACTGGAAGAGCTAATGGCCGTTTGTATCCTGACAGGCTCGTTACAAATTATGGCGAAATTATGGCGTGTTATTCCCACGAACTTGCGCGAAAACGTTATGAGCATTACAATCGAAGAGCAGGAGTTACTGTAATTGTGGTAGAAATATCAAATATGCATGCAGTGTGATAACCGATATTGTAATTGTCATGAACATGTTCACACCGATTTCCGTTAATTTATGTCATGAGAAATCAGGTGAAGCATCAGCAGAATATCTTTCTTTCTTGCCTCTTCTTGTCTTTTATCGTTCCTTCTTGTCTTTTCATGCCTCTTATCGTCCCTTCTTGTCTTTTCTTGCCTCTTATCGTCCCTTCTTGTATTTTCTTGTCTTTTCTTGCCTCTTATCGTCCCTTCTTGTCTTTTCTTGCCTATTATCGTCCCTTCTTGTCTTTTCTTGCCTATTATCGTCCCTTCTTGTCTTTTCTTGTCTTTTCTTGCCTCTTATCGTCCCTTCTTGTCTTTTCTTGCCTATTATCGTCCCTTCTTGTCTTTTCTTGCCTATTATCGTCCCTTCTATTCTTTTCTTGCCTCTTATCGCCCCTTCTTGTCTTTTCTTGCCTCTTATCGTCCCTTCTTGTCTTTTCTTGTCTTTTCTTGCCTCTTATCGTCCTTTCTTGTCTTTTCTTGTCTTTTCTTGCCTCTTATCGTCCCTTCTTGTCTTTTCTTGCCTCTTATCGTCCCTTCTTGTCTTTTCTTGTCTTTTCTTGCCTATTATCGTCCCTTCTTGTCTTTTCTTGCCTATTATCGTCCCTTCTATTCTTTTCTTGCCTCTTATCGCCCCTTCTTGTCTTTTCTTGCCTCTTATCGTCCCTTCTTGTCTTTTCTTGCTCCTCTTGCTTTTTTCTTTTTCTTGCTTTTCCTTTCTTTCCTCTTATTGCCTCTTCTTGTCTTATCGTGTCGTTTCTAACCTTTCCTTTCCTTGCCTTTCCTTTCTTTCTTAATTCCCTCTTTCCCCCTTCCCTCCCTGCCTGCCTTTATTCCCTCGCTGCCTTCCATCCCTCCTTGCTTTATTCTTTCATTACTTTTTTAAAATTAATTAATTCTTTCTTTCTTTTTCCCTTTCCCTCTTCTTTCTGTCTGTCTTTCTTTCTTGCACAAACACTTTTAGACGAAAGTTTCATTATGATCTGAGGTTATTGCCAATGCTGTCCCGTTAATTTAAATACTATATGCTAATTAAGCGATTACAGTTCTGAAAAATATTACAGCTAAGAAGGAGTACTCTTAAGTAGCAGGAGGGGAGCCGCGCTGGTGTAATGGCTTCGGCGTTGTACTGGCGACCAGGTGTTCATGGTTCAAACCCGGGCGTCGGCGTTTGAAGAAATGTTTACGGCCGGAAATTTGACTGAATAGCCTGAACGGCTCCTGTGATAAACCCTCTGTGGATGGGAAGGAGCGAAGCTCCTGACCGGGTTGGAAGGAAAGTCCTCAGGTTCCCCAGCCTCGCAATGACATGTCATTGGGCCGAAGGGCTGAAAGCCCAAGTGCCGCTGGTTAAGGAAAAAAAAAAAAAAAAAAAAAAGTAGCAGGAGAAAATATTAAGCCCAAATTACTTCTCCCTTTCGAACCACAAATTTAGAGTTTGATTCACCTCTAAAAATAGTAGACCAAAAAAAAAAAAAATATCTCACTTGGGTCTAGTATAGCCCCGATGCGTGCAAACATAGACCTGTCTGTTCTCTTACACTTCTATTATTTAACCGCTATAAAGAAATACTCATTATTGGAAGAAGACTTTAATTTGGTCGTGTAGCTCGTGTATACCAACGGATATTAATCTCGTTTTCTTCTTTACTCTTCTGAAACTATTTTCTCTGATCCATACGTATATCTGTTGTTGTGTTTTTAAATGCCTTAACATTTCAGCACAGGTTAGGTCACCATCGACCATCAGTTCCCGAGGGAGAATAGGCCTTGAACACACTTATTCCTTTTTTTAAAAATAAAGTTTTGGCGAGGCGCGCCCCGTTCAACCTAGTCGGTTATATTAGGGCGCATTTCCAAACATTAAAGACCCTTAGGTCTGATTTATCGAATGCATTTGTTTCACCCTTCTCATCACTTATGCCACGTTTTCCCGACTCGTGCCTTTACCTCAAGATATTTCATGTATTCTTCATCCCGTTCTTGCTGTTGTACATTTTCTTCTTTCTTCCAATGTTGAAATTTTGGTTGTTGATATGTTTCCTTCGGGTTCTCGAAGACTATTATTATTATCTTTATGATTTTCTTAAACAGTCTATTCTTTGTTGCTTCAAGTTAGTGTTAGTATATGTTCAAATTGATATTACAATGTGGTCTTGTACCAAGTGTCAATATGGGTTTATTCTGTTTAAATAGCGTGCATGGTCGAAAGTCAAACACTAACATCAAGGTGAAGAAATAATGAAAAATCCATCAATGCTTTCAAAGAATAAAACTTCACCGATAAGAAAACTCGATCGTGGACGACTGTTCATAATTATTAACGAGTTCAGTTATTAGCAACAAACATTGTAACTTGCCACTGTTACTTTGTCAATAGATTTTGGTTATCTTCATAAAAAAAAACTTTGCACAGACTATTGTGAATCAATTACAACTGTCAGACTTCATAGTTTTATGTATCTCTTCTGTCATCGCGTCAAACATTACTCAATTATAATATTCCGCATTTGCATACTCATTCTAGCTTTACTAGACTCAATTTTATTCTGAGTTCATATTTTCGATTGGCTTACCACGTCATATTTATTACTATCACTTCAATTAGTGATTATTCTGGCACGATGGCCTTCACAAAAGTCATTCGACGACTATTGAATTATTTCATTTATTTTTATACGATGCATTTAATATCTTATCAATAAGAACTTAGTAGCAACGGCCACACTTTGCAATACGCTGTAGGGTGGTTAAAACCACATTACGTAGAAAGACTACCGATGGACGAAGGCTATAACGCATACCTTGCTACACATAAATTAGTGGCTAAGCAACATATTCTAAAACACGTTCATAAGGCACGAAGCAGACTGTTTGTAACTATCTATTACGCGTCATCATCCTATACGTGATACGTCTAAGTGTGCCTCTAGTTGGGATGCTAAATGATGCAATCATCCCGACCGAAAATAAACCAGCCAAGATGATTTTCAACCATGAAGCAGTCCTCTTCCCCGTGTGTTCTTTGATCTCTCTCTCTCTCTCTCTCTCTCTCTCTCTCTCTCTCTCTCTCTCTCTCTTTCTCTACCTCTCTTACCATCGGGATCTTACAACAAATGCTGCCTTGTAATGCTATCAACAGGATCCCTCGATGCGTGTGCTATACATCTACAGCGCATTCTTCTCTGTCGTACCTTCGGCGGAGAAATTAAATGGTTAAGAGAAATTTAAGTTGTACTGATTCTGCTAGCACCAGTGTTGGTAGTAACAGTAACATTATTGTGGGATATTATTGAATGTTTCTGAAGCACTGGCAGCACTAGTAGGTGTAGATCTAGGCGTTGCTGCTGTGTTTTGTGGTAGCAGTAGAACGGTCACCATTATTAGTATTACTAACTGAAGCAGTTCCAGTAATTTCTAAGCTTGTGTTTGTGTGTGTGTGTAAATGTATATATATATATATATATATATATATATATATATATATATATATATATACACACACAGTAGAACTCCATTTATCCGAACCCCATGGGACCCAGCATCGTTCGGATAATCAAATGTTCGGATAATTGGATTACATAATGTATCGAGTACATGTACACATATTTCTAAAAATAATTAACCATCACAAGGAAAATACACTATAAAACATATTTACTTCTACTGTAATAATAATACCCACACTGTATTAGATCACTGTATCACCAAAATCTTTCATTATACTGCAGTGCATGTACTACTTGTATTAATTATTTTTTTTAAGAAAGAGAAATGTTTTCAAAATAACATTACAAACGATTCAAAACCAGGCGCAACTTACGTATACATGTACTTGCACAGATGTAGCCCACTATTTAAAATAATGAGGAATCCTCTTTTGCACCAAACTGGATAGTCTCCCTTTGGCTGCTAAGTCCCGCATTCTCTTCAACAGCAGAAGCTGTGTAGGACAGCTGTCATCTTCTTGCTCGTACCAATCCATCGCTGTTTCTAGTGCTATAAAGGCCTCTTCAGGACTTGGTCGACGTTTTGGGTTTTCTTCATAATCTACAAGTACATCATGTACTTCTGAGGAGTCTTCATCATCGGTCACTACATGTATTTGGTTTTCTTCTTGCACAAAAGACAAAATTTCTTCGTCATTCAAAAACTGAAAACCAGAATCATTATCATCTTCTAGCCACATGTGTGCATCATCTTTGTCACAGTCCGAAAATCCGGGCATTGCTTGAAACAGTTCCACAACTTCATTTATACAATCATCATTTGTGTCCACTGCAGTAGTTTCATTTCCTCCTTTTTTCCCAAGCAATCTATTCCAAGCCTTGTTGAGATTATCTTGTGACAGGGTGGTCCAAGCATCAGCTAACATATAGCAGCAGTCTTTGAGATTAAGCTTTTTGGAAAACGCCACCACACTTTCTTCATCTTCAGCCTACAATAAACGACGCAGGACTTCCTTCTTGTACATCTTTTTAAGCTTTGCTATAACACCCTGATCCATTGGTTGAATCAGTGCTGTTACATTGGGAGGCAGAAAAATTACTTTAAAATTTGCATCAACTGCATTCAATGTATCCGTCTCTGGATGAGATGGTGCATTGTCCAGTAGAAGAATTACTTTTCCAGTTTTCTTTTCTTGTTCTCTCAACCTCTTCACATTTGGGATGAACTGATTTGTATACCAATCAAGAAATATTTCACTATTCATCCAAGCACTCTTCTGTGCTTTGTAGCACAATGGGAGACATGTCACATTCTTTAAACAACGTGTTTTTTTTGGCTTTGCCGATCATTAGCACCGGTAAACGATGACTTCCACTGGCATTCGCGGCTACCAAAATTGTTACTCTCTCTTTGCACTTTTTAAACCCAGGGGCAGCTGCTTCGCGCTGAGATGCAAGTGATTTTTGAGGCAATGATTTCCAGTATAAGCCAGTCTCATCGGCATTATACACATCATCGAGTGAATAACCTTCTTCCAAAAAAGCCAAGAATGTTTCTTTAAAATTTTCAGCGGCAGTTGCATCGCTAGATAAAGATTCCCCTTGAATCTCCAATTCTCGTATGCCATGACGAGATTTAAAGTTTCTTAACCATCCCTGGCTAGCCTTAAAGTCAGGAGGACCGTCAAGTTGATTGTTGAACTGAAGTGCCTTTTCACACAATAGAGAGCCAGAGAAAGGTTCCCCTTTGCTTCTTCTTTGCACAAACCATTTATACAAAGCCTATTCCAATTTCAAATCTTTCGCATTTCTCATGGTTTTACGTACGTTTCTTCGACCCATTTTCACTATCCAATTTCGATGCAAAACTCATTATTTTATCCTTGTTACTCTTGATGTCAGAGACGGTAACTTTCCCAACATTGAAAATCCTCGCAAGTGAAGACACAGTTTCACCTTTTCCTAGTTGAACTGTCTGTTTAGCCAGTGTTCTGCCTAGAACGCACACGTACACTGGATTGATAAACCAGATATTAACTGACTTTATGATCTAACTGACATCCTGTACGTAAGCGACCGACCATTAGTCCATACCATCCTCTACAAATTGTTCGCACACATTTGAAGCTTGCCGCATCAAAAGATTCAGAAATGTAGTCTAACGTGACTGGTGGCGTCTGATTTTTTTTTTCTGGAAAAAGTGTTCGGATAATTGGATGTTCGGATAATTGGGGTTCGGATAAATGGAGTTCTACTGTATATATATATATATATATATATATATATATATATATATATGTATATATATATATATATATATATATTATATATATATATATATATATATATATATATATATATATATATATGCTGCAGATATAAATACAGATTTACAACGACTCGGCTTACAACAGCCTGTGACACGGCCAAAATTTAATTTAAAATTAACATTTGTTATGGGAAAAATATTCCAACATTGTTTTTCTTTTTTTTTTAATCAACCTAAGCCATTTTCTTGTTCGTTATCTAATGTAAACATGGTCATCCTAAAGTACAGAAGAGTTCTACTGCAGTGAACTTCAAAAACCTTGACTGGGTTTGATAATGAACATTATTTTCCATGGGACGTGATACCACGTCCACAGACCTCATACATCAGGCTATTTTGTTCATTTGCGTTATAAGTGTATGTGAATGTGTGTGTGTTTATGTACAGACTATTACAGATTATTCTTAATTTGTGTTGCTGACTGTTGTGTGCCACATTTTTTACATTCTTTTTTACAGTATTTTCGTACAGTAAATGCTGTAGCAAAGTTTGATTTGCTGGGGAGGTTATGATGGTATCCTAAAAGAATGAAATCCGTGTCTGTATTAACCGTGTGAGGTCAAGCACATGTAGGCCCCTGACTCTATAAATGATGATGATGAATTATGTGCAGGGAACCTAACGCTACCTCCCTAGATCTCACACGGTCACTATTTTGGCTCTAGTGTCTGGTGTATGATGTACCTAGTGTTTAGGGGAGAAATGAAATGATGGTACACAACACAAAAACACTGTAATTTTCTATGAGGAAGTGAATAAAACCAGTGGTTAAGTTTTTCTTTAAAATGAATATTTTTTCTGTACAATTTAATCTGCCTGTCCAGCCATATCTTTTGGACAGGTCTTTGAAAATGAGGACAAGATAGTTTACAGAAAAGATCAACTAAAATATCTGGACACTTTGTCCACTAACTATAAGGTCAATATATATATATCGTTCCTGTTGGAATGTTCACAGCTTACACTTTATTCATCTAAGAGGGAGAGTCACTGTGTATGAGGGGCTGTAGTTTCATCATACCCCATAAACTTCCTGAGTATGATTTGAAATACCAGTGTTTATTAAACGAAAGTGTCAGATATACCCTGATGCTTAACACATCACCTGGGATTCCTTGAAGAATGATAATACAGTATGAATTTGCAGAATATCTCAATCTCGCAAAATGCCCAAGCTCCTCCCGTTATCTTTTGACAGCATAAACGAATGGTTGGAGACTTGATGGCTTTATTCTCACTCAGCAGGTTTCCTGTTACCAGCTGGCAACAGAAAATAAAACCTCTGCAACAAAAGGACACCCTGGCCTTTTATATCTGATCACTTCTTATATTTATTATTTTCCTACGGTGATATGGGGTCAGCCTCGCGTGCATTACAGGTGCACTCGCCCCTAATTATACATGACTCACACCTTGCTGTGACCACACCTCAGGTCCCTATGGCAGATACGCCACTGTACGTTTACATAGTTTTCCTCAATAAAATAATGTGGAGTAACCACATTTCCTTTTGTATGATTTTCTCTTCTTTTCTTTTTTTAAATAATAAATGCTTCAGGCATGTTAAACAGTGTTCATGGAACACGGAGGCTTACTAATATTCTAATGCAATAATATTAAAACACAATTATGACAACATACATCAGTTAGATACAGTTCAATGTTATGACTCAACAATGTCTGCTCCCGGCACGTCCTTCACTTTTCCCAATAGCAGTATCTAACTTTGGCAGGGGGATTAAACATATTAAATTCATAAAGCGTTTTTACCACAAATATCAAGAAATATAAACAAATGACGCTGACTTGCACAGAAGTGGCCTCAGTTTCTTCTGCACTGTCCAGACTGTGAATACTTCTTTATTTAATTTTACAATTAACACAGCTGATCTCAGCGTATGAATGAAAAGTTTTGTTCAACTGGCAATGAATAGTGAAAGCCTTTTGCTAATATTTATTAGCATTGGCCAATCGAAAGATTGCGACTACCAGAATTCAAATGTAGTTTTTGAAAAACAAAAATAATTCCAAACAAACTCTGCGTCTGGTAGTCGATTGGCCAGCCTGCCTTAGTTATGCTAATACAAAAAGATGTTTCGTTTTGGATTACATTTTCCTACCGCTCCCCTTTCCCTCCTATACTCTTGTTACCCAAGCGAATTTGAATTTACCTCAATGCCTCTTTTCTAAGCTGCCGTCCCCACTAACGTTATGAAAAACAAGCAGGAACAACAGTCTGTCTGGTCGCGCGTCCGTAGACATTTAGTATTTTCTCAATAACTTGGCTAATAATTTGACTACCATTAATATTAAAACATATTTGTGCTCAGAATACACTAAGCTACACGAATATATAATTTTTATGACTATATTCATTTTCGTTTAGATTTTCAGTTTTGTCACTGACAGTCGTTAATTATAACTTTTTACATAAATCTACCATCTTGTCCCCCTCCTTCTGTCTCACTTTTTAATTGTTCAAATAAACCAACTTGTTTTTGTGACGTTACAACTACACTACGCGTCGAGAATTTAAACTGTCTGTGTGTGTATATCCGTTAGCTTTGCCACAGTGTGTATAAACTATTAGTCTCGCGTGCAGAACGACGCGGGTTTTGGCATGCGTTGGTAGCATTTTGCGTTAATGTATTACAGTCGTCTAGTTATTGCTACTTAGAAAAAGTCCAAAAGACTACCAAATTTTGCGTTACTGTTGACAGATTACGTTACTTCAGACAGCAGTTTGCGTTACATTTCTAACAAATCGTTAATTATAAGGCTAGGCTGCATTGTGTATGCAGCAGATCTGGCAAAATGTTAAATATTAGTAGTACGTTTTCGAAACCGAAACTAAAACGCGTGTTAGATTTTTACCGTGGGATCGTTCTATAGGCTTTAGCACTGCACAAAAGGCAGTGTTGCTGGCGTCGAAGATGCCAACCGTCAGACACAATCGGGCGGGTTTATTTGTTATCATTTTATGACTAAAATCTTACTGAAATGAGCGATTATTCTCGCAGATTTTACTACAAATGCATTGCAATGTCATAAGTCTTTTATTTTAACCCTTTTATTTATTGTACAGTGTAAGACTTTAACTAATGATGATATGATGGAAGACTTGGAAATATGTAATAAGTCAATACATTTAAAGGGTGGCTCGACTTATGACCACTTCGATTTACGATGAAGTCTTTGGAAGGGAATTCCGTCGTAGGTCGAGGACTACCTGCATAAATCCTTTGTTATCCTGTCAATGTATGCGAAAGTACGAAGATTTTGTACTTTCTTTAGTTTTTATACGTATATTTACTTTATACGTGTCCATGTATTATGTACATGTTTAAGTAATGTCTACTTGTGTACGAACTTTGTGGACGCCTCGCCAAAACGAGGCAAATGTTTTACATTTAAAAAACAATACACGTGAACTTCCGAGTGGCAGAGTGAGTACTGTATTTGTGTGATGAGACACTGGGACATGATTGATAACTAGGTTACCGCGCGCTACAATCTAACCAGCAAAAATGACTGCTCGAAAGTTAGGGAAGACAAAAGGCAGCGATGAAAAAACTTGTCACTCCAAATTGATGAAGCCGACGCCAAGTTATGTCAAGCATCTAACACTGCATTCCCCTTTAACAATATCTGATATGGGACTAACTTTACCTTTGTAAACATCATACACGTTATGTATACTTGTTCAAGTACTTTATACGTATACAGGGTGAATTTGAGAGAGATAGAGAGAGAGAGAAAAGTAATTTATTTGTCTTGCTAGTACCAAAGACAAAGGAAATTTTCTACGTTGCGGCCTCAATGCCTTCGTCAGGGAATGGAAAGAAAGCGACAGCAAAGTAAGAGACATTAGAAAATGAATAAAAATAATTTCACCCCGCCGAAGTAGGAAGCCATACGTTGAATGTGCAAAAATCTCATCTTATTAAACATGTACAGCTACTTTATACATGTTACAATATGTAAGTTGGAATCTGCATAATTAGTAACTTTAAAAAAAATAAAGTTATTTCTCTTTATCAAAACATATTGTGCGATATTGTATTTATCTCACCTTTCTATCTACATACCTGCTTGTTTGTCTACACGCAATATTTAACAGATTAAAGATGCAAGCGTTTGCTAAAGCGCCCAGACATTTCTTAATTTCTGTCAGTTTTATAGGTTAGAAAAAGAAGACTGGATCGAACTAGTCTAGTCAAGGTGCCCTTTGGCGGATTATTACAAAATGACGAAATTGTGTAGACAACTGTATTATAGCTATTTGAATATAAAGTGAGCGATTAGTCGTCGTTAACTGATAAGGTTATACCGTGCATCTTGTCTCCGTCTGTAAGAGTTCTCTCTTTACTATACACGATTTATAACACCTTCTCTATACGTTTGTTAGCGATGTCCGCAAGTAATGCAACGCTGACTGAAGTGGGTTATCATTTAAATGTTTAAGATTTAAAAAAACGAACACATATAAACATGTACGCCGATTGTTTTGTATTTACAACGTTTGACAATTTTCTGCGTTCAATTCCCATATCGCACACCATAATTCTTAACTGTCCTTTCTTGATGAATTACTTGAAGTTTCATTATAACAAAAATTATGACTGATGAATGATGATGTGCTTGTAATCAGCTGGTTTGTCTCTTTAATGTACACTCAAATGTTAAATGTATAGAAAACAAAAGATAAGTCAGTAGCCGTGGATACGAAGGTGAAAGAAAAGAGAGTTTAATAAATGATGGTTGAATCTCTATACAACATAAGCTCCTCATGTATCTTTCTAGCGCCAGCTTGAAATCGCTTGTTCCATTATTCTCTGACCTACCAGTTCTAACGCAGTTAGCATGCATATACAATTACTCTCATCTGTAAGTACACCAAGCATTCAGCATCACCATTACCCGCCAGCTTCATTTGGAGCATAAACCTGTACCACGTTTAGGCTAAGCCTTCCTGTTCCGTGTCATCATTTCTATGTCTTTCAACGTCTTTATTCTTTTCAAGAGGCACTGGATGTAAGTCCACCAACCTGAAAGTATGAAGCTGCCGACCACACCAAGTGGCACCACCTCAGATTGGGCGAAAAGAAGCTTTCAGAACAATCAGAAAAGAAAAGAACGCGCCAAAAGGCTCACCACGTAAACAAGCAGTTGGAGGCCATCACCTTGGGGTTCATTCCCATATTCAGTTATAACTGAAGGGGGCTACTACTATTCCTATAAAGTCTATATGAAAATAACCTGTTCGCCTGTTTTGGCCTCCTTGAGTATTATGGAGCGAGGACTGCCGTGTAGTGCTATCAGCTGGTTTTCTCAATCCGTCTAATCTTTTTTGTTTGGTTCGGTTTTTGCCTTCTTCTGGCGAGGCGCAATCCTTTCAACCTATCTGGTTCTATCAGAGCGCATTTACCATCCAAACAAAATTAAACTCTGTTGACTGCTAACCCGATCAGCGTTGATAGATACTAAGTCCTGAAAAAGACTAACATTATCTAACCGCTAGCTTAAAGCCCTAAAAATGACTCGCCAGCTACGCAAATGACTCGAGCTAGTTGTGCTATTAATTTGTGCGTCTAATCCTACGCGAACATTTATTATATACCTCTTGCTCTATTGGTACATGTCTAGTTCTTTCTCTGAGATTGACATTGCAGATCTTTGTGACGATACGGTTGTGCGATCTCAAGTCCACTCCGGCAGGATTGATTTCATTCCGGTGCGAGGGATAGTTTCTTATTTTTCTTTCTCCTGTCATTATTATGTGGCATTTTAAACACCATTATTTACTCTCTACGTTGGATCACTAGGGTCAAGTCTCTAACACTTCACTCCTCTCCTGTTTGTGTTTTGCCAGGTTTATTGATAGGTCAGCGATAATATTTTATCACGTATCATCAAGCTCACCATCCTTTCAAAGCGACTGTGCCTGTGTATTCAAGCTTGCATTGTGCACTGTCTATGAATAGGATCCCATATTATGTGGCTAATCTGGCGGATATCCGTCTATCGAAACACAGGTGGTAATGCGTAATTTGTTTCCGCTTAGACTATCCCTGTGTGTAATTATATCAAATCTGGAAACTCAAGATTTGTAGACGTAACGCCAGGAACACATGGTCACAATATGGTGAGAGGCAGATAGGTGCAGCCGGATGTCTTACGCAACAATATGACATCACTGAAGAAGTCACGCGTGGATATTAAATTTAATATTTTGAAACACGCGAGGGGATATTTTAAAATGAAACACCCAACCCAGTGCTAGAGAGATTTGACTGGTTCATTGTGAGGAGCTGAAATATACAATGTATTTTATTGGCACACTAGTCGGAAGTGCAATCTGTGATTAGCACTAAGAACTGAGAATATAGTGTGATGAAAACACAGAAACAGATCACACAGAGAGACTGCAGCGCACATGTCATATCAGCGACTCCTAAAAGGCAGAAGAAAAAAAGGAGACATTGGATTTGAAATTACACAACTATAAGTAACAGATGGAGTATTGAGAAACTTTGGAATTCACAATTAAACCCGCATTTTTAATAGAAGACTGGAAACTTTAAGGGGCCAGGACTTTACTTAACAAGACTGGAATACTAGGAATTTGATCACAAGTCATAGAGGAATTAAACAAACGTTTTCCCAGGCCAGGATTTTGCAGAACACCCGCCGTTAGAGGAATTAACTCTAATTTCCAGATCTAAGTGATTTCGAAGCTTCAAATACAGAGCTGTATCCAGTCCAAATCTGTGCAAGGAGATTGTGTAGTCCCACATTTTTGGGGTAAGTGTAAACAATTTATTTACTACTGTAAATTCTACAGGTTTCTTGCTAAGTGGTTACATACAAGACTGGCAACCTCAACATATGAAAATAGTATATGCATGAACAACTACTGAAAGAGCTGGTGATTGTTTCTGACTAGTCGTGCGGGAAACCCGACAGCAGAGCGACCCCAGACTCCGATGAGAGTAGTGAGGAGTGATGATTACATCACATGTGGCTAAAGTGTAACATATTTTCTTGTGAGATTTATGTACCTTTTTTAATTGTAATTCAGGCAAATCATTATTCACGCACTCCAGACGCAATTTCTTAGTTAACACCCAGAAGGATATTGGTGAATTTTCATCATATTCCCCGAGTTACACTGTGTGCTCGGGAATTTAATTCTTCTGAGAGGTTAACATTGGTGGGTGGAGCGCATGACATTGGGCCTGTTAGTTTGCGGCGAACAAATGTACTTAGCAGGCATTTGTTTCTTTCTATTTGTCTAAAGGATGTGGTTACAAGCCATCAGACGATTAGCGGTATTCACGACGCTATTGTGTTGGAAAAGCATCCACCTTAACCGCCTACAGTGGAAGATAGTGTAGAGAAGGCTTCCGTTTTCACAGAAGAACCACAGCTGCAGGACTCATTTGGATTTAAGTTTTTTTTTTAAATCACAGGCTACAGCAAAACACGGACATTGATAGCGGCTCGATCCAACATCTTTGAGGAAAAATTTAATTTACCTTTCACCCATATCTAATCCTTATTTTAACTTGTTGAACTAATTGACTATTAAATTTGTTGTATGTTATTTTAAACTAAACAAATAATTGTTTATTCAGTCATTAGAAGTATGAAAGCAAACGAATGAGCAAGACTATTTACTAATTACACACACACACACACACACACACACACACATATATATATATATATATATATATATATATATATATATAGAGAGAGAGAGAGAGAGAGAGAGAGAGAGAAAGAGAGAGAGAGAGAGCCATTGCGTATAAGAGGAAATTCGTTGGACTACACTAACTGGGGGCTTAACGGTCCAGAACCATTGCTTAAACCCTTCACAAAAGGCGGCGGACCAGATAATAAGTTAACAAATTGCTTCTGGGAATATCTTGTGAAAGTTACCTTAAGGTAGAAGTGTCATTAATCTTCTATCTACATCTCTGCCAAGAGTAATCTTGCGCGCAGGTAGATACCTTTGAAGCCAATATTAGATACTCTTGAGTTGTGGTCACTGTTGGACCACTACTGCAAAGCAGGGGAGGCAATCCGTGACAATCTTATTATATTATTTCACTAGTTTCCATTCTATGTAAGCAGAATGTTGAAGGCATATTCTTCACCGGGAGATGAATGGTAATTGTTATGAAGCACCCATTTATACAAGTGTGCTTTTGTAATGTTGTTTTTGCTGTTCTCCAAGTGTTAGAGCTGTACGATTGGGCTGCCTTGACACGTAAATTGAAGATTTCTATTTTTATGATGGATTTGATGTCTTTTGATTTCCATTTGTTTCCTAGCGAAGCGACAGCTCCTCTTGCCTTGTGTGTTCTTATTTCCACATCGATGTCCATTTTTTCCAACTTTGTCCATGAAGCTGCCTAGATATGAGTCCACATATTAAAAGAATGTTTCTCTACGTGCACGATATCATATGTAGACTTTAATTTTTTTAATAATTATGTTTTCTTTGTGCATTTTGAAGTAAATATGCTATGACCTTCGTTAATCTTTTCCATTTTGTTACAGGATTTTCTTTAACTTGCAACGTATGTGACTCTCTTGTCACCTTCAAATCTTGCAATCGATTTTTCATTCACTTTCAGATGAGCAATAGCTCTGAAACTTGGCACAGTTGTGTATTCCCCATGAAAATACAATAATCAATCGTAAAAAAATTAATAAAATTAAAATTAATATTAATTTTGTTTGTTTAATTTGTATCATCAGTGAAATGGGCGATGACTGCAAATAATGTAGGTGTATTCTTTCCAACAAGATTGTCTCTCTTAAAAGAATAATTGAAACTTCTCCCCCCCCCCCCCCCCCCCCTTTCACACACACACACACACTATCGCACGCGCGTGCACAGACATACACAAAACTGACAACTGCATTTAAAAAAATGTAATTTACAACTTTAAAAATTAAAAAACAACAACAAAATATTAACTTTCCGTGTAATATACTGAACTCCGCCTATGCCGGTCCCAAGCCAGGATGAAAAAGGAGGAGGGCGGCCTGCATGGAGGCCGTAAGGAGGCAGCCCCTCCAACATGCAAAGGCACAACAGGCCAATCACCTGTTTGCTTTAAACCATGATTACGAGTAACACAAGAGAGAAAACCGGACTGATTCTAAAGGCGACGAACTGGAACGGACTACGGACTACGACTTATGGAACATGGAACACAAGAAGTATAAATGGGAAGGAAGAGGAGCTGGTGGAAGAGATGAGGAAAGCAAAACTAGAAATCCTGGCTATAACGGAAACAAAGAAAAAAGGACAAGGAGTCATGGATCTCAATGGCAACACGCTGCTCTACAGTGGTGTACCCATATCCGAAAGAGCTAAAGGGGGTGTGGGTTGCATTGTGGCCCAAAATCAAAAAGATAGTATCAAGGGGTGGAACTTTGTCTCGGAGCGCATTATGGTTGTAAAACTAAAAGAAGGAGAAACCATAGTCAACCTGGTCATAGTGTATGGGCCAAATGAGGATGAGAGAGCAGAGGTCAAGGAGGAATTCTTCGAGCTGCTTCAAAGGACAGTGGATGACTGCCTAGATGAAGTTATCATGCTCGGAGATTTTAATGCCAGAGTTGGAAATGACCATGCTAGATGGGGTGGAGTTATCGGAAGATATGGAGAAGATACTCTCAATGACAATGGAAAGCGACTCCTTAGATTCTGCAGTGAGCAGAATCTGATCATTACAAACACAAAGTTCCCCCATAAGCGCATACATGCATACACTAGATGTGAACCAACAAAGAATGAGAAGTCAGTGATCGACTATGCCATTGTTCGGAGAAGCTCATTCAAATATGTCCGAGATGCAAGAGTCTGGAGGGGGCCAGAGATTGGAAGTGATCACTACCTGCTAACAATCAAACGAACAACTGAAAGAGTTGCTCAGCCTAGGAACTGCCCAACATCACGCAAGAAACCAAGTAAACGAGCAAGAGAAATGAGCATTAGGACCTACAAGCTGAGAGAGCCAGAAATTAAGACCAGATATCAGGGGCTTATTGCTGCAGCGGTGAGCAACACAGAAGAACAACCTGATGACTTGGAAACCCTCTGGATTAAATTCAAGGATATCATAAAGACAGCTGCTGCAGAAGCATGTGGTGAAGTCCGACTTGGGAACCAGAGAAAGAGGACACCTTGGTGGACAGAGGAAGTCAAAGAGAAAATAAGAGAGAAAAAATGGCATGGAAACAATACTTAGGAGCTAAAAACACAACAGGACAAATGGAAAAATATAGAGAATATGTGACACTCAGAACAGAAGTAAAGAACAAAGTGCTAGCAGCAAAACAGAAGTCCTGGGAAGAATTTGGAGAAAAGCTAGAAAAAGATGCACAAGAAAACCAGAAATTGTTCTATAAGACCCTAAAGAACATGAGGAAGGAAAAACAATGCCCTCTCAAATTTATAAAGGACAAGCAAGGCAAATTGCTTACTGCCCCGAAGGAAGTAATGGAAAGATGGAAAGAATATTTCTCAGAACTCCTTGATGGTGAGCAAGGTAAAACATCAGAAATGATAACCACTAGCACAGAAGAGGAAACCAATGGTGATGAAGATGACATAAAGATGGAAGAACTGAAGGCAGCACTGGAGAAAATCAAGATGGGCAAAGCAGCAGGGCATGATGGTATAACACCAGAAATGGTTAAGTACATGGGAGCATCAGGCGACCTGTTACTCTTAAGGGTCCTACAGGCAGCATGGTGCAACAAGACCATACCAAAGGATTGGGAGATCGCCATCATAACACCAATTTTCAAAAAGGGTGACAATCGACAGTGTGGAAACCATAGAGGCATATCCCTTCTCAGTGTCCCTGGAAAATCTACTCTAGAATCCTAGAGCAGAGACTCCGACGCCTAGCTGAGCCACAATTGGATGAGGTCCAGTGCGGATTCCGAGCAAACCGAAGTACTCAAGACCTAATTGTAAAGTTTCTTTTCTTCTTTCCACTCTGTAAAGTGTCAGTTTGTATGCTCTGTAAGGAAGAGTGGTGTGTTGTTGAGATCAGGCATGCCCCCAGTCTACCCAGCTGTAAATGGGTAACTCACCCTAGTCCTGAGTTAGGGAAGGCAAAGGCTCCAGGGGAAGCAGGCCCTAAACTTGGTCACTCCAACCGACGCAGGATGGTGTATGTATGAAGTAGAAGTGTAGAGTGTGATTACCGCGAATGGTGTACTGTTCGTGTGCTGACCAATATAACCACTCATACACTTGTGTCTACAAGGCACCAATGCAGACTGCTGGAATCTTTGTTTACTCAATTTATTCAGACGTACACACTGGGACATACGAGTACATCATGGTATGTTGACATATCAATTTGTAGGTATACATAGCAGATCTGAAGTCATGACACATTCAGAAATAATGGGCAGTACATCAAAAGTTCAATGTCATGATACATTATGGCCGCATCCCCCTATCTGACTAAACGCGTCAGTGAAGGCAGATCGGTAAATAACTAAAGTTACTTGACGTCCATAGTTTGTAGCATATATTATGAAACCACGAAAGAGGGGGTTTCTAGCAAGATTGAGATCTCCCTGTCACTGTCCGATAATAGGATAAATAATCTGTTCTCTTGGCAGTGATCAAAACATATGATGACCGAAATCTAACATGGCCGCCTCCCTGAGTTGTCGTTCACTCATTCATAGGAAGGAGAATATAAGCCAGAGTTAATTTATAATGGGTATATAAATGATTTCATAAATGTTTCCATACAGCTCTACGGTGATCAGGTTAATTCACGTAGCCATAACCGCTGTAGGAAAGTCTGTCATCTTTGTCGATACAAAACACGACCCTAGCGATACGAAGCACAATGTTCCATCTAGGTCGAATCGACATGAGATCATCAAAATAGGGTCTGGCAATACATGGAGTCCGAATTATACATTGTACCGTACCTTAGGAGAGTCTCTAACATAAACTATAGTAGAGATACCATCTCCTTTAGAAGAAAACCACTTCATGAATCATATTTCCTTAAGAATCTACCAGCCCTTTGAAAAGTGCGTACCCGCCATTATCACGGTACATCGGAACTCATCACGACTTGTCAAGACAACTCATACTTCCGCTAGACCGGAATAACAAGAATCTAGTCCCGCCTACCCATCCAAAATATACAATATAGGACTGATTCTACTTGTACTAATAATATGTAATACATATGAATTCAGGCCATAAACATAATAAGCAAATTAATATATTTTCTGGCCCTAAAAAATAAGTACAAATATAAGAGCACTATCCTTGCGCCGGATCAATATCCAGAACGATTACTCCTATAATCAAAAGTGTGAATCAAACATGGATTATCTCGCTTTTACCATAGACAGCATTTTCATACACAAATGAATGAATGTCTATATTTTTCCCATATTAAATAGCCATATCGATTTTTGTAATATGTGCGTCAAAATATGCACGCAACAGATTACCACACCCCTCGGGAAAAAAAAATGGTACATTTTTTTTTTTGAAATACATCTAGGAGCAACATACAATAGGCTCACAACGCACCAATAACAATGCGCAGATGATAAGCATAAGTTTTATGACCTTAGAGAAAGTAGTTCTCTAAGTATAAATATTTCCAGAGAGGTGTCACCAACGCATACTACAATATTAGCAATGACACAATTTCCACATTAGTTTATACATAAATTCATCTAAGATATCTTAACATCATGATCATCAAAGACGAAAAACATTGAAAGATCAGCGGTGAATAAATATCAATGAACCGCTAAGTAGTGTTACAATCAATATATGATATATTACATATGTGTACACATTTCAACATAGAAACAACTGTATCAAAGTTGTATAACAGTTATGAATCATGTGGGCATCTAGACAAAATATCTGCCATCACATTTTCTGACCCACGGATAGCTCGCACCGAAAAATGAAATGGCTGTAGAGCAATCGCGTATCGCGTTGATCTCGCGCTCTTCAGATTTTTACTCTGAATAGCCGTAAGAGCTTTCTGGTCAGTTTCCACAATGAAATGCGCGCCCAGAAGAAATCTTTGCAGTTTAAGGATTGACCAAACCATAGCCAATAATTCACGGTCTAGGACCGAGTAATTCTTCTCTGCGGCATTTAATTTCCGAGAAATATACATCACAGGATGCAGAGTTCCAGAGTACTCTTGCATTAGTGCAGCTCCAATCCCGGTGGATGAAGCGTCACTACGAAGAATAAATGTCTTATCCTTAGAAGGCAATACTAGGATAGGTGAAGTAGAAAACATAGTTTTAACCTTATCCAAAGAGGATTGACATTCTTGAGTCCAATGGACTACATTAGGAGACCCTTTCTTTAGCAAGGAAGAAAGAGGTGACATAATGGAGGACAGATTCGGGATGAATCGTCCATAAAATTGTATTAGACCTAAGAGACTTCGTACTTGCTTTTTAGTCTTAGGAATAGAAATGTTAAGTATCTTACTTGTATTATGGTCTTCTGTTTTTAGGAACCCATGACCAACACGGTGTCCTAAGAAAGATATTTCGCTAAAACCAATACATGCTTTCGATGGTTTCGCTGTCAGGTTATGCTCGCGTAAGATAGACAATAGTTCATTTATACCATTATAGTGATCGTTCCAAGTATCACTGAAAAGACAGATGTCATCAAGATACGCAATGACATCTGAGCGATGAGATAGGATTCGACGCATCATGCGTACAAATGTTGCAGGGGCGTTCATAAGACCGAAAGGCATGAAATTCCATTGGAATAGACCCCTAGGCGTCGAAAAAGCAGTAAACGGTTTGGCGTGTTCGGATAGTGGAACTTGCCAATATCCCTTAGACAAATCGAGTTTAGTAAAGAAGTGAGAATTCGATAGTCTCGTAAGTAGCTCTTCTAGTAAAGGCATAGGTTCAGCATCGAATTTAGTCACTTGATTCAATTTGCGATAATCCACGCAAAGACGTATGTTATTGTCTTTTTTCCGTACTATAACCATCGGCGAAGAATATGCTGATGTGGATGGTTCAATAATTTTTAACTCTATCATCTCATCTAACTCTTTCTCTACCTGTGCTTGAAAATGTATCGGGATAGGATACGGTCTGACTCTTATAGGACTATGGTCAGTAAGAATAATGTCATGTTGAATGACATCAGTTTGACCAGGAATGTCAGTAAGGACATCCTGAAATTGTTCTAACATAGTAGAAACTTGTTTCTGCTCTCCTGGAGATAATTCTGGAGAAATTGCAACATCTTTCCATGATTCATTAGAGTGAAGAGGAATCATTGGAAAAGGTAAATTTACATCCGAGAAACTCGTTTCCTCATCCTGTATTACTGACAGAGATGAGTACTGTCCATGTTGGACTGGAAAATCGTCCGTTGCCTGGAAAACAGGTTGTAAATAATCAGGACGTTCATGGAATTCCGTGAGCATGTTGATGTGGAAGGTTTTACGCTTCCCGTCAATATCGACGATATAGTCAACATCGGAAACTTTTGATATTATATCGTACGGACTTTCCAAGAAATGAGAAGTCTATTTTCCCTACAAGGTAGCAAGACAAATGCTTTGTCACCTGGACAAAGTTGTCGCAAACATCTCTTTTTATTGGCAAATTCCCTTGCCTTCTGTTTCGCAAATTCAGAAGAAGCAGTTGCCAATTTGCATGCTTCAATAATCTTGTGTCTAAGTGCGATGACATATTCATAAGAGGATTTTGTGTCATCGACAATATTATCAGCAGTTATAAGATCATGAAGTAAGGACATAGGACCTCGCGGTTTCGCGCCAAAGACAAGTTCAAAGGGAGAAAATCCTGTATGTTCGTTGGCGACCTCTCTATATGCAAAGAGAGCCGCGGGTAAAACCCTATCCCAATCCTGAGGATGATCTTCTGTTATCTTACCTAGTAGGTTTTTCAGAGTTCTATTCAAACGTTCCACCATCCCATTGGACATAGGATGATAAATACTACTCAGCGATCTCTCTATCTTCAGAGTCGACATTACTTGAGACATGGTATCCGATATGAGTTGGGTACCATGGTCGGATAATATTTCTGCTGGAAACCCCAGACGAGAAAATATTAACCAAAGAGCATCTGCGACATCAGCAGTAGTTATGCTCTTTAGAGGAACAGCCTCCGGCCAACGTGTGCACATATCAACACACGTCAAAATAAATTGGTGTCCTCTAGCAGACTTTATCTTAAATGGACCAATGATGTCTATCGCCATTTTTTGAAATGGCCGAATGGGAATGTCTGCAGCCTGAATAGGTGCATCATGGCGTGGACCTCTGGATTTAATCTCTTGACATACTTTACAAGATCGACAATAGATTCGTATGTCCTTATTCACAGCAGGCCAAAAGAAAGATTGAAGAACTCTAGCTTTAGTACGGGAAAAACCCATATGTCCAGCACACTGCGAATCATGAGCGTGCTGTAAGATTTTAACTCTCATATTTTTAGGCACAAGGATTTGAGAATGAATGGACTTAGCGGAGTCTTGTACCATACGTACAAGTACGCCATTCTTCATCGTAATCCAAGATTTACGATTTGTATCCTTATTCGGATCACCTTTTGTTGCCAGAGTAAAGAATTTCTTTAGAGTAGGATCATCTTCCTGCTGTTTGATAAAGGAATCGTGGGAAATCTCCAAGGGATCATCTTGGATCTGCGCATCATTATCTTCAGAATGTGAAGATTGTGGCATATTAAGAGCTTGAGCCCTAGTGATTACTGCATTAGCAGATTGCATATTAACATTTTCCCAATTAGAAATTTGCTGTGGAGTGCATTCTTTCACTCCATGAATGCGACCGATGATAAGATCAGCGATCGGATTCGGCAAGAGACATGCTTGCACCTCTCCTGTAAAGAAAGGCGTAGCAATATTGATAATGGCAGTGGAGTACTTCTCCAATGTGCCACCAAATGTTACACATTTGACTATATTGCCTGTAGCTCGAGAAGGATTTACGAGTGATTGCCTCACTCCAATGGTAGTGCACCCCGAATCGAAAAGAATTGATACCGGAGTACCATCTATTAGGCCCCTATTAAAGACAAGAGCACCCCTTCCATTATGCGCAATTGACGCATGGAGAGCGGGAAGCGGGTGACCGCAGCTTAAAGTAGAAACTGTGGTTGGATCGAATAATGTTTTGCATTGCGAACACTCAGATGCTCTAGCAAAATCGAAAGCGGAATTTGCTACACTATTGGAGTCTTTTTTATCATTATTCTGATTATCGGTGTCGTGGAACTCCTGTTGTGCAGAGTTAGCCTGGTAATAAGATTTACCATGTCTTTTGTGTTGTGATCTACCTCGGTTATAATTGTCTCTATAATTATTATTGCCTCTGTTATAACCCCTATTTGGGTTTGAATCATAATATTCATGATCATAATCATCATGCTCATTATATTGAGTATCCCTGTAATATTGTTTCTTTTGTCTCCATGAAGCACTTGGGTAGTTCCTATAGCTACTCCCTTTCCGAGAATTTCTAACATTATGGGTACCCCTCGCGTGTCGAGGACTATCAGCCCGATTCCAGTTCTTCGAAGAAGAACCCTGATTTGAGTGGTTATCTTGGTTTTGATACTTATTCCAATTAACCTTTTTATCAAATTTATTTTTAGCTCCTTGGAATTTGTGTGAGTAATTCTGATTATATTCTGTTGCCGAAGCAACTGGCATACTCTCTTTAATGTTAGAGTTACTAAGAATCATGTCAGGGTGTGCCGTGGCATACTGGTCACAATATTCTTCCATTTGCTTTATTGTACCAGGTTTACGCTCATGTAAGAACTCTAGGAATGATTTATTTACAGAAGACATGACCTTGTCTCTTAGCAATAAATCCGTAAGACCATCAAATGTTTTCTCTGTTTTGGATAATTCAATCCATCGTGAAAGTGTAATTCGTGCTTTTGAGATGAAATCTGAGAATTCTACACCTACCTCAGGTCTCATTGTTTTAAACAAAAGACGGTAACCTTCCTCAGACAGCTGATATCTCTTTATCAAAGCTGCCCTAACAGCATCATAATTATCTTTGTCGGCCTCTTCAACAAAATATAACTTACTCAGAGACTCCTCTTTTAGATTTTCAGACAACTGATTCACATACTGTGATTTGTCAACATTATGAGATCGACAAGCCCGTTCAAATCTAGAAAGCCAAAATGTTATGTCATCACTGGTAGGGTTAAACGCTGGTACCTTGACCTTGTACACAAAGGGTTTACCATTACCACCAGATGCCTGATTAACATTACTCATACATGTCAATTTTAATTTCTCTAATTCAAACTCATGTTCTCTTATTGCTTTTCTCTCTTCAGCTTCTCTATCTAATTTTTTTTGTTCTGCAGCAGCAGCAGCTTCTAATTTTTTCTGTTCTGCAGCAGCAGCAACTTCTAATTTTTTCTGTTCTGCCTCAAATCTCCTTTCCTCCACTTGCATCTGCAATTTCTTAAGTTCAGCAGCAGTATCAGCTTCTTTTTCTAATCTTTTTTCTTCAGCTAGAGCTTTCCTTTCTTCTGCAGCAGCTTTTTTTTCTTCTATTTGAAGTTTTCTCTCCTCAGCCGCAGCTTTTTTTTCCTCAGCAGCAGCTTTTCTTTCTTCAACAGCAGCAGCAGTTTTTTTCTCTTCTGCAGCTAATGCTTTGTCATATTGAGCAACAGCCCATTGTTCTAAGTCTTTTCCAGTCTTATCAAGAGATTTTCCTTGTGCAATAAAATAATCTAATGTAGACATATTGTCTTCTTAAATCAGAAACCTGAAAAAGTAAATAAATTACCCTATTTCACTTTAATGGGAGACAAGTCTATACCATAGACTTAGTCTTAGTCCAAACTTGTATGGTTTATAATAACCAATGATAACTTGAGTACCTGTGGACAACAATAACTGTATCTCAAATACTGTGGGAGACAAGCCTTACAAAGGTCTTGTATACCTCAATGTAATCAAAGATCACTTGGGTACCTGTGGAAAATAATCATAAAGTACTGATCTGTACTATACTATCAGTGTATACCACTATAACTCCTATGTCATATGTCAACTAAAGACATTACAAAGGACAAACAAGAAAAGACAATATGAAAACATTTGCAGAGATCAAATTAAATTAAATAGGAGAAATGAAAAAAAATGATCACAGAAACCGTGATGATAACTGCAATAAGATAACAAGACAAATAACGCCACAGTGTATAAACATAAGGGTGTAAAAAATATTAATGATGCGGCGACCACCGAGACCTACAATTATACAAACAAATCAAACAAAACTAAGGAACACAAAATTATTAACAAAAACAACGAAGAAAAGAACACCTCATCACAACTAACAGAAATAGCAGCAAATTGTTGCTAACAAATTTCCAATTAAGAAAATGTGTACCTATAGAATACTAGTACCAGACCAATGTCACTCGGCATACCTTGTACTAGTCACACAGAACATAAACTAATTTAATACATAACAAATAACATGTAAGCATAAATAGCATATAGCATACAATATAATTTATGTCATGAATGGAATGTGTTGCAGGTATAGTGTTGTAAAGCAGGCACAGTTTATTTTAATACTAATAACTTGCCACTTTATTCAGTAATAGATTTAATTTTAAACTATTACACTGTCAATTTTTCTCTGTTGAGCATATGAAGATCCAACGATGAACTATGCACTTTATGTTCAACAACACTGTGATTCTTCTGTACGTTGAGAAATGTCAACAATACTGCTCCAGATATTTTCTACACTTGATACCACTGTCCTGTGTAATACTGTCTGTACAGCGAAAAACTGTCAACAAGCGCTGACCTAGATACAGCATCCTATCGGTAATACAGGTCAAGCTGACATCGACTGTATAGCTGTCCTACTGGTGTTGATGTGTTCAAACAAATGTTCTTTCAGCTGTAAACTGTGATTCTCAACACAAAACTGCGTAAGCTGGACCCAGGAATCTGGCTCGCCACTGTAAAGTTTCTTTTCTTCTTTCCACTCTGTAAAGTGTCAGTCTGTATGCTCTGTAAGGAAGAGTGGTGTGTTGTTGAGATCAGGCATGCTCCAGTCTACCCAGCTGTAAATGGGTAACTCACCCTAGTCCTGAGTTAGGGAAGGCAAAGGCTCCAGGGGAAGCAGGCCCTAAACTTGGTCACTCCAACCGACGCAGGATGGTGTATGTATGAAGTAGAAGTGTAGAGTGTGATTACCGCGAATGGTGTACTGTTCGTGTGCTGACCAATATAACCACTCATACACTTGTGTCTACAAGGCACCAATGCAGACTGCTGGAATCTTTGTTTACTCAATTTATTCAGACGTACACACTGGGACATACGAGTACATCATGGTATGTTGACATATCAATTTGTAGGTATACATAGCAGATCTGAAGTCATGACACATTCAGAAATAATGGGCAGTACATCAAAAGTTCAATGTCATGATACATTATGGCCGCATCCCCCTATCTGACTAAACGCGTCAGTGAAGGCAGATCGGTAAATAACTAAAGTTACTTGACGTCCATAGTTTGTAGTATATATTATGAAACCACGAAAGAGGGGGTTTCTAGCAAGATTGAGATCTCCCTGTCACTGTCCGATAATAGGATAAATAATCTGTTCTCTTGGCAGTGATCAAAACATATGATGACCGAAATCTAACATGGCCGCCTCCCTGAGTTGTCGTTCACTCATTCATAGGAAGGAGAATATAAGCCAGAGTTAATTTATAATGGGTATATAAATGATTTCATAAATGTTCCATACAGCTCTACGGTGATCAGGTTAATTCACGTAGCCATAACCGCTGTAGGAAAGTCTGTCATCTTTGTCGATACAAAACACGACCCTAGCGATACGAAGCACAATGTTCCATCTAGGTCGAATCGACATGAGATCATCAAAATAGGGTCTGGCAATACATGGAGTCCGAATTATACATTGTACCGTACCTTAGGAGAGTCTCTAACATAAACTATAGTAGAGATACCATCTCCTTTAGAAGAAAACCACTTCATGAATCATATTTCCTTAAGAATCTACCAGCCCTTTGAAAAGTGCGTACCCGCCATTATCACGGTACATCGGAACTCATCACGACTTGTCAAGACAACTCATACTTCCGCTAGACCGGAATAACAAGAATCTAGTCCCGCCTACCCATCCAAAATATACAATATAGGACTGATTCTACTTGTACTAATAATATGTAATACATATGAATTCAGGCCATAAACATAATAAGCAAATTAATCTATTTTCTGGCCCTAAAAAATAAGTACAAATATAAGAGCAATATCCTTGCGCCGGATCAATATCCAGAACGATTACTCCTATAATCAAAAGTGTGAATCAAACATGGATTATCTCGCTTTCCCCATAGACAGCATTTTCATACACAAATGAATGAATGTCTATATTTTTCCCATATTAAATAGCCATATCGATTTTTGTAATATGTGCGTCAAAATATGCACGCAACACTAATCTTCACACTCAGACAGCTGAGTGAAAAGGCCCTTGAGTATAAGAGTGAGATCCATCTTTGTTTCATAGATCTGGAAAAGGCGTTTGACAGGGTCCCCTGGAGCAAACTTTGGGACTGTTGGGCAAGGAAGAATATTCCAGCACCTCTGATTCATGCTATACAGAGCTTCTACAAGTCTTGCAGAAATTATGTGAGGACAGCAAACCATAAGTCAGAAGAGTTCAGGACCACCACTGGTGTAAGACAAGGTGATATCCTATCACCTTACCTCTTCATACTCCTTATGGACGATGTCATCAAGGCATGTAAGGAGAGAACAAGAAAGTATTCAGTGGGGTACTGGAAGATGAGACAGGTCTATATTTCAGAGCTGGCATTTGCTGATGATGTTGCCCTGATTGCTAAATCAGAGGCACATCTCCAATCCACCTGCAAGTCTGGAAGGAAGAGCTGGAGAAGAGAGGGATGGTCATAAGCAGCTCTAAAACAAAATCCATGGTGATATCACGAGAAGAAAGAAGACATCAGATTAAGCTGGGAGAACAGGTCCTGGAGCAGGTCGACCACTTTAAATACCTCGGTGCTATTATAGACCGAAAGGGAGGCATCAAAGAAGAGTTGGCCACTCGAAAAGCAGCAGCTGGGAGACTTTTTCAGGCCATAAATCGAGGATTCCTCAGCAGAGAGAGGTTGGTAAGAAAACGAAGATGGCTGTATACCGCTCCACCTATGTCCCAGTCTTGACATATGGATGCGAGTCATGGGCAATGACTACAACCCATAAAAGCCAGATCCAAACCTCAGAAATGAGGTATCTGAGGAAGGTGGTTGAAGTAACAAGAAGAGACATGGTACGCAACCAGACGATACGTCAAGGCCTAAAATGCCACCCCATACAGACCCAAGTAGAACAGTCCCAACTAAGATGGTTTGGCCATGTCTGCAGAATGGGAGAAGATCGGCTACCACGACAAGCATGGGAAACAAAGAGCCAAGGATCCAGACCCCGAGGACGACCCAGAGTCCGCTGGAGGACAACATTAGACAATCTTTGAAGGACCAAGGACTAGAATGGAACCAGGCCAGGAGGAAGACAGCCGATAGAATAGTCTGGCGCTCTCTCTTCCAAACCTCTACACCTCACGGTAGAAGGGGAACGACTAAGTAAGTAAGTAAGTAATATACTGAATAACGAAATCCGCCTCCTGTGCTCTGGACTCGTTTATCGCAAACTGATAATGTCATCAGCGGATCGATTACATTTGACAAATTTAAAAACAACAAAAAATAACACTAAAAAGAAGACATTAAAAATATATATATATTTTAAACACAGGCTTTCAATGCACTAAAAAGCCACAAATAATTTTTCAAGGAGTTTTTAGCTTGCAGTCAAAACATGTAACATCAAATTTGTCGTGAGTTGGTCTGTTTTTACAACACGTCCTTCTGTATACTCTGACGAAACCGCGCGCCATACTTTAAGATAACTGCTTGATACACTGACCAATCGGAAGGTATCGTTCTGTCGTGTTTATTAAAGCATTGAACAGACAAAATGGCAAGGACTAATCCGTGAAACCGAGTGAAGGATGCCATTTAATTACATAGGTCTCTAATTCTACAACGGGAATGTTGCTCTGCACGTCTGTGCAGAGACTTTCACGATCAGTGGTATAGGACGGGAGAAATATTTGGTTGAATGCATCGAGGCCTCAGGTTAGTCCATAATTTGGCTGTTTAAAGTACACATAGAAATAAATGCATTTAGGAAAGTAACAGATTAGTAGCTAGGAAGGTGTAGAATAATACAGAGCGTATTTAAAGCTTTAGATGAAGAAAATCGCTCCAGGAATAACGTAGATAAATAAAATCAGTTTTCCTGATTTGCACAACTTGGCAGATTTTACAAACAAATTTCGGATGCAGCGAAACCCCTCTGACGCCCGACCTTACACTATAAATAACGTGTATGCTAACGAAATGGGGCCAGTCATTTAAAAAATTCACAGTGAGCGGTAACACAAGTGTTAATGCGTAGTGCATTTGTCTTATCTATCTGAGAGCAGACCATTACAACCATTAACAGCTCGACTGTGTGTGCCTGAGGGTAAGAAAGAATGTGGATATATATATATATATATATATATAAAATATATATATATATATATATATATATATATATATATATATATATATATATATATATATTTATGGATTAATTACAGTGTGTTAGAAAATGTGTAGAACGTGTTTGAACTACTGTGTAATTTTCTGGAGGCAAAAGCCAAGCTTGTGAAAATATTCAAATCGATTGAGAATGGTAGCAAGGTTGTGTCTATAGTTTTAGAAAAGTATTTAAAGAATTATTTCTTGATGGAATGGATCACATACCATGAACATGAGGGAGGACAACAGGAATTTTTTTACTGCATTGACTAAGATATCACTTGGTATTTTTCCACAGAACATAATAACTTTATGGAGGCGAATCATGGACAAATAGCTCTAACTAAGGATTTGGAGGAAAATTGTATTCACAGTGAACTGAATTGTATTAATGCTGACTTGATGTGACTTGTGCGTCTACCTGCACTCTGTTGTCTGAAAACTATCTCTCATCTCCTACTTCTGTGATAGGGAGATAGAGATAGGCAATACAGTGGTGAAATTAAATATATTTTCAGGTTACATCCTGCAATTAACTGCCACTTTAGGAGCCAGACTCCACTATAGAATTCAGAGGTGCGAGGACCCCTTAATGATACAGGGCCGGTCACCCAGATCCAGAAGCCTGGATGAGACATTCTTCTTGCCAGACCCAAGGTGGAACAGACTACCAAATCAAGACCTCAAGCTAAGTAGCCACCCAGAGCTACTGTATAGTTTATCACAGCATCACCACAAACTAGATAGACTATGATGAATAAACAGTGCATTTTCGCTAGGCAAACGTCCTAGTCAGTGGTTACTTAATTCCAATAACTGTGAAGAAGATAAAATAAATCATAAAGTACAGACAGTCTACACCTACAGTGATTTCAGCCTAGAAAGGAGAACGTTCATACAAAGATAAAAGACTGTAAATAATTTTAACGATTTGCAAGTGTTTTTAATTATTTAATTTTGTAATCAACTTTTGAATTCAGTGAAAGATTTTCACAAGAAAAGAAAACGTGTACAAATAAATTGTAAACATTTACCAGCAGACTTCCTTAAATTCTTTAAGTTAAGTTACAGTTTCTGTTGGTAGATAATTAAGTTATTACCCCTAGCAGAGTTATTAATAATAATAATAATACTACAATTAACAGAGGAGGATCTGGAGAGGGAACACGTAGGGACTTAGAGTAATACATTACCATCTTCTCTAGGAACTTATACAGTTTGATCCTACCTTTGATGTCTATACACCCTTACTCTTTTCAGAGAAGGGGGTATTTCTTATAAGACCAGACTCTTATCTGGCATTATCCTGGTATCACCTGATACAATTTTGTGTCCAGGATACCTATACATTTCAATAATAATCAACCCTCTCGTAAAAAAATTGACAAAAAGCCTGGGGCGCTGATTTTACATGAAATTAACCTGCTTTATACTTCATTACACATTTATGGATAAAATATTTGATAAGCGCTTTAGCGCCCCACGCTTTTTGTCAATTTAATGTTACATTTTTTGACTGCAAGCTATAAACTCCTTGAAAAATTATTTGTGGTTTTTTATTGCACTAAAAGCCTGTGTTTAAAAATTTTTTTAAAATATTTTTTATTTAACATCTGATCACGTTTACGGCGCAGAAAAGCTAAGTGAACGCCAATGATCTTCATCGTCGAGCTGTTCGGCTGGTTTTCTTTGGCTATTTTTCCATTTGCCAATCGTACAACCAGCAAGAAGAGACATGTTGACAAGAAGCAGTGGCGTACGAAGGGGGTACGAGAGAGGGAGAGACGGGTATTCCCCGGGTTCCTGTGGTGAAGTGGGATGTTATAAATATTTATAGGGGACTTAGTGTACTGACTGAGATCAGCTGTGAAGGTATCTATATCTATTAAGAGTAGTGTATTATAGATAACCTTACTTGCTACCACATATCTATATATCTCAGTCAGAATTATTCTGGAATAGTGTGATGACTACGTTATGTGTCTAGGGTATGTGTATGATGAAGTGTAAGTCACAACAACAGACAGATAAACAATTTAATTTAATCCACTACTCTTGACAACACTGTGACACTCACATACATATAACACTCTATGAGAATATCTTAAGGAGTCACTGATAACTTTTCAAATAACAATATGTATTCATTTTTGTCATAAAGGTATATGTGTCCTGATTCAAATACAAAGGAACCAGGAATCACAATCAATTTTAATTACAAGTATATGTACAGACTTTATCAATATGAATATTGTAGTGACCTATATTATTAAAAATATCCTATGTGTGTCAGTTGTGTAGTAGTAATATGAGGTAATACTGGTTTTGTTTTGTTCAAGCTCTGTTGGTATTTGTCATCATGACTTCAATAGTTTGTCTTATGGACTAGTATTGGAGATGTTCTCAGTTCCTGATATTAAGACAATTAAATTCCCCTCTGAATGTTATTTTTACAAAGTCATTTCAAGATGAGGGGACATAATGTTGAGCTCAGCTGGCCAAATCAGCTTATCTTGCGTGATGGCGGCAGGAAAGGACTCCTCTGCTCGAATTCTCCCCTGGGCTCTGGAGACACCTCACTGATAGCTAAAAAGACCAAGGAGTATGCTGTCCGACTCTGGATTCAGCAAAGCTCTGACCAGGTGCTGCTCAGTACCATCAAGACCACGGTCCCTGAAATCAAGAAGGATGTACCTTCTACTTCATAACTAACTTATACTCTCTTTTACACTGATCACAATACATCACAAACATTGAGTTCAGAGCGTTAGGCCAACTGTCAGCTTCATCTGAAATACTTTATACCAGTATTTACCTCCTTAATGGTTACCACGCCTCTGCACTTCCAGCATTATTTCTTTCTAATCAATCATCCAGGTGTCAGTGTACTATTTGGCCATTCCATGCCGTTTTACTTCCCTCCGACACCCTCTGTTCAGGCTGGAGCATTATAGGCTTTATCTCCTGTTTGCCACTGAACTACACATATATATACAGGCATAAATTAACAATTCACATTCAATTTTCATTAAAAGATACTGAATGGTTCAAGCTTACCACAATTCATGGAATAAACACAGATACGTTGATTAGCAATGAATTCTGGCACATTTACTGGCACAAATTCCCATCTGCTTATGTTCCAGGCTTTTATTTTAGAAAAAATGTGAGCTGGCTTCAACGTACTGTCGCTTTATCAAGCTTATTTGAATTAGTGGTCTCGAACTAACGCTCCCAAGTGTGTATATCAGCGAGACTGGCCAATGAGCCACGTTTCGACAAGTGTTTGAAAAAATGTTATCTTTTCCCGTCTCCCCTAACAACCAAGATAGTATTTATAGCCCGACCAATCGTGGTTAGGCTTTCATTTGTTGCGCTCCCATCAATTTGGAGTTTACATGGTAGGCTATTTCTGTAACGTAAATTTTTTTCAAACACGTTAAAAAAAAATCTTATGAGCAGAAATGATTTTATGCTGTCAGGCACCCCCACTATTTTATTTTGGGTATAATTTATTAATTCCTGGACTATTTGCGTAACGTTTTACATATTATTTGTCAGCAAGCCCTAAGGAACCCAAATATCCAAATTTAAAAGAGCTACGTGGCTGCGTTCAAAATATGCAATTTCTTCTACCTCCTGTTTCGAAGATGTGCTGTCTGGGTACTGTTATGTTTTCAAACGTAAACCCATCTATTGTTATCTTTCCTAATAAGCGTTTTTTATGATTTTAAAACCTAACTCTGGGAAAGGGTAGTGTATTTTATCACTGTCCGTCTGAAAAAAAATTAGTGCATGTAGACTTACACGCGTGATGGCAGCATTGTGTATCGCGCGACGCGTTTGCATTGCGTTCGCGTGTTTTTGCATGCTTCCTTTCCCCTCTCTTCTCGCTATCCTTTAGTCCATCTGTTCGTTCGTTTTGGTAACGTAGTGTAGAAAAAGACATGAATGGAATTTAAAATTTAGGTCAACTTGCATATTTCAATGTTTTTCTTAGAAAGGCAGCACACGTTTATTGTGTTTTGGGAAACGCGTGTATAATACAGTAAGCTTTTACTATCAACGTGAAAGCGTTACAATTTGCAGACGAAGCAGAAAACAAGGGGGATTTCGAGTACATTCTTTGTGACAGCACTGTCATTTTACCATTGCTCTTTTCTTTATTAATTTTATTTGTTAGGCTTCATATTTACCTAATAATTTATATATGTGGATTAGAATATTCCACGACACCTCCCCTCTTAAAACAGACATTATATGTCAGTCCTTTATTCTATATACACATAGAGAAATTTATTATTATTTCTGGGGTTTACGGTGATTCTCATCACACGGATGGCGGCTTAAAAAATCCGCTCCCAAATTGGTTTTTCCAGATATATACTCAATGCTAAAATTATATGGAGCCAAAAGTAAAGACCATCGGAGTAACCTAGAGTTCTCATGCTTAGCCTGTGCTAGAAACGATAAAGGTTTGTGGTCTGTTTGCAACTTAAATGCCTTCCCATATAGATAAATATTGAATTTCTTTATCGCCCATATTACTGCAAGACATTCTTTTTCGCTAGTTGAGTAGTTGATTTCAGCTTTATTCAACTTTCTGCTAGCATATGCCACTGGGCTTAATTCCCCATCCAATGCATCTGATTTCTGTAGTAGAGTTGCACCTAACCCAATATTACTTGCATCCGTCCTTACTATGAATTCTTGACTTAAGTCAGGTAATTTCAAAATGGGTTTACTTGTGAGCTTTTCCTTCAATTCTTGGTAAGTCATTTCACATTGTGGTGTCCATGTAATGCGATCTGGATGTCCTTTACGTGTCAATTCAGTTAACGGTGCACATATGGAATTAAAGTTTTTGATATACTTCTGGTAGAAACCACATAATGAGACAAAGGATCTCACGTCCTTCTTGGTTTGTGGTCTCGGGGCTTTCTGTAGTTTCTCTAAATTCTTTGGGTCAGGGGTCATGTTTCCCTGATAAACTGTGTGTCCCAAAAATTCCAATTCTTTACATCCAACGCAACATTTGGTTGGTCGGGCTGTTAAATTTGCCTCCCTAAGTCGATCAAACAGCATGTTCAGAGAGTCAATGTGTTCCTCAAATGTTTCTGTTGCTATAAGGATATCATCCATAAAATTTGTTATACAGGGATTATTCAGAGGATCCAATAATTTTCTCATCATTCTAGAGAAGACACTAGGCGCATTCTTCAATCCAAATGGCAATCTATTAAACTCATAGTGTCCTTCTGAGGTACTAAAAGCTAGGTATGGTCTAACCTCAGGCTTTACTGGAATCTGATAGTATCCTTTACTCAGATCCACTTTTGAGAAATATTTAGCTTTATTTAGTCTGGCAAACAGCTGATTTGTATCCGGCAATGGATCCACCTGTCCTTCTGTAATAGCATTCAGTCTCCTGTAATCTATACAGAGTCTATGTTCTCCAGAGGGCTTCCTTAAGAGTACAACACCGGAACTATACGAAGACTCACTGTGCGAAATAATTCCTTCCTTCAATAGATAGTCTATCTCTTCCTTCAAAGCTTTCTCCTTAGCAAACGGAATCGAATATGGTTTCATACAGACAGGTGTGGAGTCTATTAGTTTCATATCATATTCCAATAGGTTTGTATGCCCTGGTCGGTCTGTTAACACCTCTGCATGATTATTTAGAACCTGTTGCACTCTCTCTTTCTGAGTTTTCGTTAAATGTGTACTGATTTTCACCTGTGCTGCTGTCTCACAGGGGTGTAATGGATATTCAAATGATGAAAGTGGTTCCTTTTTCATCTCCATGGCGATGGACAAGGTCAACAAGTGTGTCTCTTCCTGATGTTCTCTTTCCAAATATTTCTTCAGGAGATTCACATGATAGATTTTTTCTTTCCCCTTCTTATCTATCTTATAATTTGTTCTAGACACCTTCTCTAGAACTGTATATGGACCCTGCCATCCAATTTGTAACTTATTCTGACTCCCAGGCAAAAGAAGCAGTACTTTCTCTCCCACAGCCAAATTTCTGTCTTTCGCCTTCCTGTTATAATAGGCAGCATGTTTCTTCCTGGCTTGTTTCAAATTTTCATTGGCAAGTTTCCAGCCAGTTTTTAACCGAGTGGTCAGCTCATTCACATATTGGTATGAAGATGTAATGTTTTCCTCTGCCTTTTCATCAGTCCACGTTCTTAACAAAGCTACATATGGACCTTTAATTGTGTGGACCTATTTGTCCATGCACCGGTATGGTCTCTTCCACTCGAAGCTTTATAGTGATGATTTTTCCTCCCAGAATTATCATTCACAAAACGACCGCTACCAATTTTTCTTTTGGGGCTTTCTCCCCACTTAAAATTCTTGATGAGAGATTTCCTCTCTACATCCTCTTCCTCCAGTTTGTTTAAGTCCGATTGAGGGATTTTCGGCTTATCCTGGGGTAAGACATCTTTTTGCACTCTCCGCATAGTGGCCATTGTAAAACAGTTAAGTGAAGCTTGTCCGTGAAAAGGGGCTTCCCATTCCATTTGGTCCACTTTATCAAATCTATATTTCTTTTTATTATCAGGCCTAATTTTGCCCCGTGGCGTGTCCAGGTCCTGATCCATGTTCCCACTTGTGGGTGTTCCCTCATGTGCTATGCTACACCTTTCTACAAAATTCTCAATATCCCATCTTGCTTTGGGCCAATAATAATTGTGAGCCACCTTTTGAATGATGGTACCTATCTTCTCATGGTCCCCATCTGGTTTCACATGTAGGCTCCTTATTAAGTCTGTCCTATATCTTTTTGGAAGAACCAGCTGTCCGTGACCTTTGGATCTAGCTCCAGTCTTCCTATACATCAACTTGTTTTTCATGTAAAAATCTCCCTTGCCTGGAGTTGTATGACAAGTTGACAATTTTCTGAAACAAGGCTTGAGTGTTTTATCCCCAGCCTGTGCCTTCCTCATCTCTTCTGGAGTGGTATCTAACATAATATCCTCCTCCTGTCTTGAGGTCGACCTGACCTGAAGGGTTGCCATATACACAGGTTTCCTTCTGCAACGGTCAGTGTCATGATTGTCCATCTGACAATTTTTACACCACCTTTTTCCTTGGTTGAAAGATTTTCTTTCATCATATTTCCTTTCATCGAATTGTGGGAATTTATTTTTATTTTCATACCGTGGCCTATCAAATTGGTGCTTACCTTTATTTTGATCCCTAGGATCAAATTTATTAAAGTTCTGTGGTGCCCTAAAGTTATCCACTTGTTTCTTTTTATTACCTGTTACCTCTGCTTGAGCTGCTTGATACCTTTCAGCAACATTTAGCAACTCACCCAGCCTCTCTGCACCTTGTTCCATGAGAAACTTTCTCAGGTCTGGAGCCATGGACTCTCTTAATTGCTCTATAAGGACCATTTCCTTAAGATCTTGGGTTTTCCCCAGAGAAGTCCATTTCTCCAAGTATGTCTCTATTCGTGCAGAGAACTGGTGATAGGTTTCACCTGACAGTAGTTTAGCATTCCTAAATTTTTTCCTATAAAATTCTGCATTCTTTTCATACCTTAACAAAAGAGCCTGCTTTAGCATGTCATAATTTTCCTGATCACCTCTGCTCATTTTTGCAAAAACTTCATAAGCTGCCCCACGAAGTCCCTGAGATAACTTTAAGCTCCACCTTTCTCTCTCTAACCCATCCGTGGTAGCTAATAGTTCATACCTATTTAGGTAGCTCTCTATATCATCGTCTTTCTCACCAAAATGATCTAAATGAAAATTCATAGCTGAGGTTGAGGCTCCTTGAGTAACCGTAGCATCAGAGGCAAAGGGACTGGCACCATTTTCAGGAGCATGGCCTTGAAACTCAAACTCCCTTAGTCGTAACTCATGTTCCCTTTGTAATCTTTTATCTTCTGCTTCCCTTCTTTCCCTTTCTGCAGCTAATTTCTTCTCTTCTCTTTCTGCAGTCAATCTTCTTTCTTCTGCTTCCAATTTCTTAGCCTCAGCCTCAATCTGCAACCTCTTAGTCTCAGCCTCAGCTCAAACTGTAACTTCTTAATTTCCTTGTCAGCCNCTAACTTTCTTTCGGCCTCTTTTTCTNATCTTTCTTCGNGTTCAATAAATTTGTCACATTCCGTAGTGACATAGGCAACCATAACTTGCCCATCTAATCCTAACTCTTTTGCAGTCTGAACAGCAGCAGATCGAAATTTGGCCAGGTCCGCCATTGTCTATCAGGTAAATTTCTACAATGTCTAACCAACAATTTAATCTCTAAATATATCTAATGGACAACACAGGCACCGTGAGCTCAACCTTATTTAATTCCACCCAAGGATACCTTTTAATTCTTATATTCCCTGAAGTGAATTACCCCCAATATTTTTAATAGGGAAAGATTCAAAATCCCAAGAGCGAGACCCCAATATATGTGGTGAAGTGGGATGTTATAAATATTTATAGGGGACTTAGTGTACTGACTGAGATCAGCTGTGAAGGTATCTATATCTATTAAGAGTAGTGTATTATAGATAACCTTACTTGCTACCACATATCTATATATCTCAGTCAGAATTATTCTGGAATAGTGTGATGACTACGTTATGTGTCTAGGGTATGTGTATGATGAAGTGTAAGTCACAACAACAGACAGATAAACAATTTAATTTAATCCACTACTCTTGACAACACTGTGACACTCACATACATATAACACTCTATGAGAATATCTTAAGGAGTCACGGATAACTTTTCAAATAACAATATGTATTCATTGCTGTCATAAATGTATATGTGTCCTGATTCAAATACAAAGGAACCAGGAATCACAATCAATTTTAATTACAAGTATATGTACAGAATTTATCAATATGAATATTGTAGTGACATATATTATTAAAAATATCCTATGTGTGTCAGTTGTGTAGTAGTAATATGAGGTAATACTGGTTTTGTTTTGTTCAAGCTCTGTTGGTATTTGTCATCATGACTTCAATAGTTTGTCTTTAGGGACTAGTATTGGAGATGTTCTCAGTTCCTGATATTAAGACAATTAAATTCCCCTCTGAATGTTATTTTTACAAAGTCATTTCAAGATGAGGGGACATAATGTTGAGCTCAGCTGGCCAAATCAGCTTATCTTGCGTGATGGCGGCAGGAAAGGACTCCTCTGCTCGAATTCTCCCTGGGCTCTGGAGACACCTCACTGATAGCTAAAAAGACCAAGGAGTATGCTGTCCGACTCTGGATTCAGCAAAGCTCTGACCAGGTGCTGCTCAGTACCATCAAGACCAGGGTCCCTGAAAACAAGAAGGATGTACCTTCTACTTCATAACTAATTGATACTCTCTTTTACACTGATCACAACACATCACAAACATTGAGTTCAGAGCGTTAGGCCAACTGTCAGCTTCATCTGAAATACTTTATACCAGTATTTACCTCCTTAATGGTTACCACGCCTCTGCACTTCCAGCATTATTTCTTTCTAGTCAATCATCCAGGTGTCAGTGTACTATTTGGCCATTCCATGCCGTTTTACTTCCCTCCGACACCCTCTGTTCAGGCTGGAGCATTATAGGCTTTATCTCCTGTTTGCCACTGAACTACACATATATATACAGGCATAAATTAACAATTCACATTCAATTTTCATTAAAAGATACTGAATGTTTCAAGCTTACCACAATTTCATGGAAATAAACACAGATACGTTGATTAGCAATGAATTCTGGCACAAATTCCCATCTGCTTATGTTCCAGGCTTTTATTTAGCAAAATATGAGCTGGCTTCAACGCACTGTTGCTTTATCAAGCTTATTTGCACTAGTGGTCTCGAACTAACGCTCCTAAGTGAGTATATCAGCGAGTCTAGCCAATGAGGCCACGTTTCGACAAGTGTTTGAAAAAATGTTACCTTTTCACGTCTCCCCTAACAACCAAGATAGTATTTATAGCCCGACCAATCGTGGTTAGTCTTTCATTTGTTGCGCTCCAATCAATTTGGAGTTTACATGGTAGGCTATTTCTGTAACGCAAGATTTTTTTCAAACACGTTATAAAAAAATTTTATGAGCAGAAATGATTCCATGCTGTCAGGCATCCCCACTATTTTATTTTGGTTATAATTTATTAACTCCTGGACTATTTGCGTAACGTTTTACATATTCTTTGTCAGCAAGCCCTAAGGAACCCAAATATCCAAATTTAAAAGAGCTACGTGGCTGCGTTCAAAATATGCAATTTCTTCTACCTCCTGTTTCGAAGATGTGCTGTCTGGGTACTGTTATGTTTTCAACCGTAAACCCATCTAATGTTATCTTTCCTAATAAGCGTTTTTTGTGATTTTAAAACCTAACTCTGGGAAGGGTAGTGAATTTTATCACTGTCCGTCTGAAAACACAATTAGTGCATTTAGTCTTACACGCGTGATGGCAGCAATTGTGTATCGCGCGACGCGGGTTGGGTGGCATTAATAGCGAACGCGTGTTTAATTTTGCATGCGTTCGGCTTTATTCGCCCCTCCCTTCTCGCTATCCTTTAGTCCATCTGTCTTTTGTTTTTGGTAACATAGTGTAGAAAAAGACATGAATGGAATTTAAAATTTAGGTCAACTTGCATATTTCAAGGTTTTTCTTAGTAAGGCAGCACATTTTATTGTGTGTTTGGGAAACGCGTGTATT
>JAMPIV010009207.1:0-155586 GCA_024509875.1 Oreohelix idahoensis | reverse complement strand
AAATGAGTCACTGGTAAATTTTCAAATATATGTATTAATACGTACGGTTTTGTGTTCTTTCACTTCTAAAATATGTTCCCTGATTCAAATACAAGAGAACAGGAATCACATTCAATTGTAATTTACAAGTTATATGTACAGAATTTATCAATATGAACCTTGTAGTGACATATTTTATTAATATTATCCTATGTGTGTCAGTTGTGTAGTAGTAATATGAGGTAATACTGGTTTTGTTTTTTCATGCTATGTTGTTATTTGTCATCATGACTTCAAGTGTTTGTTTATCTTGGAAATAGTATGGGGAAAAGTTCACAGTTCCTATCAATTTAAACACTGTATTTTCCCTCTGTTTTATTATAAAGTCAGATTTTGAGGGGGGGGGGGGGCATAATGTTGAGCTCCTCTGGCCACAGACGCTTATCTTTCGTGATGGCGGCAGGAAAAGACTCCTCTGCTCGATAGCCTCCCTGTGTTCTGGAGACACCTCACTGGTCACTATCTGGACCCAGGAGTATGCTGTCAGCCTCTAGGTTCAGCAATGCTCAGACCAGGTGCTGCTCAATAACTTTAGGACCACGGTCCCACAATTCATGGAAATAATACAGAATTACGTTGACTGGCAATGAATATAGCACAATTTCGATCTGCCGATGTCCCAGGCTTTTATTTAGAAAAATATGCACTGGCGCTCAACGCACTGGTTCTTTAGTAAGTTTATTTGAAAATGTGGTGCTGACCTGACGCCTCTGATTGACTATATTGGCGGGTCTAACCAATCGTGCCATGTTTACCCAAGCGTTTGAAAAAAGTACTCTTCCTTCCGTCTCCCCTAACAACAAAAGATAGTATTTATAGTCCGACTAATCGTGTTTAGCCTTACATTTACTTTCCGCCAATCAAATAGGAGGTAACATGGGGACCTATTTCCCGTACAATGGTGGTGTGAAAATCTGCCACTGAGCGATTCTGATTTTGGTGTTGTCTGACATCCCTCACTATTTCTTTTGGCTATAATTTGTTAATTCCTAGACTATTTGCGTAACGTTTAACATATTCTTTGTCAGCAAGTCCTAAGGAACCCAAATATATAAATTTAAATGGGGCTAAGGGGCTGCGTTCAAAATATGTATTTTCTTCTACCTCCTGTTCACTTCGATCGATGTGGTGTCTGGGTACTGTAATGTTTTCAAAACGTAAACCAGTATAAAAAAATGTCATGTTTCTGTCTTTCGTTTATGGTAACTTAGTGTATAAAATGACATGAATGGAATATTAAATATAGGTCAGCTTGCGTATCTCAAGGTTTTTCTTAGAAAGGCAGTACACGTTTTATCGTAGAAAGCGGGTATTGAAGCAGTAGGCTTTTACTATCAACGTGAAACGTTACAATTTGCAGACGAAGGAGAAAACAAGGGGGATTTCGAGTACAGTCATTGTGACAGCACTGTTCTTTACCATTCTTCTTTCCTTTTATTGAAGTTATTTGTTAGGCTTTACATTTACGTTTTAATTTATATATGTGGATTAGAATTTCTCACGACATATATATATATATATATATATATATATATATATATATATATATATATATATATATATATATATATATATATATATATATATATATATATATATATATATATATATATATATATATATATATATATATATATTATTTTTTTTCTCCAAGTTTCTGTACATTTAGCATTTCTCCTTCTAAGAATGTATTGGTATTTTTTTTTTTTTTTTTTGGTAGGCTGGGCTAATTTTTGCTAACTTCTCTTTGAAATTGCTTCTTTTAAAATATATACCTGGAGTACTTTAACTTCTTTTATGTATTCAAACCCAGCTCTCATCTACCCGTTTATCGGGGCAGATCATAGCCAGTAGATGCTAACAATTGAAGCGTACTGTGTTTAAAAAAATGTGTTTGCTACTGTTCTGCATAGAATGGATGGGTGTGAAAAAACATCAAAAAAAAGGTGATTCGTCTTACGAGGACAAAAGACAAAGAAAATAGTCTACGTTACGGCCACAAGGCCTTCGTCAGGGAAAGGAAAGAAAGTTAAGGCTAGATAGTACACATAAGAACTTAAATAAATATAAAAATAAAACCTAGGTACTTCCCTGAAGGCAATGCATCGAAATCCTACCACTATTTGCTGTCCGCTAATGGACGCGCGTGGTCGAAAAGGAAGTCTTCTTCTTCCTTCCTCGTTCGCCCTGAAAAGGACGGTGGTTGCGTTGTGTCTGTTTACGCCGTAGCTGTGATATCTGCACCTTTCGGTCGACACATCCGACTTCTGCACGGCATTTTTTAGGACCGGGTTTGCCTTCCCATTTCGATCTACACTCGCTCAGCCAGACTGCACTGCTGCAGACTGTTTCCAGGACCACCACGTGGAGGTGGAGTGTGGTCTTGACCAGCTCTGGTTCGCTGGTCCTGACCCAGGCAGTCAAGCTATGAGTCGCTGACTGCGTTCCCTATTGCTGCGTCTTTGGGTCCCAAGAAAAGGAAGTGACTTCCGCCACCGGATGTACACAATACATACTAAGAAACTAAAAACTAAAAAACGAAACTGAACAATAAACTACCCAAACGTAATAAAAATGGGGACTGGAAATAGAAGAGGACAGAATGGGTGGGAGATAAATAAATATGAAATAAAAAATCAAGACATATTAGAAACAGTGTATTATACAAGGGGATTGACATAAGTCTTGGGCCTGACCATGAAGGATTCACAGGAGGAAGATGAAACTTGGCACATTTAAAGTTCATAATATTTGCACTGAATGTGTAAAGTACGCGTTTGTTTCTTCAGTGGGCTTTCCCGCTACGGTGCTCGGCACAATGTACCCTATTGACCGGATCTGCTGCTCCAAAGATTTGACAGAACAATGGAAAAGAAGGAGGCCAGAGCTGTGATAAAATTTCTGATGTTTCAGGGAAAAACACCTACAGAAATACACAGGGAGATCGAACTAGTGTTTCGTGATTCTTGTCCTTCATATACTTCAGTAAAAAAACTGGTGTCAACAGTTTAAGGGGGGCCGCTCAAATGTTGCCGATCTGCCAAGATCTGGTAGACCAGTCTCAGAGTGCAACGATCAAAATGCAACAAGAGTGAAGAAAATCATTGACCAGGATCGAAAAATGGCAATTGTGGAGATAGCTAGTACAGTAAAACTAAATGAAAGAACAGTTTATAGAATTTTACACAACAGACTGAACATGAGAAAAGTGTGTGCACGCTGGGTTCCGCGACTGTTGACACGTGAACAGAAGCAAACGAGGGTAAATTGCTGTCAACAGTAGCTCAAAAAGTGTCAGTCAAAAAAGTTTTTGGAGACCATGGTGACAGTAGATGAGACTTGGGTACACCATTGTGACCCCGAATCCAAAATTGCCTGCATGCAATGGAAAACCCCGGGCTCCCCAACACCTGTCAAGCCGAGGGCGCAGAAATCTGCAGGAAAAGTGATGCTGACTGTTTTTTTGGGACGGCAAAGGTGTTCTTTTGAAAGATTATCTGCCTCGTGGCAACACAGTTAATGGACAGTACTATGCAGATCTTCTCACAAAACTAAGAAAGGTTGTGACCAGGAAACGAGGGATAACGCGCACTCAAAATCTTCCTTTGCTTCAAGACAACGCGCCCTCTCACAAAGCACGGCTTGTGTAGCTAGCAGCCAACGATTTGAATATTGAAATTCTTCCACACTCACCATATTCTCCAGATTTGGCTCCATCAGACTTTTTTTCGATTCCCAAATCTTAAAAAACAGCTAAAAGGAAATCATTTTGACAGCGATGAAGAGGTTATACTGGCATGTGATGACTGATTTAGTTTGAAAAATAGAGTTTTCTACTCCCAAGGTCTTTTCAAGGTCAAGCAGAGATGGCAGAAGTGTGTCAATTCAGACGGTGGCTATATTGAAAAGGTATAAACACTATACAAAATTTCAGCTCTCTGTGACATGTCCTTCATGGTCAGGCCCAAGACTTATGTCAATCCCCTTGTATATTCATACATATTATGGAGGACGGCATAAAAATAGAAGAATAGGATAAGAGTGGAAAGAGTCAAAATAGAGCAAGAGAGGAAAGGGTGACCTCAGACAAAGGTGTGAAAAGTGTTGAGACCGGCTGGTTTTAGACACCCCATGCGGTGGATAAGACGGTTCTCAAGCTGTTCTCGGCTAGCAGTGTCCGAGGAGCAGGATCGGATCGCTGTGACCTGGATGTCGATGGGACCATGGTGGTCAGGACCATTGAAGTGTATGGCAACTGGTGTGGACTTTTGCTGAGAGATGTCATTTAAGTGCTGGCTGAATCTGTCCCCAAGTCGTTTGCCTGTTTGGCCAATATAGGTTTTGCAGCAACGTTTACAGATGATCGTATAAATGACATTGCGCCATTCACACGTGAAGCTACTGGTGATGGTGTACGTAGCCTCAGGAAAAAATATGCATAGAACGCATTTCAACCATTTACAGTATACATAGAACTGTTGGTTATATCAGGCGTTTCGTTTTTTCTTCTGTGTTTGCCTTATAACGATTCCTCTTTCAACAACTTAGGTATTCTTTGGTTATGTTATGAACGTCTTTTGCCTTTTGCTAAATTATTTCAAGATGATAATGTAGATATGCTTCTGTATTGTTGCTTCTCTTGGTATTTGCATACTTCAAATAATGTTATCCTTGAAGACATTGTCTATTTTTATATTTCCTCCGGTGTTCAGGGTCTTCGTTTCACTATGTCAATGTTCTATGGCAAGTGATATTTTCTAGTTGTGTATCTTCCCTTTAAAGCGCACAGTTTTCCTTCAGCTGTCCGCTGAAGACTCGTCTTATACCGTAGAATCACACACTATGCTCTTACTCTAGGCCGAAGCCAGCAACCGCTCAATCGCAGACTGCGAGTAGATCACTGGGGATGATTAGATAGATATACGTATGTGACTGAGGGGGATAATAGAAAGAATATTTAAGCTGTGGAAAATTTGGACTAGTCCTCACCTGCCGGTAATTAAAAGTGCATCATCCCCAGAAATAAATGTACCTTAAACGCGTAACAAATGACAACCCAGTAGATAGCTCATTAAAATTCACTTTAGTGTTGAACTGCACAAGACAGGAACGATTGTTTCTTTGAAGTCAGGTTAACTTTCAGTAAAATATAATTAACGTTGAGATTTGAATACTAGGCAGGATAATTATACAGAGAATTTCAAAAGCAGTAGACCACAAACTGAGGAAAGAACAAGCAGGATTTAGAAAGGACAGAAGATGTGTAGATCATATATTTACTCTCAGGAACATTATAGATCAGTGCTCAGAATGGCAAAGACAGCTGTACATTAATTTCGTTGATTTTGAAAAGGCTTTTGACAGTATACATAGGGACAGTTTATAGAAAATACTGAGGGCTTATGGAATTCCAAGCTGCATAGTGTCAATCATAAAAAAGCCTCTATGCCAACTTTACGTGTAGTGTTGGGCAGAGCAACCTAACCTTTGAGGTGAAGACAGGGGTACGACAGGGATGCCCCTTATCAACCACTCTATTTTTAACAGTCATAGACTGGGTGATGCGCCAGACAACAGAGGGCAGTCCAAGAGGAATAAGATGGACTACACTTTCTACATTGGAAGATCTGGAATATGCAGATGACATTGCACTACTAACACATTCACATCAACACATCCAGGAAAAAACGGATAGACTTAATAAGTATAGCCAGCAGGTGGGCTTGAACATCAATTTAAAGACGTCAGAGGTCATGACGCTCAATGTGAGCAACCCTGAGCCCATATCAGTAAGGAATCAGCAACTGGTACAGACAGACACCTTCACATACCTAGGATGCATAGTAAAACCAGACGGCGGAGCAAGCAAAGACATCAACAACAGAATGAACAAAGCAAGAACAGCCTTTTTTAGCATAAACAACATCTGGAAGTCCTCTCAATACAGCACAAGCACAAAATTAGGATTATATCAGAGCTGTGTGCTTTCTGTGCTTCTCTATGGTGCGGAAAGCTGGAGAGTTACAGAGAAGGAAATGTCGAAATTGTCCTCTTTTCACACAACATGCCTAAGAAAAATTCACCGAATCTTTTGGCCGAATACGATCACCAACCAAGATCTGCTTACTCGGAGCAAGCAAGAGGACATGCACACCATCATAGCTGGCAGACGCTGGAGCTGGGTTGGTCATGTCCTCAGAAGAGACCCCGATGCCATCACAAGAACAGCTATGCTTTGGGCCCCTGAAGGAAAGCGAAAGAGAGGCCGACCAAAAACAACTTGGCGGAGGACTGTGGAGGCTGAGATGCAAAGAATGAACCAGAGCTGGGGCACTGTACGAAGGATGGCCACCGACCGAGCAAAGTGGAATCAATTTGTTGTTGCCCTACAAGACGCCACTAGGCGTGATGGCCACTGACTGCTTTGACGGTTGTCGACTAAGGATCAAAGAAGAAGAAGAAGTTGAGATTTCCACCGCTCCCTTGATGAAACTGCAGGAGGCAGTTCGTCTGGCATTTACCACACAGGCTGCTCTTATTCCAAATGCCATACACTGTACTTCATACCTTCCATCTACGGTGTAAATACCACATCCCCGGTATTTCGTGGAAGGACAAAGTGACAAATGTCGAGGTGTTGTGACGTGCTGGTCTTCAAAGCATGTATATGCTGCTTAGACAGCGCACACTACGTTGGCTGAGCCATGTCCGCCTCGTGGAAGATGGTCGAATCCCGAAGGATATCTTCTACGGACACTGGCAGATGGCAAACGAACATCTGAGGTTCAAAGATGTGTGCAAGAGAGACATGAGAGCACTGGTCATAAATCCAGCAACATGGAAAGGATGAAGCTGGTGATCGCACCAAGTGGCGATGCTCTCTACGGCGGCGCTACCTCAGATTGTGCGAAGAGAAGCTCTCACAGCAAGCAGAGGAGAGGAGAAAACGTCGAAAGGACCGCAAGAAAAAAAAGCAGCTGAGGGCTCACCTCAGGGGCACATTCCCCTTAGTCAGTTATGACTGAAGGGGCTGTTATATTATCAGAACAGGCCCTTATATTATATTATTACACTGTACTCTGAAACCTGAAAACAGACATGATTTTTTTCAAGGTAGATCTTTAGAGACTGGGGAGTTCTAAAGTTTTAGTTGTTAACTCATACTGGCTACTAGTTGTTGAATCATGCTTTATTTGCTAAATGATGTGAATGTCCACCAGTGGATAAATGTAGATGTTGGGACTGGTGTAGCAAAGTGTAACGATTGTCAACTCATCAAACCCAGCACAGTTTTGGTCATACAGGTCATCTTGTCCTGGAACGTGATGAGGCTCCGACAAGAATGTGAGTGTAAACAATGAGTGTGTATCTGAATGTCAGTACGCGAATGGTAGAATGATTCGATAGAGTTGACAGGTTGGTAGTACATCACTCATACTCACACTGTTCGAATTCAAGAAGTACTGGAACTACGGTGGTCTTTTTATAACATTTAATGGGACGCACACTTGGACAGTACGTGTATGGTTACAGGAACAAATGTCGACATAGACAGCATAATGTTGATCACAGGAATATCATCTTAAGTTAGCATTCATGCTTGGCAAATATCATAATGGAGCATTCGTAAATAAGCATTCAGCGTTCCATCATGTAAATCATCTGGCTTTACTGACTGGGCACGTCAGACCATAACCAAGATATAGGAAGGCTCCTAAACCTAACCTCGTCTAGCGAATATTCCTTCACGTAAAGTTCAATATATATATATTTCATAATATAGGAATCCCAGACATGGGTTCTCACATGTAGCAGTGATCTCTTGGTTCATCGAGCGATAGTACAGGCATCCCTTTTTCTCACTCGATAAATACAAAGTATATGAATTTCAACATGGCTGTTCTCTCTCTCGTGAGCTTCACTCACTATAGAATATAGACCAAAATTGGTCATTCATTAAATGTCCTCATTTCTTCATAGGTTCTCTCATAGAGGTAATTGAATAATATCATACAATCCAGTGCTGATACATAGGAATGTCTTCTTCCTTTGAATGGATATTCTTTTTAAAAGTACCACTGTGCATCTGCTTATCAACAACGATGGCGAAGCCCAAGTTCATAATAAATTGTGGTTTTACCTTTTTATGCGAAATATAACTTTGCCATTCCTTGGCAAAAGAGAATAAACACTGGGGTAAAGTACATACAACATGTCTATATGACTATCACTTTTCCCCATCCATATATAGATCACTATTTCGGCAAAAAGCCTGCTACAACAAAACTCAGCATCCTCACAGGATGGCAGCCATGAATCACACCCCTTCGCTAGCGATACTTCCGCTGCATAGCCTTTGACCTTTTCTAGCGACAACCAAATTAGTTCGGCTTAGAAATGCAAAGATATCCATATATAAGACAGACTCGTCCTACTCATACAAACACTACGTATAAATTCAGGCCATAGATATACTGAAGCAAGAACAATCTATTCCTACCCAGCCAAAGAATAAATCACAGTAGGCCTAGAGTCGTCTGCGGAGTCCGATCGAAGATGACGGACTATTTTCAAGGGAAGCAACCCAAAAATGACTTCTCCTTAAGCACTTAAAAAAGGAAATACTTTGCTTCCAAAATATTTGCGAACATAATAAGAATATAAATGTATTATATTGCAAGATAGTAAAAATTGCCCTTTACAGTCTTACCACACCTCCCGGGAAAAAAAAAAATAAAAATTTTTTTTTTAAATACATCTAGGAGCACCGTAGAATAGGCTCACAACGCAAGAATACTGCGCAGATGAAAATATCAGGAATAACTATAATTCCTAATATGACTGGTGAGAATATATATCTCAAAATCTGAGAGAAATTGTTTCCCTACGAATAAATGTTTCCAGGAAGGTGTGATGTACGTATAATACAATTCTGGTAATTATACAATGCATACCAAAAATTCACACTATAATCTTAAATTTATGATTTATGAAGAAACAATCATCAAAGAACAGCGGTGAATTAACATCAATAAACCGCTAAGTAGAGATACCATCATTCTATTATTAAATTACAAATGTGTATCTTAATAAAGAAACAAAAAAATAACTGTTGTAAAGTTATACATATTAAAAAGATCCAATATTTAACAGTTAAGTGGCATCATGTGGGCATCTGGACAGAATGTCCGCCATCACATTTTCTGAACCACGGATAGCTCGTACCGAAAAATGAAAAGGTTGAAGAGCGATTGCGTATCGAGTTGATCTCGAGCTCTTCAAGTTCTTACTTTGGATAGCCGTAAGAGCTTTTTGGTCAGTTTCCACTACGAAATGCGCGCCCAGAAGGAATCTTTGGAGTTTGAGAATTGACCAAACCATCGCCAATAATTCGCGGTCTAAAACCGAGTAATTCCTTTCTGCAGCATTAAGTTTTCTGGATATATACATTACAGGATGCAGAGTTCCAGAGTACTCTTGCATTAGTGCCGCTCCAATCCCAGTGGATGAAGCGTCACTACGAAGAACAAATGTCTTATCTGTTGTAGGTAACACTAAAATAGGTGGTGATGAAAACATAGTTTTGATCTTCTCTAGTGAAGATTGGCATTCATGAGACCAGTGAACCATGTTAGGCGACCCTTTCTTTAATAGTGTAGAGAGAGGTGCCATGATAGAGGACAGATTCGGAATGAAACGTCCATAAAATTGTATGAGACCTAAAAGACTTCGCACTTGCTTTTTAGTCCTAGGGATAGAGATGTTAAGTATCTTAGTGATATTATGGTCTTCTGTCTTCAAGAAACCGTGACCTACTCGATGGCCTAAGAAAGCAATTTCGCTAAAGCCAATACAAGCTTTAGATGGTTTTGCTGTCAGGTTATACTCACGCAGAGTTGATAATAATTCAACTAATCCTGAATAGTGATCTTCCCAAGTATCGCTGAAAAGACAGATGTCGTCTAGATAAGCAATGACATCTGACCGATACGATAGGATTCGACGCATCATGCGTACAAATGTAGCTGGTGCGTTCATAAGGCCGAAAGGCATAAAATTCCATTGGAAAAGGCCTCTGGGAGTAGAGAAAGCGGTAAGAGGTTTGGCGCGTTCGGATAATGGAACTTGCCAATATCCTTTAGACAAATCAAGTTTAGTGAAAAAATGCGATTTAGAAAGACGAGTAAGTAACTCTTCTAGTAAAGGCATAGGTTCAGCATCGAACTTCGTAACTTGATTCAATTTGCGATAGTCAACGCAAAGACGTATGTTATTGTCTTTTTTTCGAACAATAACCATCGGCGAAGAATATGCAGAAGTGGATGGTTCGATTATTTGTAAATCTATCATTTCATCCAACTCCTTTTCAACCTGTGTTTGGAAATGTATAGGGATAGGATAAGGCCTAACCCTAATTGGAGTATGTTCAGTTAGAACAATGTCATGCTCAATGACATGAGTTTGTCCAGGGATGTCAGTGAGGACATCCTGAAATGTTTGTAACATAGACGAAACTTGTCGCCGTTCTCCTAGAGACAAATCAGGAGAAACAGTAACGTCTTTCCATGATTCACTAGAATGAAGTGGGATCATTGGAAGCGGGAGATTAACATCCGAAAAACTTGTTTCCTCATCCTGTATTACAGACAGTGATGAGTAATGACCATGTTTGACATGAGAATCGTCCGTTGCCTGGAAAATAGGCTGTAAATAGTCAGGACGTTCATGGAACTCCGTAAGCATATTGATGTGGAAGGTTTTATGCTTCCCGTTAATATCGACGATGTAGTCAACATCTGAAATTTTCGATATTATATCGTACGGACCTTTCCAACTAATAAGGAGTCTATTTTCACGACAAGGTAGCAAAACAAATGCTTTGTCACCAGGACAAAGTTGTCGTAAAGTTCTCTTCTTATTAGCAAATTGTCTTGCCTTCTGCTTAGCAAATTCAGAAGAGGACGTTGCCAATTTGCATGCTTCGATAATCTTTTGTCTCAGCGCGATGACATACTCGTAAGAAGATTTTGTGTCATCGTCAATATTGTCAGCTGTTATAAGATCATGCAGCAAAGACATTGGGCCGCGCGGTCGCGCGCCAAAGACAAGTTCAAAGGGCGAAAACCCTGTATGTTCATTGGGGACCTCTCTGTACGCGAAGAGGGCCGCGGGTAAAACCCTATCCCAATCTTGAGGATGATCCTCAGTTATCTTCCCTAATAAGTTCTTAAGTGTTCTATTTAGTCGCTCGACCATCCCATTGGACATAGGATGATAGATGCTACTCAAAGATCTCTCTATCTGTAGAGTAGACATTACTTGAGACATGGTATCCGATATCAGTTGGGTGCCATGATCTGATAATATTTCTCCGGGGAATCCCAGCCGAGAAAATATAAGCCAAAGAGCATCTGCAATGTCAGCAGTAGTAATGCTCTTTAGAGGGATAGCCTCTGGCCAACGTGTGCACATGTCTACACACGTTAAGATAAACTGATGTCCTCTAGCAGATTTGATCTTGAATGGACCAATGATGTCTATCGCCATTTTCTGGAATGGACGAATAGGAATATCTGCAGCCTGAATAGGCGCAGCATGACGAGGACCTTTGGATTTGACTTCTTGACATACTTTACAGGATCGACAATAGATCCGTATGTCCTTGTTCACAAAAGGCCAAAAGAAAGCCGCAAGAACTCTTGACTTAGTACGGGAAAAACCCATGTGACCAGCACACTGCGAGTCGTGTGCATGTTGTAAGATCTTAACTCTCAAATTCTTGGGTACAAGAATCTGAGAATGACTTGACTTAGTGGAGTCTTGCACCATACGTACAAGTACGCCATTCTTCATTGTAATCCAAGATTTACAATTTGAATCTTTATTCGGATCACCTTTTGTTACAAGAGTGAAGAATTTCTTAAGAGTCGGATCTTCTTCTTGTTGTTTTATAAACGAGTCACGAGAAATTACCAAGGGATCATCTTGGTTATGCACTTCATTATCTTCAACAGATGAAGTTTCAGGCATATTGAGAGCTTGAGCTCTAGTGACTACTGCATTAGCAGATTGCATATTTTGATTTTCCCAAACGGAAATTTGCTCCGGAGTGCATTCTTTGACTCCGTGAATGCGACCGATGATAAGATCAGCGATCGGATTCGGCAAAAGACATGCGTGTACATCTCCTGTGAAGAAAGGAGTAGCAATCCTAATGATAGCGGTAGAGTATTTCTCTATGGTGCCGCCAAATGTTACGCATTTGACTACTTTGCCTGTAGAATGAGAAGGATCTATGAGTGACTGCCTAACCCCAATAGTTGTGCATCCAGAATCAAAAAGTACTGAGACTGGATTGTCATTTACTAAACCTTTGTGTAAGACAAGGGAACCTCTCCCATCATGCGCGATTGACGCAGGAAGAGCGGGAAGAGGATGGCCACAGCTTAAAGTAGACACTGTGGTTGGCTCAAATAATGTTTTGCATTGGGGGCACTGAGATGCTCTCCCAAAATCAAAAGCGGCACATGCCATATTATTAGAGTCATCATTATCTTTATTTTGTTTATAGGCTTCGTGGGACTCTTGCTGTGCAGAGTTCGCCTGGTAATGAGCTTTATGTTTTTTGAATTGTGCTCTACCTCTGTTATTATTGCCTCTGTACTTATCATTGTTTCCATCATTATAACCCCTACTCGGGTTTGAATCATAGCTCCTTTGGTTACTATCATCATATTCATTATAATGAGTATCTCGGTAATTATGATCCTGTTGTCTCCATGAAGGAAAACTTGGATAGTTTCTAGAATGACTTCCTTTGCGAAAGTTCCTGTAATTATGACCACCCCTGAATCGAGGGCTGTCAGCTCTTCTCCAGGTATTCGAAGAAGAACCCTGAAATGATTGGTTACCTTGGTTCTGATAACTGTAATAGTTACCTTTTTTATTAAACCTATTTTGAGGTCCTTGGAATTTGTGAGAGTGATTAGGGTTGTATGGTGTTGCAGAAGCAACTGGCATACCTTCTTTAACCTTACTGTTGCTAATAGCTACGTCCGGATGTGCAGTGACGTATTGGGTACAATACTGTTCCATTTCTTTTAGAGACTTAGGTTTACGCTCATGTAAGAATTCGAGGAAAGGTTTATTTATACTTGACATAATCTTGTCTCTGAGTATCAAGTCCATAAGGGCTTCATAAGTCTTTTCTGTTTTGGATAGCTCAATCCAACGATCAAATGTAAGACGTGTTCTTGCAATGAATTCTGAGAATTCTACACCTGCCTCAGGCACCATTGTCTTAAACAACTTCCGATAACCCTCTTCAGACAACTGATACTTCTTTAACAAGGCTGCCCTAATAACATCATAGTTATCTTTGTCAGCCTCTTCAACCAAACTTAAACTAGTCAGAGAATCACCTTTCAGATTTTCTGATAACTGGTTAGCATATTGTGATTTGTCCACATTATGTGCTCGACACGAGCGTTCAAATCTGTTTAGCCAGAATGTTATGTCATCACTGGAAGGGTTGAACGCTGGTACCTTGACCTTGTAAGTAAAGGGTTTACCATTACCACTAGATGCTTGATTAACATTACTTATGTTTGTTAACTTTAACTTTTCTAACTCAAATGCTAAAAGTTCTTTTTGGTGTTCATGTTCTCTTATTGCTTTTTTCTCTTGTGCAGTAGCCTCATCTTTTCTTTTCTCTTTTTCCATTTCCATCAGGAATCTTTTTTCATCAGTCTGTATCTGCAATCTCTTTTGTTCATCCTCTCTTTGTAATTTTTTTTCCTCAGCTTCTAATCTTTTCTCCTCAGCTGCTAATTTCTTTTCTTCAATCAATGCTTTTCTTTCTTCAGCAGCAGCAGCAAGTTTTCTCTCTTCTGCAGCTAATGCTTTGTCATATTGAGCAACTGCCCATTGTTCTAATTGCTGACCAGTCTTATCAAGAGCCCTGCCTTGTGTGATAAAATAATCTAAGGTAGACATCTTGTCTAATAAGATCAGTAATTTGCAAAAGTAAATAAATTCACTTTCTTAGTCTTAATCAAAGACCTTGTATGATAACTTTTTAACCTGTGGAAAAATAGTACTTAACTATCCCAATCACTGTGGGAAACAAGCCTTACAAAGGTCTTGTATAAATCCTTATATAATAACAGCTATAAGTTGCTGGTTCACTCTATAATATAAGTGCAGTGCACCAGAAATAGTGTTTTATATCATCAACTGTGTACCTTTAGTAATAGCAATTGACTATCAGTTGATTCTTGTACATCAATTTATATGATCAACTATATTTTAAATAGTGTATGTCGATCAGGCACCAAACAAAACAGTTATACAGAAGAACATGAAAACATTTGCGGAAATGAAATAAATCAAATGGGAAAAAACAATAAAAGATAAACCGCAAGAGGATAACAAATACAAATAACGCCACAGTATATAAATATAAATTGAGAATAGAACTGAAAGATAGAATAGGGTAGACCAACAAATTACAAACAAATCAAAACAAACTAAAGAACAGAGGAATATTACAAAAACAACAATGAGTACAGTCTTCACAGCTAACACTAATAGCAACAGCTGTCGCAGCAAATTTTCAATCAAGAAAATTGCACCTATAGAAACGCACACATCAGACCCTCTATTACGTGGGATACTCTGCTGTGTGACACCGCCCAACCGAAACAACAACCCGCTGGATACAAACAAATATCACATATAAATAGTTAAACATAAATACATAAATGCATAAATAGTATGGCAATATGATGTAAATAGAGTGTTGCAGAAAGAATGTGTTGGAATGAAGGCTCAGCTACACTGCCTAATAGTACAGTACTGTGGTACTTTATTAAACAAATACTTCTGGTCTAATTATTTTAAATTCAACACAGAAATAGAAGCTCCATCGTTGATTTGAATGATAACAATCAATGTAGGACTTCTCAGTTCAATAACATTTTCTTTCGCAAACACTGTCAAATATTCTCCAGTCCTGATGTGTAATGTTCTATGTTTCAACCAAGCTTGCCGTGTAACACTGTCAGTTGTATGGCAAATGTCCAATGAACCAAATGTCAACAAACCCTGACCTAGTTACTGCATACTCTCGACAGGACAGGTCACGCTGACATCACTGTAGAGTTGTACTGTTGATGTATTTGTGTGTCGTAACAGACCCCAAGGAACGTCTGGTCTCAGTAGTTTACTTCTCAATATAGTCACTGTGCAGGTTGACCCAGGAAGCTGGCACACCAGTTGATAAACTCTGTTTAGTTGTTAACTCATACTGGCTACTAGTTGTTGAATCATGCTTTATTTGCTAAATGATGTGAATGTCCACCAGTGGATAAATGTAGATGTTGGGACTGGTGTAGCAAAGTGTAACGATTGTCAACTCATCAAACCCAGCACAGTTTTGGTCATACAGGTCATCTTGTCCTGGAACGTGATGAGGCTCCGACAAGAATGTGAGTGTAAACAATGAGTGTGTATCTGAATGTCAGTACGCGAATGGTAGAATGATTCGATAGAGTTGACAGGTTGGTAGTACATCACTCATACTCACACTGTTCGAATTCAAGAAGTACTGGAACTACGGTGGTCTTTTTATAACATTTAATGGGACGCACACTTGGACAGTACGTGTATGGTTACAGGAACAAATGTCGACATAGACAGCATAATGTTGATCACAGGAATATCATCTTAAGTTAGCATTCATGCTTGGCAAATATCATAATGGAGCATTCGTAAATAAGCATTCAGCGTTCCATCATGTAAATCATCTGGCTTTACTGACTGGGCACGTCAGACCATAACCAAGATATAGGAAGGCTCCTAAACCTAACCTCGTCTAGCGAATATTCCTTCACGTAAAGTTCAATATATATATATATTTCATAATATAGGAATCCCAGACATGGGTTCTCACATGTAGCAGTGATCTCTTGGTTCATCGAGCGATAGTACAGGCATCCCTTTTTCTCACTCGATAAATACAAAGTATATGAATTTCAACATGGCTGTTCTCTCTCTCGTGAGCTTCACTCACTATAGAATATAGACCAAAATTGGTCATTCATTAAATGTCCTCATTTCTTCATAGGTTCTCTCATAGAGGTAATTGAATAATATCATACAATCCAGTGCTGATACATAGGAATGTCTTCTTCCTTTGAATGGATATTCTTTTTAAAAGTACCACTGTGCATCTGCTTATCAACAACGATGGCGAAGCCCAAGTTCATAATAAATTGTGGTTTTACCTTTTTATGCGAAATATAACTTTGCCATTCCTTGGCAAAAGAGAATAAACACTGGGGTAAAGTACATACAACATGTCTATATGACTATCACTTTTCCCCATCCATATATAGATCACTATTTCGGCAAAAAGCCTGCTACAACAAAACTCAGCATCCTCACAGGATGGCAGCCATGAATCACACCCCTTCGCTAGCGATACTTCCGCTGCATAGCCTTTGACCTTTTCTAGCGACAACCAAATTAGTTCGGCTTAGAAATGCAAAGATATCCATATATAAGACAGACTCGTCCTACTCATACAAACACTACGTATAAATTCAGGCCATAGATATACTGAAGCAAGAACAATCTATTCCTACCCAGCCAAAGAATAAATCACAGTAGGCCTAGAGTCGTCTGCGGAGTCCGATCGAAGATGACGGACTATTTTCAAGGGAAGCAACCCAAAAATGACTTCTCCTTAAGCACTTAAAAAAGGAAATACTTTGCTTCCAAAATATTTGCGAACATAATAAGATACATAGTTCTGAGCTTTTCAGCTTTGGAGAAGTCTTGGAGGTGTTCTCAGTGGCAGGAGAGGTGCGGCCAGCCATTTCAGACACTACTTGAAGAGGATATGACCCCGTACTTGACAAGGAGTTTAATGGAGGTTTTCAACGTGCCTTTACCCACGATCAGTGTTCTGGATTGATAAGTTGAAGTATAGTGGCGATTGTATCATTTTTATTTCTTATCACCTGACAATGAGCGTTACCGCGATGTATATACTTGTTACTTGTCGTGGCTCGCACATTTATACCATGCGTAGTTAACAGTTCCCACTCTGCGAGATGACAATTACAGTACCTCATTTTCTTCCAAAAGCTCATTTATTGTTTTTTTTTAATAATTTTGTTGGGGAGCAGATGGGCTGGGAAGAGTATTTTCCTCTCGTATTGCTGCACTCACAATAGATTTGCTTCTAACTCGCATATTCCTGCTGTTGTGCTGATTTGATATGCCATAAAGTATTCGATTGTCTTGATGTAGAACTGCCTTGTGTAACTTGCTTGCCATTGCTTGTTCTTTGTTCTTTAAATTAAAAGCGTAGTTCATTCAAGTCATTTTTATACAGCACAAGCAGGAAGTCATTCAACTTTAATCAGCAGTCAATGAGCTACTTATGTTTGGCTATTGACGATTATTAAACGATGCGAAGCGCAGAATTAAGTAGGGAAAAACGAAAACTGGTTTTGGAGCGGTTTGCACATGAATATTACATTAGAAATATTTGACGTTTCAAGATGACTCTTCGTCAGCCCGTCACATAAAAGGAATGAAAAATTACGATTAGAAATATATAAAAACTATGTGGAACAAAACAGGACCTACGGATATTTCAAGATGGTGCTAGGGATCTAATTTTGGCGCCTCTCTCCTCCCCCCGTGCCGTACTGATTTGTTCTGTTACGAAGCTCAATTTTATACTGTTGAGCTGGTCCACACTATAATTTCCGCATTAAAAAAAAAAATTTCGAATAGAAGATGTCGCCCAAGAACCGCCTCTGATGTTAACATAACAAAGGACAAGCAGACGCGTCGGAAAAGAAAAAAAAAATATTTAATTAGGAAATAAAAATACTGGACACGAAAGAAATGTCAAAGCAAAGAAACTGACTACCGGTACTATAAAACTGGTGACTTGAATATAAGAAGATCTTGCTGACCACTGCTTTCTTTGAAAATATTCAAGTAGACGTCTGAGTGTGTACAAAGAAGAAGAAGAAGAAGAACGCTGCTTATAATGAGCTCATCTTGGCACGTCATCACTAGTAGTTTAGGCAAACAAATGTATGTGACTTTTGTCGAAACTACATATAAAATATAGTCCATTTTGGAGTGGCTGTTTTCCAAATTCTGAATAGTTGAGGTTTTGTGTTATACGCATTTTTGTAAAACATTCATACGACAATCACATCAAATAAAGTTCTCCAAATAGAAAAAAAATTACAACTTTTTAGCTCAAAAGAAAACTTTGGTTTCTAGAAGTGAATACATTTTCAATATTAATAGGAACTTTTTCCAAGTTTTGAAAACTTTCTCCTTTACAGTAAACCTAATTTTTCGAACATCAGCATTTACCACCAAATTTTCGTGTGTAATTAAACTTCCTGTGCGTAAGGAAAACGAATGTTGAACATTTTTACTTACACTTTTTTCTTCTTGAAGAATAGCTTGAACATGATAAGTGCTGATCTCAGAATTCACTTAAGGTTTACAATATCAGACAGAAGCAAAACTAGTTGTTCTAAAGCCAAGGATCAAGATGTGTACACAGCAGTAACAAAAAGAAGAAAGAATAAGCATAAAAAAGAGACAAGAGAAAATATATTAAGGTGTTGGCAAGAGAGGCAAAGGATGCTGCAGCCAAAGGAAATATGAGAGACCTGTGTAAGCTTAATGAAGATAACAGGGAAATACAAGCAAGCAAATGGCCTCATCAAAGACAAGAGTGAAAAACTGCTTAACAATATACAAAGGCAAATGAAGAGGTGGACTGAACATTTTGAGGACCTTTTAAATAGACCAGCTCCACGAAATACCCAGACATCCAGCCAGCAGAAGAGAAGCTACAAATTAATTGTGAAATACCAACACAAGAAGAAATATAAAAAAAGCCATAAAGCTTACAAGAGATCGAAAAACGGCTGGTCCAGACGGCATTCCAGAAGAGACCATCAAAGTAGATATTGACACTGCTGCAGAGAAATTATACAAATTACTTGGTAAAGTTTGGGAGAGGGAAGAAATACAAGTAGAATGGAAGGAAAGATATCTGGTTAAGCTGCCTAAGAAGGGAGATTTACAAAGGTGCACACATTACATAGGAATAATGTTACTATCAGTGCCATGAAAAATAATAAATATGATCATCCAAGAGAGATTAAAAGAGGCCATAGACAGACAGCTGAGACACGAACAAGCAGGTTTTCGACTAAAGAGTTCTTTTACAGACCAGATAGCCACATTGAGAATAATAGTGGAACAAAGTCTAGAAAGGAATTCACCTCTTTACATCGAATATGTTGACTATGAAAAGTCATTTGACAGTGTAGACACATGCATGGAGGCATACCTGGAGTCATCTTTATATGACCACCAGCTATGCACAATACTACAATATACATAAGTGGAGCTGAACCTCTGTCCGTGGGGCTAATTACACTCTCATTGACTTTTGAAATCATCGACACACTTCCAAGGATTCCCCCTGTGGTGAAACTTGTTGAGAACCCAGCATTGCACACTAAGCTTGGAGAAGTCACTTAAGCACCAGACATCATTCTTTAACTTTGACTTGGTTGACTGCATGCAGTCGGATCTCACTATGGACCCAGTGGTAGGCAGGGGAAGCTGAGAAGTGGCTCTGTGCAGGACAGGACAATTCCTTGGGAGAGCCCAGAACCAGAGAACCGTATTTTAGCTCTGCATAGTTGGAGAGCCCACTTGGATGGCGGGGAATGCACAGTATGCCACGCACTTCTTACTCCTAGATGTGACGATCCTTTAAATGCAAGCCAAGCTGGAGAAACTGGAGCCCTAAGACTTCAACTCAACACGTTTTGGAACGGCAGAAAAGCCACAACAAAAGCTTAGATATACAGTGTAGGAGTCTTCAACTTGGTATTGACTGTAAAAGAGCGAGATGCTCTGCAGGTCTAGTTAAACAACAAAAACAACAACAACAACAGCAACAGTGTAGACAAAGAATCACTATGGAAATTGATGAGGCATTATGGAGTTCCCCTGAAGATCATTAACTTAATAAAGAAAACTTTTGAAAATATGACATACAGTGTTCTTCATAAAGGATAATTTACATAACCGTTTGGAATAAGAACTGTTGTGCGACTTGAGTGCCTGTCTCCAATATTTTTTTTTTTTTTTTTACTGGCGATAGGTTAGGTTATGAAAACATCGACGACACACGACACAAATGGAATCCAGTGGAATCTGACTAAACAGTTTGATGATCTAGATTTTGCTGAAGACGTGGCTTTTCTGTCTCATAACCGTATGCAGATGCAAGACAAAATATCTATGAGAGGGGGTATGAAAATACACAGGGAAAGACAAAGTTAATGAGAATAAATGCAAGAAATGATAACAAGATTGAATTTGAAGAAACACCGCTACAAGATGTGAAATCATATATATATATCCTGGCAGCAATATACAGAAAGTTAGAGGGACAGACAATTATATCAAACTGAGAATACGAAAAAAAGCAACTTTCACTGCATTGTGAAATTTATGGAGATCAAGAAAAATCAAGTCCAACACTAAAATAAGAATCTTCAACGCAAATGTCAAGCCTGTTCTACTGTATGGTTCCGAAACATGGAGAACAGCAAAAATAACCACCAAATAGCTACAGACTTTCTTAAATGGGTGCCTGCGAAGAATAAAAGGATTAAAATGATATGACAAGATTACAAATGTGGAACTGATGACAAGAACGAGACAAGTGCCAGTGGTGTGATGAATTTACCATGATACAACGTTAAAATATCTCCAAATTTAACGATAAAATGTAGGGTTAAAAATAATGCGTAAGATACTAGGAGACATGCTCGCCCATGCCAGCCTTTCCTACCCGCCATTTAAAACTAACGAGATAGACGTGCAGACGAAACGTTTACCCTTTGTAGACGGGAGAGAACGGAGGACACCAAACGGAAAAATATGACTGAACACGTGTTTGAAGATCGCAAGGCTAAAAGACGCAATTGGTAGTAAAAGAAAAAATTCACGTCACTAGTTGACAGAGGGTAAGGAAATGGATAAAAAACGACTTTAGCTCGTGTCAGAAACAGTCATTTCTTGGACTTTTACGATACTTGATTGTTATTTGAATTCAGCGGCAAAAGCCGGGGAGAAGGTTCTCGAACATATTTCAAAAAAACAACTAACCTTGAAAAAGTAACTTTTTCTTAATAATAATGTTAGGAATATAAAACCTAGCTAGTTTGATAGCCTGTCTTGAGCAGAGAAATAATATACTTTAAATTATACAGACGGATCGATAATAGTGAAGATATTGACAAAAGACTGTGTTGTTCATATCAGACGAGCGACTGCACTGTTAAAAAATGTCACTAAATTTTCAAAATTTGCGGCCTTGAGACTCAAGTGCTAAAATCGAGCTGTAATTAAAGAGAGGGGAAATGGTGGAGAATTGTGGCTAAAAATAACTTCGGAGGCAGAAGTGTGTAGGGTACTGCATGGAGGGGTCCAAGAACCAAGCGTGTTTTTTTGTATGAAAAACAAGTAGAGACAGACGGACCAACAGACAGTAATACATACTTGACTGAGAGCTGACTGAAATTTGACTTTGGTTGTAAAATTTGAAAGTTAGGGGGGGGGGAGTCGGTGATTGGATGAATGAAATCATATTGGCAGGACAGAGATGCGCATTTTTTGCCATTCGGTACAAAACTGTCCAGAGACACAGTGGTTTAGTACCTGTGGTGTTGTTTCCAGAAGAAAACATAATTTTAGTGGGACGCCATCAGATACACAGCAGCTCAGCTGAGTTTTGCTAGCATTTAACTGTGTTCTCAATTCTGAATTCTGGTAAGAATGAAAGTATTTCTTTTGTACATTTTAATATTTCGAGTGATTGATACTGCCATATCATATAAAATGATTACGACAAGTAAGTGCTCGCTCTAGATCCCCAGCCCAAGTTCAGGGTCTAGAGACAAACAAAATATATGGACGCCTACTAAAACTATGGAAGGCGGATCTATTGTTGAGATCAGTGAAACATATCACCTATCTTATTGAATAGAAGGAAACTATTGAACATATCTCAGATGCAAGGTAGTCTTGGGGAACTAGTACTATATGAAAACAACTAGGTAAGATGTACTGTGGGTCAGAGAGATCTGACCCAGTCTGTGTGGTGTTGTTGTGTAGTGTTGTGTGCAAAAGTGGCTCAGTAAGTAGAGTTCTGACACATGCCACAAAACTTTTATTTCAGAATTGTGAGTTTCTGTTTGGCACCGAAGAGGTGCCGAATGCTGTTGTAATATACACAAGCGTGGACCAGTGCAGTCTAACATTGTGTCAGAGCAGCCGTATATTGTCCCCCAGCACGGAGAGGAGGGGCCACCAGACTCTTGTACAAGATCGACGCAGTCGAGATAAGTGAGATCTGGCCTGCTGGAAGTTCACCAACTAATTTACCAACGAATTTATCAACTAATTTATCAACTATTAAAGACATACCATTGTGGGAAAATAAACCATGTATTCATCCCATAAGTCAATGGACAATGTTTGGTAGTCATAGACTGGGCGTGATGATACCACCCCAACAGTACATTCAGTAATAGTCTCCTGGGACAATCTAATATAATTAATATTAACCAGACTTATAACATACCTTTGTAATCACCTTCCATTTTATTATGTCATATAATTATGCATTCCATTTATAACTCCATAATATTTCATATGTTCTGACCAACAAACATTTGGTTCAGAACAAATAAATTTAACAAAAGATTTAATATTTAAAACTAAAACATCCTGGGGTAGTTCAGTGTGTTATAAATTGTATTATTATTATTAGACTTATTAAATATCTGTGTGTGTGTGGGTAATCTACTACAACACATTACATTTCAGTACCCTAGACTTTTAACGTAGCTACATTCATTAGTAAAAAAGATATGTTTGAGGTCGTAAGTGGTAGTAAGAAGGGCCTTCTGTAATTCGCATCAACATTTATCTCAGGAGCCTTCACAGCTGACCTCATTCATTACACTAGGTAACATCTCAACCATACAATACCATCAAATCCACTACAAGTGGTACGAGAAATGAGGAGAAGACGATGGGGATGGATAGTACACACATTGAGAAAACCTATTGATAGCGTTACAAAGCCATCTTTCTTCTGGAACCCCAGGGTAAGAGAGGCAGAGGTAGACCAATTATAATACTTAAGGAAGGGAAACCCGAGGCCTGTAAACAATAAATAAATAATAGACAAACATAAAGGTATGTTTTCAGGCATTCGTAAGAAATAAAGAAGTAGAACACTAAACAACAGACGTAAGTGGCTTACATAGGACTCGAACCCAGGATCTTCCATGCGACAACCCCGCCTAGCTATGCAAGCGAATCACACTATCCTCCCTGCCATCTAGGCATCACCAAAAAGACACAAGACAAAGACCTTACGAGTGCCTGAAAACATACCTTTATGCTTGTCTTACCAACGGGCTGATCACCCGTTTGCCAGTCACTTTGATTACGGAAACAACAGCAAATGGATTGATTTGCCGTTGCCCTAAAGACGCCAATAGGCGTGATGGGAAACAATGGCAAAGAAAACCTATCTGCTGTTGCCCTAAGACGCCACTAGGCGTAATGGCCACTGACTGCTTTGACGGTCGGTGGCTAAGGACGGAAGAAGAAGAAGAAGATGCTTGTCTTATATTTATTTACTGTTTACTGGCCTCGGGTTTAGATTCCTTATGTGTTATAAATGTTTATACAGTACCAGAAACCTTCCCTCTGACCCGTACTTACTGTTCTTAGTCTACTATCATTTACTAGACACAGTATTAAGGTCTTTGTCTTGTGTGGACTGACCTATACTGTATAATAGGGGAACAACAGAAGTGATTGCGTCATTAATAGGCTGGACTGCCCATGATAAATTTCCGGTGTTATGTCTTGCGGTTCGCACTAATGACCCGTCATCGAAGCATCATTTTTTGGTGATGCCTAGATGGCAAGGAGGATAGCGTGATTCGCTTACATAGCTAGGCGTGGTTGTCGCACGGAAGGTGCTGGGTTCGAGTCCTGGGTAAGCCACTCACGTCTGTTGTTTTTCTGTTGTCTAGTGTTCTACTTCTTTATTTCTTACGAGTTCCTGAAAACATACCTTTATGTTTGTCTAATATTTATTTAGAGGTAGACCAAGAAACACACGGAGAAGAGAACTGGAGATAGAAGAGAAAATGATGAGGAAAACGTGAAAAGAACTTGAGCTGATGGCACGTGACAGGAAGACTTGGCATGTGTTTATAGAAGTTCTATGCTTATTGGGGAGCTAAAGGGTATTGATTGATTACAATATCAGCTGAAATAATTAATAGTCGCACCTTTCAACAGAGCATTAATTACTTCATCATGGAGCCGCGGTAGCACAGTGGTTAGCGCACTGGATCCCTAGCTCGGTGGTCCATGGTTCAATCCCCAGTTGAGGTGGGATTTTTTAGACCGCAAGCGGCTGCGGGGCCGACCCAGTATCATGAATTGGGTACCAGAGCAACTCTGGGAAGGTTAAGGCGGCCGGCGTGATGCTGACCACATCACCCCTAGTGTGCCGATGGTCAAGAAAATATGGGCCTAACACCACATTCCCAATATGCCTTAATCGGCGTGTAACGGGATCCTTTACCCATTTTTTTATTTATATTATCAGCAGACTATAATAAATTACCACTACTGCTAAAGCGGTATTTGGCGGTCATTATATAAAATACATACATACGTATATTCATACGCACGCACAGATACATACACACATACATACGCACGCACATATGCATACATATATAAATACTCACGGACGCACACACATACATACATACATACATATAGTCATGCTGAAATTCTATACCTTCCTTCTTCAATTATTAATTAAACATCTATTTTTCGCTGGTATTGATTTGCGAGATTTGCTTTCAGATCAGCCTCCAGGGAAACAGCAAAACATGCGGAGCGAAAGGCTGAGCGGAGATCTGTCAATCATTTAACCCCTGTGTGCCCTGAATAGAGCTTTATTTAAATGACATCCAGGCAACAACACATAGGGCACGGGACAAAGATGAATGACTTTTCAGGTTCTGTTTAGACGTGAACACTAATACTTATGTCAGAAAAACACTTTGCTACACCATTGATTCGCTAACGCCACAGGTGATCAACACTCATTATGTGTAGCAGTTCACAGTTTCGGTACTGTTGTCACCATTACATCTCACCCTCATGAACGAATCTTTTGCGCATCATCGACTACATGCGACATTAACAGCGCAGTTCAGCGTCCGCACGCTGCATTTGTCGTCGGAAGAAAAAATATTACACGGACTACCCACCTGCTCATGGTGCGGGGGTCTCACGACCATCACACCCCCGGGCCCTGGTCCCTGAAGGACCGAACAGACGCTATAGTAAGTTCTGGAACCAGAGGTCGAACAGTGTCCACACGTATTCTTGGCATTGGGATTGTCCTGGTTGGAGTTTTGGTTCTGGCTGTTGGGTTGATCATGGGCTTGGAGTTCCCGGACTATGTTCATAAACAGAACAAGGAAAAACAGTGCGTGGTGTACCCTGGGCATGAGAAGTTCACTTCTTGGGTAAGTGTTCAAAACTTTCTTCTCATCTGTCCTCTGCTTCATTCCTGCTATATTCCTACATCGCCACTTCTACAACTACTATTAACTACCGTACTACTAATACTTTTACCATTTCAGTAGTAGTTAAATCAATAAATAAATCAGTCAGTTAAAAAAATCATTCAATAAAGGTCAGCTCCAGTGCTGGATTATTCATTAGGCCCACTAGACACGGACCTAGGGCCCCAGGCTGAAAGGGGCCTCCTCGAAAAAAGCAACGGAGTTATAACGCACAGAGCTGAATAGCAACGGCACGTGCACGATAGTACGCTCATGCGGGCAGGGTAATAGTAGTGCCCTCGATTTCTATATAGAGTGACGCCAACCAAAATTTGGCCGCCATTTTCGGCCGTACCCGTATTGCAGGAAAATGGACCCAATCGCGAGTTTCAGACCCAATTTGCATTTTCGTTTAGGTTAGCTAATAATTTGAAATAAAATTAGATGCAAATACAGTAGCACATATTTGTACTATTATTTGTATTTCAACTAACAAAACAAAAAGAAGAAAACTAGTTTACTTACCGGTTTATTGAAAAGAATCAGTAGCGTGGATTTTTAACACATATTCCGTTGAATTTTATATTCCGTTAGAATTCCACTATTTAGCAACAAATATTCCGTTAGAGTTGCAACACTTAGCAAAACATACTCCCTTCGAAATGAACTATTTACCTAGTTTGACATGTGGAAACTGGTGAATGACTGTTGTAGACACTGACAGTTTTACTAGATCCAGATAATCACATCAGTTTATGTTTTCATTAAAAATGCGACTATGTACAGATAGTTTTAACAAAATCTAATTACATATTTTGGACCGGAGATTTTGTTATATAATTTTGTTATCATGTTATTATAATTAATAAATATTAATAAAATATTACAAATATAAAATTTTATTATATTATATAATTTTTATTATATAATTTTGATATTTTATATATTATTATTATACAGTTATATAATTTATATTATATAATTTAAAAGTATATTAAAATATATATAATATATAAAATTTACAATTATATATATATATAATCTTATAAATATAGAAGAGGTGTTTAAGAATAGACAGACCTAGGGAACTGCATAATATAGTCAAACAATATTTATCACGAACAAATGTTAATATTAGTGTCTGGGAATGTGAAGGTCTGATGCTGTTCTTACAATGCATATGACTTTTAACAGATGAAAGTCAATTAAATATCTGTTAAAGTCAGTTATATAACTGGAACCACCAGGCCTTGACTTTGTTTGTTTTTTTTGTTTTTTTGTATATTTATTTAACGTATTAGCATAATTGTGATTGTCCCTATTTACAATGATTTGAAAATGTGACGCCACTTTCTCATCGGCAGTTGTTCATATTATTTGGAATTCAAAACAATATATATCCTAATTATAACCTATCAGAGGTTGAACGGGATATTTTTCTTCATTAATTTAAAAAAAAAATCTTACTCGACGCTTATTAACCTTCTAGCCCTTGTATTGTCTGGCCGAAAATGGCGTCTACGTCGTTCAGCCTCGTTTTCGATTCTGACATAGTAGACGTCACTCTATATGAATCGAGGGCACTGGGTAATAGTATCTGTACAACATTTAGTTCATTAGCTACTTCCACCCCTGCTTTCTTTCCTTTTTTTAAATTATATTTTCTGTGCAGGGGCCCACTAACTGTAACAAAATCAAGGGGCTTTAACTAACACTTGTTTTTTCACATATTATTATATACTAAGTAAAACATTTATCTTAAATCCATGGTTTTTTTTTTCTAGTTTTAACGTTTAGAAGATTTGAGAATGGCCCCAAAATATGGTAATAGCCTAGGGCCTCCGGAGTTCTTAATCCGGCCCTGGCCAGCTCCTTGTGCAGCAAAAGTCCTCAACAAAAACATGCCAAGCTTTCTTGTCCTGGGTGCCATGAGCTCATGTTGTTTCCATGTTTTGTCTTATCTAACCTGTTCTTGTCTTCTCTTCTCCATCTGTTTATAGTCGTGGTCTATTTCTTTTAAACCGTTGATACCAGAACAGTGAATACTTTGTAATGCTAACACCTGGGTTCCTTATGTGGGGTTCTATCCAATGTCAGTGGTTTCTTCTCACCTCCTGTTCCACTGGCGTTTGTGTAATTCTCTCCAACAGTTCCACATTAGTAATTTTGTTATACCATTATTTTTATTGTTGTTGTTGTTCAGAATCGTCATCATTGCACTCCGGGTAAACCCTTAGGTGCTCAGTCTCCCTCAGCAAACGTCGAAAGGTATGGATGCTAATTGTTCCTGTTGCGCGATGGTTGTATATGCGCTGGATGCATCCTCTCATACGTTCATCCCTGCCAGTCTTACGCCTAATGCCAAACTCGAGCAATCTTAGCCTTGATGATTCATCGATTGCAGTGTTAGTCTCTAATAGGCGATCATTAATTGTCCTCGGTATCTCTCCGTTGTCCATATTCAATGAATCTACTATATAGGTGCTCTTGAAGCTAGACTATCAGCTCTTTCATTGCCGCGTACCCCTGCATGACCAGGTTAGAAGATCCATACCAATTCATGAAGATTCGAGGCGTTTATCGAGGTCTTCCATTCATGCAACAGCCATCCATTTTGGATCTTCCGTAGCTATACCATTAAGACTAACCAGTCAATCAATCAATCAATCAAAACTTTTCGATCCGCACAGGTCCCCAATAAAAAACACGACAAGCCTTCTTTAACCCAGGGTTTCCTGAACAAGGGCTGCCTTTTTAATGCTGTCAGCTGGATATCTTTAATGTGTGTTCTCTCCAATGCGAGTATCTTCTTATCACCCTTTGTTACTCTGTTTCCTGTCTGGTTCTTTACAAATTTGCACATTAGTGACCTTGACTTACCATTGCAATCCCTCTGCGCTGCGCATGCACCTGTTTATGATAGTCCGTATCTTTCTGGTTGTTAAGACTAAAGGCGATCGGTAATGCTATGTGCTTGAAACATTCTTGAAGAAACGACGCAACAGGCACATTCTGGGCCGGATTAAGCCAAGAAGGGCCTCTAGGCTGTTTGGTGTTTGGGCCCCCCCTTCACCTAAAAGGCAATAATTTTAATGTTTTTTGTGTCAAACCCTTAGCATGATGATAGTATATACGAGTACTAGTATTATTAATAGTCTGGTATGTTAATTTGTTAGGATTGCGTACCTCTTTTATTAGTAAATACTTTTATTAATGTTTAGTAGTAATTACGTTTTATTAATGTTTATTAGTATTATTTTTATTATTATTAAGGTAAACACATTATGATTTTGCCGGGGCGCATTATGTCTTTGAAGCTATTTTTGTATTTACTGTCTTTTTAGAACGTTATGAATACGATAGCAAAGTGCTAATATGTTCTATTTGTACATAAATCTATTCATTGTTTAATTTGTTTTAACTCATGCACGAGCCTCCAAGAGCTGTGGCTCCATAGGCTTCAGCCTACTTAGCCTAATGGATAATCCGGCCCAGGGCATAGCATTATATCAACGTTGTGTTGGGAGCCGCGCTGGTGTAATGGCTTCGGCGTTGTACTGGCGACCAGGTGTTCATGGTTCAAACCCGGGCGTCGGCGTTTGAAGAAATGTTTACGGCCGGAAATTTGACTGAATAGCCTGAACGGCTCCTGTGATAAACCCTCTGTGGACCGGGTTGGAAGGAAAGTCCTCAGGTTCCCCAGCCTCGCAATGACATGTCATTGGGCCGAAGGGCTGAAAGCCCAAGTACCGCTGGTTAAGAAAAAAAAAAAAAAAAAAAAAAAAAAATCAACGTTGTGTTGGAAATGCCCAATCTACACACCGAAGACACAGCAAGAAAGAAACAACGTCTCTACGAGAATGCGATGCCTTAGTAAAAAGCAAGCTTCCGATTGGCTCGGCGATTGGCTAAGATGTTATACCGATTGTCTAAGTTGTTACACCGATTGTTTATTCAGTTACACCGATTGGCTAATCGGTTACACCGATTGGCTAACCGGTTCTACCGATTGGCTTAGCGGTTACACCGATTGGCTAAGAGGTTACACCGATTGTCGAAGCAGTTACACCGATTGGCTAACCGGTTACACCGATTGTCTAAGCGGTTACACCAATTGTCTAAGCGGTTACACCGATTGGCTAAGCTGCTACACCGTTTGCCTGTCGCGGCAAAGTTACCAAACTGTAAATGGTAAAGCAAAAGCAGTAAGGAAGGGAACTGGTCGGTCACCCCTATTCATAAAGCTGGGCCGCGTATAGTGAAATATCTAACAATTCACTTCCCTAAAAGGGAGCCACGCTAGCGTAGTGGTTACAACACCGCTCTGGCGACCGGGTGATGCAGGATCAAAACCCGAAGTGTTGCTGTCATTTTCGACGGAGTCATCTGTCAAGTTATTTGCTTATGTTTGTATCATAAGAATAATTGTGTCTTTACCTGCGATGTCAGGTTGATTAGGGGTTGTCTTCCCTTGTTTATTCATTCATTGTGTTTGACCTGTAGGGTCAGAGGTTGACAGTTCGGCGTAGGCCTATGGGAAGGTTTTTTAAGCGGGAGTGAGATATACTTCCGGGAAGCCGGGAGGTCCTGTTTTTTGAAGGGACCAAGAGTCCATTGTTTTTCGGGGAGAATCTTCGAAGTAACTGCTATGGCAGTTTTCCCCAGTGAATCTCTGTGCGTCGGGATGACGACAGAATTCCTTGTGATGTTCTGAGGATTCATTTGCCAGGTAATACCGACCTTTATGCATTATTACGCTTTTCGGTGGCAGAACATGTAAAGGATTACCTAGGGTGAACAGCAGCTCACTGATCCGCCATTTCAGAACTTATATATTTGTGCTCGAGGTAGCCATCCAAGACTGTTAGTCTTATATTGTCCAGAAATCCAGTGACGAAGATATATTGTGGGAGCCGCAGATTGGCGGAACTTCTATCTACAATAAGTATTACTGCAGGGTTGATGATAACCTATTTAACAGAAGTACACGGCCGACGTCAGAACGAGGCCTGTGCTTTCGGCTATTATACTACAGCCTGATATGTGCAATTGGCGGGGAGTGCCAAGTTGCACCTGTGTGTCAAAGTAACTAAGGCATCTGACGCGTTTAGTCAGAGACGCCAAGGGCGACGCTACGAACTGTCATTATTGAAGAACTTTGCTATTGACCATGCACGTCTATTCTGATGTTTACCTTTTTGAATGCCAAATGTATACCTATCGATGTCAGGTCAGCATGACCTTGTTACACTGACTGTTCCTGTTGATATTATGTGTGTTCCCGTCAATAAATGTCTTGAAACATGCCTGCAGTGTCAAAGCATCCTTGATTACTGCATGTGAGAGTATGGGTTGCAGGATCTACATCTATACGAGCCTAAACACATTCGCGCCTTCATTCGCACCCACACTCAATTCATCATACGCTCGCACTACACATCTAACAACATGTATACTGTCTTGGGCCAGTGATCACATCAACAAAGAAAAAAAAAGACAGTTACATTTCTGGTGGACCAGTTACGTGGGCTCTTATGATACATTTCTTGTCGCCAATGTGGCCTAGAAACTTACATTTCTGATGGACCAGATCTGTGGGTTTAAAAAGAACAGAGCGAGCATTTGACATTATTGTTGACATTTATGGATCCAGAAATTTACATTCCTGGTTGGCTGTTACATGTATGATGTCTCCAGTTTTGTCGAGAAAGTTACAAGAAGGACAAGTACACATTACACTTCTGATCTGTGGGTCTAAGCTACACACGGGACAGCCGTAACACACAGCGCTAATTCTACACACTTGCAAGTTTTGGCTACAACAGGACAGATATAGGTCATCAACGGTTGACCCAAATAAACAGTACGAGCATTTATATTATAATGCTACATAAAGCATAACAAGACATGTACTGAAGTTAACTACTAGGCATTTGCTACGTGGACCATAACTGCATAGAAGGCGGGTTCCTATTGTAAACAGTACTGCTGGTTGTTACACGTTTCATTCAACAACAGACTTTTCTAGGTCAGAGCATTCAAGCTACATTGTTGGAGGTCAAGTGTCTGTAAACAGTACGTGGAAATTGTAAACATTCAATGTGCAAGCCCTAATTTGAGAAGGTCATAGTAACTTTGGTTCGTGAATACCACTTTATGTTACAGTGGATTTGACGTTCAGTGCGCGTTTGACATTTCGTTTCTGTGTTCGCAAGGAGCAAGGAATTTATTTTAGTTTCAGCTGTGACTGAACTTGTTCTGCAACACATTGAAATTGATTGCTATATGTTTATGTTATTTCTACTGTTTTTGTGTATTTTTCTGCGGGTTTTTCGGTTGGTGGGTCTTACGGTAAATATGCCACTTGATCGAGGCTTACTGTAAGCGTTCTGTAGGTGCAAATTTTCTTAATTTGGAAATTTGCTAGTGACAATTGGTCGCTATTGATGTTAGCTGTGATGTAATTGTACTTAACGTTGTTTTTGTAATATTTTGTCTGTTTTTCAGTTTTGATTGTCGATTTGTTTTGTTTGTATTCTGTAGGTCTCTCCTTTCTTGTGTATTTCTCTACACATTTTTGGTTAAAACAGTGTTGCCATTTGTATTGTTTTGTATCTTTGTCTTTGTATTTTTTTTTGTTGTGTTTTTTGTTTGTACTACATTACTGTCATACACAGTCTACATACACATACTTGGTCATGTTTTGATATTATTGATAAGATAGACTCTTCATATAGAGTTTCTTAATAAAATATTATATAAGATATTTATACAAGTTCTTTGATAAAAGACTTGTTATCTACAAAGATTGAGACAAGGTGAAATACATATTCAAGTTCTTTATAAAAAAGACTTGTGCCCATAGTGAGTGGGATATAAGGGAATTTTTTTTCCACAGGTACTCAGGTGATTTTTTGGGTACATTATAAACAAGACTAAGAGTGTGAAAGAAAGTGAAGTGAGTATACAAGTCTATCATTTCAGACTTGTCTCCCATTAAAGTGGGATAATTTAATATATTTGCTTCTGCAAGTTACTGATCTCAGTAGACAAGATGTCTACATTGGACTACTTTATTACACAAGGGAGAGCCCTTGATAAAACTGGTCAACAGTTAGAACAGTGGGCTGTTGCTCAGTATGACAAAGCATTAGCTGCTGAAGAAAGAAGGGCTGCTGCAGAGGAAAAAAAAACTATGGCTGAAGAGAAGAGATTAGAAAGAGAAGCAGCTGCTGAACAAAAAAGGCTAGACAGAGAAGCTGATATTGCTGCTGAACAAAAGAAATTGCAGATGCAGGTGGAGGAAAGGAGATTTGAAGCTGAAGAAAAGAGATTAGACAAAGAAGCTGAACAAAAGAGATTAGACAAAGAAGCTGAACAAAAGAGATTAGACAAAGAAGCTGAACAAAAGAGATTAGACAAAGAGGCTGCTGCAGAGGAGAGGAAAGCTCAAGCTGAGGCTGAAATCAGAAAAATGGAACATGAGGAAAGAAAACAGAAGATGGAACTTGATGAAAAAACTCGCAATTTTGGAGTTAGAGAAATTGAAATTGGCGAGTACGGGTGCTCAGCAAACAACTTCGAGTACGACAAGGGAGTTTGTTAGTAGGATTAAATTGCCTCATTTCAATCCTTTAAAGGATGACGTAGCAGATTATCTAGATAGATTCCAATTTTTGTGCGATACGCATAACATAAAAAAGGAAAAATATGTTGAACAACTGATGCCATTTTTTACAGGTGACACAGTGACTACTCTTATGACAATAGACGAACATGAGAGGACTAATTATGATGTTGTCAGGGCAGCACTGCTAAAAAAATATCAACTAAAACAAGAAGACTATCGTCTTCGTTTTAGGACAATGTTGCCAGAAAATGGAGTAGATTTCTCTGATTTTGTTACAAAGATACGTCGTACATTTACACGATGGGTTGAGTTGTCTCAGATTGAGAAAACATATGAAGGTCTAATGGACTTATTATTGCGAGATAAGGTTTTGTCATCTGTTAATGATTCTTTTCTTGCATTCCTTCATGAGCGTAAGCCTAAAAACTTAAAAGAAATGGAGGAATACTGTTGTCAGTATGCCACAGCACATCCCCATGCTACAGTTAGCAATTCTAAAGTGAAAGAAGGGTTGCCAGCTGCTTCGGCAACACCATATGGCCCTAATTTCAGAAAAAAAATTTCAGGGTGCTCAACAAAATTGGAATAGGGGAAGTAATCAAAATTACACTCAGAAGCGGAGTAATCCAACACATGATGGTTCTTCGTCTATGCAGTGGAGACAAGATGGTAGTTCTCGTAATTTTAGTGGTAATAATTTGAGACACTTTCGCAAAGGTTATCCAAATAATAACTATTCAAATTTTCGAGGTAATCATTCTCGACGTCAAGATTATGACGATGGTGAATTTAGAAACCGGGATTCAAACCGGAATGATGAGTACAATAGACAATATGATCACAATTACAGGGGAAATGATAGTCGAAATAATTACAGGGGAAATGATAGTAAAAATAATTACAGGGGAAATGATAATCGAGGTAGACCTAGGTTTAACAAGAAAAGACCTTACCAACAGGCAAACTCTGCGCAACAAGAGTTTGATGGAGCCTGTAATACAGCAAATGATAGTGGTAACTCTAGGGCTATCACTGGTTGTGCTTTCGATTTTGGGAGAGCAACTGAATGCCCCCAATGCTTAACATTGTTCGATTCATCGACTGTATCTACGCTAAGTTGTGGTCACCCTCTTCCTGCTCTACCTGCTACAGTTGCGCATGATGGGAGAGGATCTCTCATCTTAGATAAAGGTCTAATAAATGATAGGCTAGTCTCAGTACTTTTCGATTCGGGATGTACTACCGTCGGGGTTAAGGAGTCTCTGATAGATCCTTGCTGTGCCACTGGAAAAACAATCAAATGTGTTACATTTGGTGGTACTATGGAAAGCTATCCTACTGCTATTATTAGGATTGACACTCCTTTCTTCACAGGAGATGTCCATGCATGTCTTCTTCCTAATCCTATTGCGGATCTTATAATCGGTCGTATTCATGGGGTTAAGGAATGCACCCCGCAACAAATTTCTAGTTGGGAAGAAGAAAACATTCAAACGGTCAATGCAGTGATGACAAGAGCTCAAGCTCTTAATCCCCCAACTTCATCTGATAATAGTAATGAAGTTGATAGCCAAGACGAGCACTTGGTGATTTCCCATGACTCGTTTGTTAAACGTCAAGAAGAGGATCCTTCTTTGAAGAAATACTTCCTTCTGGCAAAGAAAGGGGATCCCAATCAAAATACGAATCACAAATCGTATATTACTATGAAGAATGGTATATTGGTACGAATGGTACAACACTCGGACAAGTCTATGCATTCGCAAATTCTTGTGCCTAAGTGTATGAGAGCCTTAATTCTTCGGCATGCACACGATTCTCAGTGTGCGGGACACATGGGTTTTTCCAGAACTAAAACTAGAGTCCTTGCGTCATTCTTTTGGCCATTCGTGAATAAAGACATCCGAATTTATTGCCGATCTTGCAAAATTTGTCAAGAGGTCAAGTCTAGAGGTCCGAGACATGCTGCTCCTATTCAGGCTGCAGATATTCCGATTCGGCCGTTTCAGAAAATGGCTATAGACATCATTGGTCCGTTCAAAATTAAGTCAGCCAGAGGACACCAATTTATCCTCACTTGCGTGGACATGTGCACGCGTTGGCCAGAGGCTATTCCTCTGAAGAGCATATCAACTGTCGATATCGCTGATGCTCTTTGGCTCGTATTTTCTCGTCTGGGATTCCCCGGAGAAATACTGTCGGATCACGGCACTCAGTTAATTTCGGACGTTATGTCTCAGGTAATGGCTACGCTAGACATTAAAAGGTCTCTCAGTAGTATTTATCAATGTCCAATGGATTGGTAGAACGTCTTAACAGGACACTAAAGAACTTACTTGGCAAGATAACGGAGGATCATCCTGAAGATTGGGACAGGGTTTTACCTGCAGTCCTCTTTGCCTATAGAGAGGTTCCCAACGAGCATACAGGGTTTTCTCCTTTCGAACTTGTCTTTGGCGCGCAACCGCGCGGGCCAATGTCCTTGTTACACGATTTGATAACTTCCGATAATATTGACGATGATACACAATCGTCATATGAATATGTTATAGCTCTTAGAGAAAAGATTATCGAATCGTGCAGGTTAGCAACTTCATCTTCCGAATTTGCGAAAGAAAAAGCTAGGCGATTTGCTAATAAGAAAAGACGCCTACGTCAACTTTGTCCTGGAGACAAAGCATATGTCTTACTGCCCTCAAGAGAGAATAGACTTCTCATTTCTTGGAAGGGTCCATACACTATAGTCTCGAAAATTTCTGATGTCGACTATATTGTCGATGTGGATGGAAGGCATAAAACCTTCCATATAAATATGCTAACAGAGTTTATTGAACGTCCAGACTATTTACAGCCTATTTTCCAGGCGACGGACGACTCTCCAGTTCAACATGGTCACATCTCATCCCTGTCCGTTATACAGGATGAGGAAACTATTTTTTCTGACGTGAACTTACCTCTTCCTGCGATTCCACTTACTTCAACGGAATCGTGGAGAGACGTTACAGTCTCTTCCAACTTGTCTTTTGAGGAACAGCGTCAAGTATCCTCTACGTTACAATCATATCAGGATGTCCTTACCGACATTCCTGGACACACAGATGTCATAGAACATGACATCATACTTACTGATCGTAATCCGATCAGAGTAAGACCATACCCAATACCTATTCATTTTCAAGCACAAGTCGAGAAAGAATTGGATGAAATGATTCAACTACAAATAATTGAACCATCCACTTCAGCTTATTCTTCGTCGATAGTTATTGTTCGAAAGAAAGACAATAACATACGTCTTTGCGTTGATTATCGCAAATTAAATCAAGTTACGAAGTTCGATGCTGAACCTATGCCGTTATTAGATGATCTACTTATTAGACTTTCTAAAGCTAAATTCTTTACTAAACTAGACTTGTCGAAAGGTTATTGGCAAGTCCCACTGACGGAACACGCCAAACCTCTCACTGCTTTTTCGACACCTAGGGGTCTGTTTCAATGGAATTTTATGCCTTTCGGGCTTATGAACGCCCCAGCGACTTTCGTGCGCATGATGCGACGAATTCTATCAGATCGTGCAGATGTCATTGCATATTTAGACGACATCTGTCTTTTCAGCGATACTTGGGAAGAACACTATGTGGGTCTAAAGGAATTGCTATCTACTCTACGTGAGCATAGATTGACTGCTAAACCCTCTAAAGCTTTTGTTGGGTTTAGTGAAATTTCCTTCCTAGGTCATCGAGTTGGTCATGGTCTGTTGAAGACAGAGGACCAAAACATTTCAAAGATATTAAATATCTCGGTTCCGAAGACAAAAAAGCAAGTGCGTAGTCTCTTGGGATTGATACAATTCTATGGAAGATTCATTGAGAATCTGTCCTCCATTATGGCACCACTTTCAACGTTATTGAAAAAAGGTTCTCCTAATATGGTGCGTTGGTCCCAAGAATGCCAATCTTCATTGGATCAGGTTAAGAATTTGTTCTCATCTCATCCTATCTTAAGACTACCGACGATTGATAAGACTTTTGTCCTTCGTAGTGATGCCTCTTCCACTGGCATTGGAGCGGCACTAATGCAGGAATATTCAGGAACTCTGCATCCTGTAATGTATATTTCTAGGAAGCTGAATGCGGCAGAAAGGAATTACTCGGTTTTGGACCGTGAATTGTTGGCTATGGTTTGGTCCATTCTTAAGCTACAAAGGTTCCTTCTGGGCGCGCATTTCTTTATGGAAACCGACCAAAAAGCTCTTACGGCTATGCAAAGTAAGGATTTGAAGAGCTCGAGATCTACTCGTTATGCTATTGCTCTTCAGCCTTTCCATTTCACGGTGCGAGCTATCCGTGGTTCGGATAATGTGATGGCGGACATATTGTCTAGATGCCCACATGATTCCAGTTAAATCTTGTGTCCTAGTTTTTCCTGATATATTTTCAGACTTAGGTCTGTCCTTAATATCATAATATGTTGTAATACAAATGTATTTGGATGATGTTTAGATAATTTAACAAATTTCATTTTGTCCATCCATCAGTGATATGTTGCTAAAATAGCATTGACATTTGTATATTGCTATGGTTATATTATTTAGTAATGTTTGATATATGATTGGTATTGCCAGCAACTTAGGTTTCTTGAATGGTATCCCTTAGTTTGTTTGGCTTAAAGGAAATATTTTCTCCTATGTTGGGAGATGATTTGTACCCTCTTCTATTGTACCTGATATTAGGTTCATTGTTTGCATGAGCACAGAAGTGATACTGGTGCTATCTTGCTCATGAACATATTAAAAAAAAAAAAAAATTGCATTTTTTTTTTTTTACAGGGGGGTGGTAGTAATGTTGCTGTCATTTTCGACGGAGTCATCTGTCAAGTTATTTGCTTATGTTTGTATCATAAGTATAATTGTGTCTTTACCTGCGATGTCAGGTTGATTAGGGGTTGTCTTCCCTTGTTTATTCATTCATTGTGTTTGACCTGTAGGGTCAGAGGTTGACAGTTCGGCGTAGGCCTATGGGAAGGTTTTTTAAGCGGGAGTGAGATATACTTCCGGGAAGCCGGGAGGTCCTGTTTTTCTGAAGGGACCAAGAGTCCATTGTTTTTCGGGGAGAATCTTCGAAGTAACTGCTATGGCAGTTTTCCCCAGTGAATCTCTGTGCGTCGGGATGACGACAGAATTCCTTGTGATGTTCTGAGGATTCATTTGCCAGGTAATACCGACCTTTATGCATTATTACGCTTTTCGGTGGCAGAACATGTAAGGATTACCTAGGGTGAACAGCAGCTCACTGATCCGCCATTTCAGAACTTATATATTTGTGCTCGAGGTAGCCATCCAAGACTGTTAGTCTTATATTGTCCAGAAATCCAGTGACGAAGATATATTGTGGGAGCCGCAGATTGGCGGAACTTCTATCTACAATAAGTATTACTGCAGGGTTGATGATAACCTATTTAACAGAAGTACACGGCCGACGTCAGAACGAGGCCTGTGCTTTCGGCTATTATACTACAGCCTGATATGTGCAATTGGCGGGGAGTGCCAAGTTGCACCTGTGTGTCAAAGTAACTAAGGCATCTGACGCGTTTAGTCAGAGACGCCAAGGGCGACGCTACGAACTGTCATTATTGAAGAACTTTGCTATTGACCATGCACGTCTATTCTGATGTTTACCTTTTTGAATGCCAAATGTATACCTATCGATGTCAGGTCAGCATGACCCTGTTACACTGACTGTTCCTGTTGATATTATGTGTGTTCCCGTCAATAAATGTCTTGAAACATGCCTGCAGTGTCAAAGCATCCTTGATTACTGCATGTGAGAGTATGGGTTGCAGGATCTACATCTATACGAGCCTAAACACATTCGCGCCTTCATTCGCACCCACACTCAATTCATCATACGCTCGCACTACACATCTAACAACATGTATACTGTCTTGGGCCAGTGATCACATCAACAAAGAAAAAAAGACAGTTACAATAAGCCATGTTGTTGTAACCAGACTGCTAAAGAAGTATGTTGAGAGGCAAGTGACAGGATGGTATGAAGGCCTTGTGAACGTGAATTCCAACCGCCTGCAGTAGAAGTGTTATAACTCCCAAGCAGAGACGGCGAGGTAAAGAGGACGACACCGGAAAATATGGATTGAAATGGTAGCAGGCAAAAAGAGAACGACACCGGGAAAAGACGAATCGAAGTGATAGCAGACAAAAAGAACACTACACCGGAAAAGATGGCACGAAATGATGGCAGACAAAAAAGAGCACTACACCGGGAAAAGACGAATCGAAGTGATAGCAGACAAAAAGAACACTACACCGGAAAAGATGGCACGAAATGATGGCAGACAAAAAAGAGCACTACACCGGAAAAGATGGATAGAAGTGATAGCAGAGAAAAAGAACACTACACCGGAAAAGATGGCACGAAATGATGGCAGACAAAAAAGAGCACTACACCGGGAAAAGACGAATCGAAGTGATAGCAGACAAAAAGAACACTACACCGGAAAAGATGGCACGAAATTATGGCAGACAAAAGAGAGCACTACATCGGAAAAGATGGATCCAAGTGACAGCAGACAAAATGAGGACGACATCGGAAAAAATTTAATCGAAATGATAGCAGACACAAGACGTATGAGATGACATTTCACGAGACCACAATTATTGTGACAAATCAGGAACTGTACTGAGCACTTTTTGAACTCTCCACGGCATAGTCAGTAGAAAAGTGACACAGGAAAACAACCTTTTTAATAGGCTTTAATTGTTTTAAATTTTTTTTAATTATTATTTTTTTTTACACAAGAGTACAGAATGACAAACAAGACAGAAACACGCGCAAAAGAACACGTACAATGTCGCAATAAAAACACCCCCCATACATTCATACAAATAAAATATATCATACACGGAATTCATTGAACATCATTTTCCTTTGCGCTCCTTACAGAGCACAGAACCACCATTGTAGCTGTTCCCCTTGCAGGAAACATGAACCAAGCATTCGCATGCTTCTGCAGCTGTGGTTTCTGTGACTATTTCTCTTACATGATGAGGTTGCGAGCCCCATGTTCAACCTCATATCAGTCGCCTTGTACGACATTGACTGAGGGTACAGTAGTTCTTGTCTGTATTTGTCTATTCACAGACCCCCTCCCGGAACTACACGGGGCATACACGGAATTAGATGAACACGTATTTTAGCGCCCGTGTTTTTTTTAACTTGTTCTATGTTTAATGAGGTGGGGTGATCGGTTCCATTCCCCGCTGCCTTATCCTTCCCTAACTCAAGAGCAGAGTCAGGTACCCATTTACAGCTGGGTAGACTGGTCCTTGAACTGCCAGATCTCGAACCGGGTAACTTTGACTGGGGAAGCAAGCATTAAAATAGAAAGTACGTCTTCCAGGAGACACAAACACTGGAACAGTCGCCAGACACATACACTTGCTTTTGCCGTGATTTCGCCGAGTCTGGCTCACACTTTGTTGGGGAAAAGGAAGTGAGAAACGAAAAAAATTATGGGTGTAGCAATTTGTCTGGCTTCGATTATTGCAGGAAACGATATGGCTACAAAAGGTGGTGGTGGGTGGGGGGGGGGAGGGGGAGAGACCTGCATTTACCTGATTGATCACGAGAGCTCCATTTGCGGGCTGCGGGCCATCATCGATCGAATCAACATCCATCATTTCTAAACGGTTTAGTTTCTCATGTGTGTCTCAGTGAGGAAGACTGCATGATAACATGGAGATAGAGCAAATGAAGCACGAGACTAACGGAGAGAGATTGAGAGAAACAGCGAGAATACGATAGCATCGAGAAGAGACAGACAAAAAAGATAGGATCAGAAACGAGACAGAATCATTTCTCTATATTTAAAAACAGTGGTATTTAGAAATCTCATTATACTGTAAGTTTGGTCGTTGTTAGACCACTACTGCAGAGCAGGGGAGTCGAAAACCGTGACAGCATTGTCATCACTGATCACGGGGAGCCAAAACAAAAAAAATGTCAACTTAGTGGTGAAAAATATAGAAAGTTGTTGCAGCAGAAGTGACGCTTGACCAAGCTCAACAACAGTACTCATAATTGGCGTCTTATGGAGTATTAACAAGGTGATTTAAAAGTCTCTTCCAATTCAAGAAAATTAAAACAGACCGCAAACTCATTTATATTTAGTCAAGCACAATATAACCGACGGACCATGTGTCTAAGTAAAATTGAACGGGGCGCCTTTCGAAAGGAGGAAAATTTTATACTAAAAAAATAAAAACTTCCAAGTTTTTAAATGTTTATTTCATCACTTTTATCTTTTCCATATTCTTACTTACTTACTTAGTCGTTTCTCTTCTACCGTGAGGTGTAGAGGTTTGGGAGAGAGAGCGCCATACTATCCTATCAGCTGTCTTTATCCTGGCCTCGTTCCATTCTAGTCCTCGGTCCTTCAGAGATTGTCTAATGTTGTCCTCCCAGCCGACTCTGGGTCGTCCTGGAGGTCTGGATCCCTGTCTCTTAATTTCCCATACTTGTCGTGGTAGCCAATCTTCTCCCATTCTGCAGACATGGCCAAACCATCTTAGTTGGGACTGTTCTACTTGGGTCTGCAGGGGTTGGGTTTCTTAGGCCTTGGCGTATCGTTTAGTTGCGGACCATGTCTCTTCTTGTTACTTCAACCACCTTCCTCAAATACCTCATTTCTATGGTTTGGATCTGACTTTTGTGGGTTGTAGTCATTGCCCATGACTCGCATCCAAATGTCAAGACTGGGACATAGGTGGAGCGGTATACAGCCATCTTTTTCTTCTTGTGAACTTCTTCAGGTGCTGAGGAATGATCGATCTATTCGATATACACGAAACAAATGTCAAAACAAGGAGAAAAAGCTTCCATTGACCAAATACGTTATATTTTTGTTGTATCTTTCATTCCCAGAAACAAAATAAATTAAATCTAAACTAACCAATTAAATACGTCACAAGAGATAGCAACAATAGCTGCCGGCTGATACATCATGAATTGAATTGGCCGGATCTAACGTTGGGCGGTAATATTAATGTGACTGCGTCTTTTATGTAATAAAATGTTAGATAATTCTCTTTATTTTCACGTTTTAAATATAAATTAGTTGGATAGGAGTGAAGAAATAACCATTTTAAAAATAGAAAGTAACTGTTAAATCATCTGAAGTTCTTGAAAGGTGAATCCTCTATAGTTCACTCATAGGGAAGACAGTAAAGACACATTAAGAATTGTCTTATCCCTCTCTGACTGACGCTATTATGTTACATCTTTTCCCACCAATGTAGCGGGATTTTTCATGGCGCGGGGAACTAAATCGCACGCCTGTTGAAACAACGCGCAATTTGTTTCCATCCTTAATAATGGCGCATGTTTGATTCTGGACACAATTTCTTGAATTTCCCCCATTTGTATTTTGGGTGAGCATGAATAAGAATCTTATATTTTTATTTAGAAGTATGTAATGAAGGGAGTTCGATACATTTGCAGTACCTGTGTCGTACAGATAGGTTGTGAGTTATTTTTGTCCCGTCTGAGTAGAGTGTATGGTGATAAGTACGTGAAAAAAAGGTGTGAGAAATACATTTCACGGGGTGATAGCTTAAGGAAAAGATATGCCTCTGGAATGAGTAAGTTTCTCTATTCCAGCCTATCTATACGACTATAAGTTAGTACAAGACAACCTTGCCCTCCTCATACATATAAATATAAGTTTAACTACACACACACACAGCTATGTGACAACAAGACACACTAACGTGAAAAACTACGGTTAATTGGGTATGGGTCTGACCAACACACAAAGTTAGTTTCGTTTGTTGTTTATTATCATTTAAACTTGACAACATCAAATATCTAAAGAAAGATCAAATAAAATCAGATTTACATACATATGAAAATAACAGAATAAATGTGCCCTCCCCTTATGGAGAAAACAACCCAAAAAGTTAAAACCCAAAGGTCAAAGGTTAGCACTATGTTACAGAATAGACAGTAAAGAAACAAGTTCCTACTATATGCTACCCAGTAAAGTTAACAAGTTTAAGCAAATCCAGTTTTGGTAAAGTCCCTGTAACGTAGAAAATTATTCACTCTCTCTTTCATACAGTGGCCACTCAATCACGCTTACGTACTCTTGGTGATATCCCTTGGAATAAAATTTTTCCCGACTATATATAAAATGTCAGGATTTTTTATTTCCCAAATTAGCACCAGTTCATCCTCTAACAAATAAGACTAGCGAGGTGAACGCCGAATCTGGTGTGGGTTTATTCCTGGATGAACAAATGTCACCGCCAGTAGTTGATGTAGAAACGTGATCTTGGGGTTCACAGTTAAAAGAGGAAAACATTTCCAGTATTGGGACACATCAGGTTGCTAAAAATGTTACAATTAATAAATGATGATAGACCTATCGGCTGGCTCTATGGCAGAGTGCCGATTCTGAAACAGAGTAAATTCTGGATGCTACACTTGAATACGACTGTCAGAAGTCGGGGATAAAGGTTATTTTATCCACAACCCAGTGGGCTGATAAAATTGAAAAAAAATGTTGCTGGGTCTCGTAAGTCCAGTTAAATTTACAAGTTAAAATGTTTCTCATGTATCGTTGGCAAATCCTTGCTCACAAATGAAATTGGTGAAGCACAAGCCAAGAAAAGACAACATTAACCAATCAGTAAAGAAAAGGACCGCTGGACGCCCTTGTGATCAGGTCTGCTGGGGATATAAGAAAACAATTATGGAAAAATGATACTCCTCTATATAGCTATATATATATGCACACAGACGGGGACAAGACGATCTCTTATCCACTCCGTCAGTCCTGATTAAATTTAAAAGGCCCACGGTGTCTTTAGCCTATCCTATCGCGCGTCGCTTAGCGAGTGCAGGTTTGGTTGAGTTATGCAGCTCTTCCCCTCCTGCTCCCGGTCAACGATCAGTGTACAATGTTAATTATTATTCAATTATCCATACGCGCCTTTACATAAATATCGCTTGTCGTTAATAGCTATTAAATTGTCGGCGTCTGTTAGTCATCGTATGGTATTTAATAATAGGCACACAAAGAAATAAGCGTGAATTGTTTTCTGTCACTATCAGTCGCGCCTACATATAACTCAGTCAGCTAAAACCGTCTCTTCTTGTGTGAGAAAGCGGGTGGTGAAAAATAACATTATAACTGAACATCTGGTATAAAATAGCTACGCGTTATTTTATTTCACTAGTTATAACAGCTAGAACTCTAAGTGAATTATAATGGTAAAAGCTTAACACTTTTAATTGATAAACGGTAACCCTTTTAAACACTTAAACACTGATTTCTATTACCAGAAAATCAGAATGAAAGATCCACAGGAATGCTATTAACACATTTTCCACATTGGTTCTAGAACTACGTGTTTAGACTATCCAAAAATTCTGAGTGACAACTGATAGCAGGTTTAAGAAAACACAGTTTATATATCATTATGTTTCTCTGATCTATAGATGATGTTACTTTTCGCACTATTGTGTGAGTAACGGAGAATCAGAACAAAGTTCCCAGATAAAAGCTTACGCCCGTCTTCCGTCGAGCGCTTTCGATCGTCATCAAAAGACTTATACGGGTAACGGTAAGATTTTCTGTGTGCGAATGCCCGCTTTTGAGATCAAAAGAGCCCAGGGGTTTTTCTGACTCCCCTGAGTACGAACTTCAAATCGTACTCGGAGAAAGATTTTGCCCGTGAGACTACTTCAAAAGATTCTGGGTTTTTCACGTGCGGTCTGTCAGGTATCGTATGACTGACAGATAAGCTCGCGTTATAAGACTTAGGTAAACAAACCTGATTCGCTACCTGTTTTGACGGCAGGTCAGGAAAGTTTGTAAACTTTGCGTTAGCTCATGTTCACAGAAAAAGAGGTGGGACGAAAAGTACGCTTGTGTAAATAAACGAAGGTAGAAAAAAATGCATGGTTTTGCTAGCAAATCAAAGAACGCTACGAGATTATAAAAGACTGTCAGATTACTGTAGGCTCTCTTTCCATTATACGTCACAACCTGTACCCATTTAGTCGCTCAAGCCGATACTCCTTTAAATAATTATTCAGAGGAATAATAGTAAAATATATGTCAGGGAGAGTCTACGAAAGGTGGTCCCTCGTCTTAAAGCGTAGGCCACTAATCCCTTCTTGTTCCAGAGATAGTACTTTCTGCTGGTACCACCAATAACTATGATAAAGAATATAAACGAAATGCTCTGCAGAGTGTTGCGTTTTCCGACACATAGTTATGTGCCTCCTCTTATATTCCACCATCCCATTTTACTCATAATTTACACTCGATGAGAATTAAATTTCCGCAAAGGCACAACAGGCCAATAACCTGTTTGCTTTAAATCATGATTACGCTAACTACAAGAGAGAAAACTGGACTGATTCTAAAGGTGACGAACTGGAACGGACTACGGACTACGACTTATGGAACTTGGAACACAAGAAGTATAAATAGGAAAGAAGAGGAACTCGTGGAAGAGATGAGGAAAGCAAAACTAGAAATCCTGGCAATAACGGAAACAAAGAAAAAGGGACAAGGAGTTATGGATTTCGATGGCAACACGCTGCTCTACAGTGATGTACCCACATCTGGAATAGCTAAAGGGGGCGTGGGTTGCATTGTAGCCAACAACCAAAAAGATAGTATCAAGAGATGGAACTTTGTCTCGGTGCGCATTATGGTTGTAAAACTAAAAGAAGGAGAAACCATAGTCAACCTGGTCATAGTGTATGGGCCAAATGAGGATGAGAGAGCAGAGGTCAAGGAGGAATTCTTTGAGCTGCTTCAAAGGACAGTGGACAACTGCCTGGATGAAATTATCATGCTCGGAGATTTCAATGCCAGAGTTGGAAATGACCATGGTAAATGGGGTGGAGTTATCGGAAGATATGGAGAAGATACTCTCAATGACAATAGAAAGCGACTCCTTAGATTCTGCAGTGAGCAGAATCTCATCTTTACAAACACAAAGTTCCCCCATAAGTGCTTGCATGCATACACTAGATGTGAACCAACAAAGAATGAGAAGTCAGTGATCGACAATGCCATTGTTAGGAGGAGCTCATTCAAATATGTCCGGGATGCTAGAGTCTGGAGGAGGCCAGAGACTAGAAGTGATCCCTACCTGCTTACAATCAAAAGAACAACTGAAAGTGTTGCTCAGCCTAGGAACTGCTCAACATCACGCAAGAAACCAAGTAAACGAACGGGAGAAATGAGCATTGAGACCTACACGGTGAGAGAGAGAGCCAGAAATTAAGACCAGATATCATGGGCTTATTGCTACAGCGGCGAGAAACACAGACGAACAACCTGATGACTTGGAAACCCTCTGGATTAAATTCAAGGATATCATAAAAACAGCTGCTGCAGAAGCATGTGGTGAAGTCCGACTTGGGAACAAGAGAAAGAGGACACCTTGGTGGACAGAGGAAGTCAAAGAGAAAATAAGAGAGAAGAAAATGGCATGGAAACAATACTTAGGAGCTAAAAACACAGCAGAACAAATAGAGAAATATAGAGAATATGTGATACTCAGAACAGAAGCAAAGAACAAGGTGCTAGCAGCAAAACAGAAGTCCTGGGAAGAGTTTGAAGAAAAGCTAGAAAAAGATGCGCAAGAAAACCAGAAATTGTTCTATAAGACCCTAAAGAACACGAGGAAGGAAAAACAATGCCCTCTCAAATTTATAAAGGACAAGCAATGCAAATTGCTTACTGCCCCGAAGGAAGTAATGGAAAGATGGAAAGAATATTTCTCAGAACTCCTTGATGGTGAGCAAGGTAAAGCATCAGAAATGATAACCACTAGCACAGAAGAGGAAACCAATGATGATGAAGATGACATAACGATGGAAGAACTGAAGGCAGCACTGGAGAAAATCATGATGGGCAAAGCAGCAGGGCATGATGGTATAACACCAGAAATGGTTAAGTACATGGAGCATCAGGCGACCTATTATTCTTAAGGGTCCTACAGGCAGCGTGGTGCAACAAGACCATACCAAAGGATTGGGAGATTGCCATCATAACACCAATTTTCAAAAAGGGTGACAATCGACAATGTGGAAACCATAGAAGCATATCCCTTCTCAGTGTCCCTGGTAAAATCTACTCTAGAATCCTAGAGCAGAGACTCCGACGCCTGGCTGAGCCACAATTGGATGAGGTCCAGTGCGGATTCCGAGCAAACCGAAGTACTCAAAACCTAATCTTAACACTCAGACAGCTGAGTGAAAAGGCCCTTGAGTATAAGAGCGAGATCCATCTTTGTTTCATAGATCTGGAAAAGGCGTTTGACAGGGTCCCCTGGAGCAAACTTTGGGACTGTTTGGCAAGGAAGAATATTCCAGCACCTCTGATTCATGCTATACAGAGCTTCTATAAGTCTTGCAGAAATTATGTGAGGACAGCAAACCATAAGTCAGAAGAGTACAGGACCACCACTGGTGTAAGACAAGGCGATATCCTGTCACCTTATCTTTTCATACTCCTCATGGATGCATGGATGATGTCACCAAGGCATGTAAGGAGAGAACAAGAAAGTATTCAGTGGGGTACTGGAAGATGAAACAGGTCTGTATTTCAGAGTTGGCATTTGCTGATGATGTTGCCCTGATTGCTAAATCAGAGGCACATCTCCAATCCAACCTGCAAGTCTGGAAGGAAGAGCTGGAGAAGAGAGGGATGGTCATAAGCAGCTCTAAAACAAAATCCATGGTGATATCACGAGTAGAAAGAAGACATCAGATTAAGCTGGGAGAACAGGTCCTGGAGCAGGTCGACCACTTTAAATACCTCGGAGCTATTATAGACCGAAAGGGAGTCAACAAAGAAGAGTTGACCACTCGAAAAGCAGCAGCTGGGAGACTTTTTCAGGCCATAAATCGAGGATTTCTCAGCAAGAGAGAGGTTGGTAAGAAAACGAAGATGGCTGTATACCGCCCACCTATGTCCCAGTCTTGACATATGGATGCGAGTCATAGGCAATGACTACAACCCACTAAAGCCAGATCCAAACCTCAGAAATGAGGTATCTGAGGAAGGTGGTTGAAGTAACAAGAAGAGACATGGTACGCAACCAGACGATACGTCAAGGCCTTAAATCCCACCCCCTGCAGACCCAAGTAGAACAGTCCCAACTAAGATGGTTTGGCCATGTCTGCAGAATGGGAGAAGATCGGCTACCACGACAAGCATGAGAAACAAAGAGCCATGGATCCAGACCCCCAGGACGACCCAGAGTCCGCTGGGAGGACAACATTAGACAATCTTTGAAGTACGGAGGACTAGAATAGAACCAGGCCAGGAGGAAGACAGCCAATAGGATAGTCTGGCGCTCTCTATTCCAAACCTCTACACCTCACGGTAAAAGGGGAACGATTTAGTAAGTAAGAGAATTAAATTTAATCCCTCGGGATAAAACTTTCTTTACATGTAAATTGAATAGATTTAGCCGTTACGTTACTTTTAAATGAAAAGGTTAATAGTACAGCTAGAAAATGTTTACATTTACATTTCCACTGATTGAAAAGTGTTCACGATATAAATTGAGTATGTTTTCATTTATGTTTACACTGATTTGAAACTGTAAGTATTACAATTAGAATGTACATGATTTCTTTCATCTTTCCCTCCCCGCTCCATATGAAACCTGGGACTCTTTATGCGTTTAGTTATCTGACAATAAAGCAGTCACCAGCCTTTGGCAGTTGTGGTTCATAAAATCATCATTTTATATGCTGAGTTTGCCAGCCTCAAATGAGTTGGACATCCACTAGCTATTTTGGCATATTAATATTCACTTGGTAATATATATATATATATATATATATATATATATATATATATATATATATATATATATATATATATATATATATATATATATATGTGTGTGTGTGTGTGTGTGTGTGTGTGTGAGTTCACATGTTAGTAATGAAATATAGAATGTACAATCAGAACTTACGCCAATCCTGGCTCACAGACGTTTTGCTCAGAGGAATAAAAGGCACTGGCAGATGCCTTAGGGGCTATCCACAAAAGACGTCTACAGGAGAGGGGGAGGGAGGGGTATGTAAAAAGTGGACAACAGTGGACATGGGGGATATTTAAATTGAAAGGGGACGTGAAATTCATAAACCACCTGGCAACTTTCACTCACATGCAAATCTATCAAGAATAACTGCCATGCAGCTACACTACTGCTGAAGGTAAACGGCATGTTACTACTGTTCCTGTTAAACTGCGCAAAGCTGCAAACTCACTTCACAAAGATCACGTGGATGCTCATTTTGCAGCCAGTTGCATTAACTATCTTAAAGATCTTGCAGTACTGATGGGTCCTGAATGCACATTCTTCCTCAGTCAAGACAATAAGGCAAGAGTGCCACTGGTGCTTCCTGCAGCTTCCAAACAAGCCCCACTATTAATGCATTTAGAATATCGGATACAGCTGCCTGACCATGACTGGGTTGTTGCCGAACGGCATAAGTTGATTCCCTCCGTCTGTACAGGGTTTGTGATTAAAACTGACCAAGTAAGTTATTTTGGACCAACTTGTGTTTTTATCATGCTGCTGACGCCGAAGCCTTAGTTCATCTTTATGGCTTCAAAGAAGTAATGCTGGATATGCAAAGCCTATTGTCATTATTATAGTTGGCGGAGAGCCCGACGAGAATCCCAGGTATCCCAAAACACTGCATGCAGCATACAAAGTATTCTGGGAGAACAACCTCGATGCACTGTCTGTTGCCTGCCATGCGCCAGGCCATAGTGCATACAGTGCTGTCGAAAGGCGTTATGGCACCATTATCTCATGGCCTTTCGGGACTTATTTTGCCACATGATCATTATGGATCACACCTTGATTCCACTGGCAAAACTGTAGATTCTGATCTAGAGAGGGCCAATTTCAAGAAAGCTGGAGAGACACTTGCTGAAGTTTGGAATCAAACAGTCATTGATGGCTACAGTGTGCATGCCAAGTTTGTGGAACCTAAAGTTAGTAGCAATGCAGCTGACCTTCTCGTTCCAAGCCAGCAGTGGTGCTGCGACCATGTTCAACAGTCATAGTACTGCATACAAATTGTCAAGTGCAATATTCTCACTTGCTGTGGACAGAGACGCACGAACTACAATGAAGTATTTTGTAAACGATGCATTCCATCGCCAATGCCATTTTACAGAACATGTTCAGGCGTCAGCAGTTCATCATGTGCAGACAGCAGTGACACATATGGATCACTTTTTCACAGAATTGCGTTAGATGGTCTTGAACCACATCATGGATTTAAAGTCATGACATTTGAGTTTTTACTGCCCTTCAGTGACAAGACGAATTCACAAGCGTGTATGCAGCTCTTACGGAAATACTTTCCATCTCATGCAGCTGTCAAAGTGCACAAATATGTGCATCAGACAGCTACAATTGATCCAGATGACAACGATGTTGGTGATGCAGACAATGCACCACAGTAACCAGAGCAACAAAGTTCTGATACTAGGGTCGTTATTGTACGCAGTCTGTTCGACTGGTCGCAGTCTGTATTCACTGCTAGACGAACGGTAAACATTCATATTAATATTGTGGCAGTTAAGAGTTATCCTTCAGACTATTACTACAGTACATTTTGTTTCAATAATTTAAGACATCACAGAAACAGTAAGATAATCAGTGTTAATAAACAATTAATTTAAGATTATAATTTATAAAATTATGCTTTTATGATCAAATTTCTTAATTTGTTTATAAAGTTTTGTCACATAATTGTTTGCCTCATTAATTGTCAAAACTTTCATTTTTGGTTGACTGTTTTATTTTTAAAAATAATTATTATGCCGGTTTAGAGGGTATCTTAAACTTAGGAAACCCACCGTATTATGATATGCATAGTTTTTGCATATTTAAATGTTTACATAGCTTTAGTGTTTTTTTGTTTTTTGTTACTTGTTGTAAGATATTACGTTAAAAATGTTTCAGTTATACGCAACACCGAGTTCAGACTTGTATGTTACTATGTAATGTACAATATTAAGTAACTCGTGTTAAACATACTTAAATTGAATTATCTGTATACAAATGATGTATTGTATAACACTAAACAAAGTTTTAAGTATAGCTTGGTGATTAAAAATCTAAGCTTATGTGTTTAATCAAGACCATGAGGAGTGGACGTCCACAAGCGGGGAGGGGGTAGGGGTAAATCAAAAGTGGAAATGGGGGAGGGGAGTGTTAAAAATTCCAACATTTTTCGGACGTCTTTTATGGATGGCTCCTTATTTCACGTGTACTTGGGGTCGTTCATTTTAACTTTAATTCCCTCTCAGACTCCGTGTGTTTCCTTCAGTTTCCTCAGACAGCGGCTTTCCTTATTACAATGATAGAGATTTCCTGTGCTGTTTTTGTAAGTCCGTGAAGATTCTCCAATAAAAGATCCGGCCTGATAAAATGGAGTTTCTGAATTCTAACTTCTGGCAAGTCTTGTTGTAGTCTTCTTGGCAAGCGATTTCTCACAGTAAATTTGACTGACTGAAGCGTCAGGTTATATTCACTGTCCTCCCCCGCTCTGTTTGTTATGAAGCTAGGCAAAAGTTCCAATCATTTCAAACATGCTGGTCCCGTGAGAAAATTCAAAATATACTACTCGTCAAAAGTCAAGGGCCACTTAAAAAAACCTTGGTTGAAACCATAAAACAAATCTGATATAAACGTAATTGGTATAAGTCAAAACGGCATTTATTTAATACCAAATTGACATGTCACGTAAAGAAATGGAAACACACATTCAAACGCAATGAAGCTGTGAAGTGTGTCACCCACCTTTTCAAAAGTCGCACAATAGATATTGGAACAATAGACATTTCAAAATCGGGTTTGACCACCGTTTGCAGCAAGGCATTCAAGACAGCGTAGACGCATCGAATCCACAAGGGTCCAAAGAACAGCTTGCCATTCCTGAAGCAGAAATGCAGTCAGCTGTGCAACATCCATTGGCAAGGAGTGATTTGTTGACAATCTTCGACCAAGGACATTCCAGAGGTGCTCAATCGGAGAAAGGTCAGGTGAATGAGCTGGCCACGCCATCCTGATGATCCCATGTTGCTGAATAAACTCATTCACCACACGAGCTCGATGGGGGTCGAGCGTTATCATCTTGGAGGATGGCATTACCACCTATGGCCTCCAGAGCAGGCTGAACAATCGGTCTCAAGATTTCGTTATGGTATCTTGGGCCGGTCAAGTTGCCTTGGATGATGTAGAGTGGGGTCCAGCCGTGTCTGTAGAAGCCTCCCCAGTCCATGACAGAACCCCTACCATAACGATCCACCTCTCAAATTGTGTCATCAGTAAATCGCTCTCCTGGTCGTCTCCAAACTCGAATCCTGCCATCATTGAATGACACAGTGAAGCGAGATTCATCAGTGAAGAGAACTAGACTCCATTGTTGCCTTGTCCATCGGATGTGCTCGCGAAACCAAGCAACACGGGCTCTGCGATAAGCAGGAGTAAGTGGGATTCTGACTGCAGAACGTCGAGCTGCCAGTCCAAATTCGTGTAAACGTTTGCGAATGGTGCTTTGACTGACATTAATGTTTACAGTTTGTCTCAGCTGACATCTTAGAGTGGAGCAAGTCACTGTTCGATGGCACAGGGCTGACAACAAGAGGTACCGGTCATCATGTCTATTGGTGCATCTAGGGCGACCTGGCCGGTGGCGATCCTCCACACTTCCTGTGGCCTGAAATCTCTCCAAAATTCTTTGGATAGTAGAGTGTGACACTGCAAGCCGTCTAGCAACCTCACGGACAGATAAACCACTTTCAACCCACGCTATAGCCCTCATTCTCTGTAAGGTGTCAAGACTTCTTCTCGGTGGCATGGTTTTTGCAAGTGATGAAACTACCCTAAGTCTGCTGATTGTAAAACAAATTAAGAGTGAACTCTGTTCATGAAAAGTCGCCATTGCACGTGGAATGTCAATCAGCACGATTACTTCACCTATTTGGTTGTACGGAAGTTTGAAAAAAAAAACAGATTAAAAATGTGAATTTATGGTCAGGAAACCAAATTGCACGTGATCACCATGGTTGTCGGTGAGTTGTTTTTATGCTTAACGTGCATAGAGGACTCTCAGAGGAAGATATTGCACCCATTTTTTGTAAAAACTTCCTTCATTTAATCATTCTATGCGCTTATATAAAAGTGTATTGAAAATAATAGGGTGGCCCTTGACTTTTGACGAGTAGTATATTTCCGACATGGAAGAATTTTGCGCGTGATGCAAAGGTCACGTTTTTCCTTATATGGCAGTCGTGACATTCAAATATTCTCGTCAATGATTACATATAACTTCTTACATCTACCCGGAAATATTACAACATTTCCGCTCAAGTGTGTCTGTCATCCCACCAGGTCGATACTTGACCGGCGCTACTTGTGCAAACACAAACTCCTGTTTGACCATCTGTGCTGTGTCTTATCACGACAATAATTAGTCGGTCACATGAGCCATATCAGCGCTAAGTAAACTCGCTTGGCCATTTACGTGCGAAAACAGTCGCACCCTTGTGGTACAACAGGATTTCTGTCGGTCAACCTTGCATCGCCGTCTACTCTATCCGCAGGGATAGACAGATAAGCACACAGACATGACGACTATCGCTGAGAGGAGTATAAGAATATTTAAAATTGAGAAAATATCTGCTACACCGCAGAAAAAAATGGTGCTGCTATTGAAAAGCACTCAATTAAATCAGTACAACGAATGAACTGAGTACTGCCGTAGTGAAAGAGAGATCGAGAAGACGGGGTCGCCTCAATTCGTTCTGTGACAGATAGGCAGGGGAAAGTGAGAAGTAACTCTGTGCTCAGGACTAGAGTACAGTATTTTAGCTCTGCATAGTTGGAGAACCCCCTTCGATGGCGGGGAATGCAAATTATGCCATGCATTTCTTACTCCTTACAGCTTTGGACTAGATGTGACGATCCTTTCAATGCAAACCAACCTGGAGAAACTAGAGCTCATGACTTCAACGTGTTGCGGAATGGCAGAAAAGCCTAGATCTACAGTGTAGATAATACCAAGGAGTCTTCAACTTGGTATTGGCTGCTAAAGAGCGAAAAGCTCAGCAGCCCTAGTTAAACAACAACATCGGCAACAATCTGTACTGATCTTAATAGTGAATGTTGTAATCGTGCCACGTGCAAACACTTCTGACAGTGATACGGAAAGTCCCAAGAGGCTCCGAGGAGGCAAAGAAAGAACAAAACATCTATATATCTCCAGGTGTGTCGTTAGAAATGACTAATGCGACGTCACGTGCTGACAACCTCATCATGTACAAAACAGTGCTACAAAAGCTACTACTACAAGTAGCGATCAATAAAGTATCATATATACACATACACCCAAACCCACACACAACTTGCAAAGTGTTTGTCTATGTTTTTGTCTTGGCTATGTTATGTCTACCTTTTCGGGGATCGCTCCATTTTTGCAAGAACCTTGAATAGTAAGAGAAACTTTGTAACTAGGGATATGGAGATCGGAGGGGCTAAGAGGTATGGCGTCCGCCACGAATTTTAAAGGTACCAGGTTCGATTCCCAGTAGAGGGAATATAATTTGTTTGTCAGAACCAGGGTCCTAGCGATGTCATATTCCCCCTGGTCTCCTGTGTAGTGAGATTGGACTCCTAGCCTTCTCGGATAAGGGAAAAAAATAGAAGGTCCCGTGTGCAAGTTGCGCACGTTAAAAATCCCTCGGCAGTTGGAAATCGTAAAGAGTTGGCCACACGGCCGCTGCCCTGGGAAAACAATTTTAAAAATTAGGAAACATGCACTCCACAAGAATATTTATAGAATGTGTGATTCTTATATACACACATCGGGATTCTCGCCGGTGCTACGGAGTTCGTGCACTGTGCTGAGATCCTCCTTGTGTGATCTAAGGTGAGGAGATCGAAGCACTGATAGAGCTGTCCATGTGCAATGAAGATAGTCATTAAAACCAAAAACAAAACAAACTAGGGGATAGCTGTTTTAGTTTCGGACAGTTAGATAGAAGACATAGATCATTGCTAAGCAACTTTAATACAACACTGGAACAATAATATACTACTGGACAAAAGTTAAGGGCCGCCATTCAGTTTAGACAAGGTTTATATAATTGATTGGCAAACTGTAAAGACAAGTGAAAATGTCATTAAAACTGAGCTCAGAGAAATGTGTATACATTTCTGTGTGCACTAGGTTAATTTTTTTTTAAATGTCAAAAAACTGGGCCACTTTAACCCGCACGTGAGAATTGCCATTGTTGCTGCAAAAACTCGTGGTTTTTGCAACACGCCCCACTAGTTCAAAAGGTGAAAAAGTGAGTTGAATTTGAATGCACGTGGAAAATGATCATCGGTAAAGAGTGTTCACCGTTGATAAGCAATAAATCAGTATGACAAGTGGTCGAAATGATCACTGCATTAGCCATGCCACTGTGACAGTGCTGTTGTTTCTTTTATTTATGTCACAATGCTACTACTACTACTAGGTGACTGTGGCAGGCCTAGTATTTAATTCCAACGGTCAAATTTCCTTCCTTGACCTATCTTCCAAGTAGAGCTATCTCCTTGACTGGCCTTTTTTTGCCAGAGATGGTGATTCCTGGATGAGATAAGGTTCGTCTTTTCTTCAACCCAGACCACGTTCTTCTCTCCTTGTTGTTATAGCGACTTCCTCGTACTAGTGGTTTTAAGGCTATATATGCTATATAGGTTTAACTCTTTCTCACATACCCACTCCACATCCTTTTTATTGATTAAACCAACTTGAGTGTTGAATTTCCAAACATAATGGCTTTTATTTACATAACATGTGTTCCACAATTCTTTTCTCATAAGGGTATGTTTCAATCTCCCTTTTATCCAGGCCTCCAGACTTAGGCTCAATGTATTTTTTACAAAGGTATATTATTATATTCTCTACTGTAGACTCTTGTCTAAAGCACTATAATCTGCTAGGCATAGTTCAATTACATGCATCAATATCAATTCATAGTTCACCTAAACAAAGTTATATAATGGCAGGTGCAGCTGTGGTGGCGTCTTCATACTTACTCTTATATGAGAGAGCGCATGAGATGTTTCATAACTGTCAGATACAACTGTGGTGGCGTCTTCATACTTACTCTTATATGAGAGAGCGCATGAGATGTTTCATAAATGTCAGATACAACTGTGGTGGCGTCTTCATACTTACTCTTATATGAGAGAGCGCATGAGATGTTTCATAAATGTCAGTGCTGTAAACCCTTTGTTCAATATATTCTTGTTTTATGACAATGCCTCATCGTCTTTGTATGACAGCCCATCCTGGCTATCTGATAATAAAAGTTATCCACTTTTTAAGCTTTAATTATGCCTTTGCTTCAATATTCTCTTCTGTAGCTCGCTCCCTTAAATATGAGCGTCATTAGCCTGTGACAATATGTTGAGCGTGTTTCTGAAAAAAACATGTCTCTCTTCACTTAAGTTAAGCATAATTAGAGTCAAAGACCTCTTACCGTAATATACAGAAGTCCGTTACTTATCACTGTCCTACTAGCACCACCTATGAGCTAGTCCTATGTTTAACAGCACAAATTATCAATCAAATCTAAGTGTCCTCCTGAATTCCTATCACTACATTTCTATGTCTAGCTATTTCTGTAGACCTTCTGCAACCCGCAGGTTTCACATTTCTTGAGCTCCCAGCGAGGCTCGTCTTGCCCGGTCAACTTCTCTGGTGGGACTAATCTCTTTTCCCCTTCAATTTATTCCCATCATCCTCAGTTCACTCACCTAATCTCACCTTTCACGCTTTTTAACCCTACTCTGTCAACCCCGTGAACTGTGCTACATAACTGTTTATATTTCGATCACTTTTCACGTGCGTTTTACTCTGCTCTGCGTTCTCTTAACTGTAAAGGGCGCTAATAATATTGTTATCTCCCTTAGTGGTTTATGCTCAATTGCTATGTTCTGTTACTTCTAGCTTATTAAAAACAATCGTTATGCTAATTTTATAAAGCAGAACTATGTACACTTAGGAAATATTAAAGTCTAAAATAGTTATCTCCCTTACTATCTAAGCACAGTAGTGCTGTCTCTTGTCTCCCATCTATAAGACAAATAGTCCACTTTAATAAATTATTTACATTTTCAAAACCATTTTCTCATACCCTGTTATTTTATTAACCCCAAATTACTGTTAATCTGAACTTAACTCAGCATGAATAATGCTGAAGACTCCACGGTGACACCACCAAGGAGAAGTCTGAGCACTGTAGACCGTGGTCGAGCTGTTCGTCATGTTGCAAGACGTTTAGCAGTGTCCCACTCTACCATTCAGAGACTTCTTGAGAGATTTCAAGCTACCGGACATTTGGAAAATCGACCCTGCTCAGGAAGAATTATATAAACCTTAGCTAAACAGAATGGCGGCCCTTAACTTTTGTCCAGTAGTATATAAAGAAAAGCTTTGGACGTGGTTGTATTCACCATTCGTGTTGTTATTGTAAAAAAACCAATCAATCAATTAATCAATACCCTTCAGTTCTCTTGAAAGAACATAGACCTTCAACAAACACACGCCACGTAACCCTGTCCTGTGCCATCAACTCAAGGTTTTTTCCATGTCTTCCTCATTGTTAAATCACTTTATTTTGTGATTAACTTCCCTTTTATTGTCATTGTTCCAGTTAATTATTCTGCGGCTCATATTTACTTTTGTGCATTGAATCTTGAGCTATCGTGCTGTTGTTGTAAGTTGCGAATGGTGAGGAGTGACCTTGAATTCAACTTGATGAAGTTGATAACGCCGTTTTGTTAGAGTCCACAAAACTATATAATTTATTACGAACATTCAAATTATTCTTGGCGTTCATATAATACATTAGATCTGTGAAGTCCATTACAATTCTGTGAAGTCCATTACAATTCTGTGAAGTCCATTACAATTCTGTGAAGTCCATTACAATTCTGTGCAGTCCATTACAATTCTGTGCAGTCTCTTGGATTAATTCATGTATCGTCAAAATGTCTGACTATTTACACGCGATGCCGTGTGACGGTCATCCGGTAGCGAATACTTATAGTTTTGGCGATATAATAATTCTGATAATTATAATCACAATACTCCCTTCTATTCCTAATTCAAGGGAAATTGATACATCAAATAAGCTGCTCCATTACTACTCTGGCCGACCCTATGGCCTATCTTTAAGGAGAACATCTGCACGACTGCTAAATATCGGGAGTGCTGAAGATCACGTATGACTAGGACGGAATTCAAAATATGAAGGGTATAGAAAGATCGTTGTTATGTGGTAGCATAACAACGCCCCGCGTCATGTCTTACTATAGACAACTATACAAATCGCGTTCAATAAAATATCTTTAAGCACAAAGTATCTTTCGTTTACAGCACACCAATATGTTAACGCGTAACTTTAAAATGCTAACATATTGTAGTGGCTAACATAATTAACCATGTCGTAACACTCATCATTGTTCTGTCTGTCTCCAGTTCTCTTCTTCATTTGTGAAAGGAACCAACACATAATAATCAATATTTGGACATGCACCCTAATATAACCGACTAGGCTGAACGAGGCAATATTTTATTTAAAAAAGAAAAAAAAAACCACACCTACTTTAAAAGGAGAAATAATAACATTATCTCGGTAAGTCAGTATTGGTGTCGCAAAATTGGTTTCAAGTCATTGCAAACGGGTTCAGTTAGATTTATAAACCCGTCAACCATCGATTGACCGCTTTAAAAATGGCGGCGTATCAGCGAAATGTGTATCAGACAGAGGAAATCGCCAAGGATAAATAAAAGCAGAAGGGAATCAGTATGAAAAGGATTTTACATTTCAGTACAGGGAGGGATTGTGTATAACTGCATATAAGAAGGAACGGTAGGAAGTTCTCATTTACGGAGATATATGCGTATTTCGGCTGCCCACAGTTACGCTAAAAGCGTGTAACCCACTTCTGTTCTAAATATTAAAATCAACAAATAACAGTTTGGGAATTTACATGGATAGGAAGATAGAGTTTTATCAGCTGTATAAAACACGATAAGATGGAACAATATGGATATTATATATGCCGAGAATGAGGAAATCAAAATTTCAGTCGACGCACAGATTGGCTGAAATCGATGTTCGGGAAATATTTTTTAGTCCTAGTTCAAGCTGTGACGTCGGTACCCTCCGATGTGTCCGCGCTATACGTATATAAAGCGTATCGGTAAACTGAGACACCGACAACGAAAGAGGTTTGAGACAGACTGGAGGCAGAGTTTCGCCACTACCCATGAATTGTGAGCGGATCGCCAGAAACATTTTTAAGTCCAGTATCTGAAGTCTGAGGGTAAGCGAAATTATGATAACTACCGTGTGTAATATTTGTTATTTCAGATTCATATAGAATTCACAAAATATGCCTGTATAATAGTCATTGATATAATGTATTGTATTTTAAATATGATCTAAACATGTGCATTGTGGATGAATTGTTGCTTGTACAAAAATTAATCACAAATAGCCCCACAGCCTAATGAAGATATATTTATCATATTGCTTTATCGCTTACGAAGATAAAGGCAGTCCCATGGCAGAGATTGTCCTAGGGAAATGAAGTGTTAGAAACTTCTTCATGGAAGATCCCCGTTTACGAGGTTAAGGTGACTAGTCCCCTTCCTCGCTGCCTTTGCCTTCCCTAGTTCGAGCGCACAACTTTGTACCCATTTACAGCTGGTAAACTGGAGTGTTCTACAGCCAGTTTCAGTAGAAAGCAACCTGATCACGTGGTCACTCACTTTATTTATTTTATGTATTAATTTTGGGTAGTTGCTAAGATAGCATCAGTATTTGAATTTGTACTTGATATGATTTAGAAGGATCAAGTTATAGATCAGAAAAGGATGTATAGGAGCAGAGTAAACCAGATGATGTTTATTACGGATATGTTAACATTAATTCTGTATCATTGAAATGATGTTACTTGCTATGACTGTATAACTGACACCTAATGACTGACTTGTCTGACTTATGTGCTAGTCAGTTACACTTAATTGAAATGTTAATATTAATGCTATATCACTGAAATGATGTCCTTACTTACTATGATTGTATAACGGTGACATCTGATGACTGACTGGTCTGACATCTGTGCTAGTCAGCTACAAGTCTAGCCAGATACTAGCCAAGGCTGATATGTTGCAGGTTCCATGAAATAACTCAAACCAGGCTGTCCAGTATCAGAAACCTGTGTGGTTCATCAGAGGCAATCCCACAAACGTGCAGGACCCCAAAGAGTGAACTTCAACTGGTCTTCGGCATTCCTAGTGCTGGGTCTACCGATACTGATATATGCAACGGACAGTCCGTGTCAGCAGGATCAAGAGTCAGATAAGTGTCACTTAGGACACTGACTACCACAATATATGAAACACAGCAAATAGTCAAGTGATGACATTTATCAGAGGACTAAGAACAGTGATATATTTAAAATGAATGCAGTCTAAATAGACAATAATAGGAATTGTGTGACTTAATTTCATATATATATATTTCAATGCTCTGTTCCAACTAGTAGTAATAGAATATTAGTGTAAATATTAAAATATTTTAACTGTACCTGAGGAATTATTCACTTCTTACAGTGTGGTTAAAGTGAATGTTCATTTTAAGTATCCCCTAGAATATAAGTAATCATAAGATAGTCACAGGGAGGAGACACCTTAAATCCTGGTACTACTTCTTACCAACTGGGCCAGGGTTTTCACAGTCTGATTATTTCTATGATAACAATACACCAGTGCTTATTTCTAAGACTGGGGTATTACTTGTAAGGTCAGAACTCTTTACTGGCATACTAATAATTTTAATTAACCTCCCGCTACAGTGGGGGCTCGTCCGGGATATATCTTTGATATTCCTGAGCCAACTTTCTATTTCTGCTGTGTAGAGAAAAAATTTTTTTGAAAATTTTTGGAAAGAGTTAACATAGTAGGAAATAAATAATTTTTTTAGGAGTACCATTGAGTACAGATAAAGCTGTTTCATATATGGTGAAGTCAGTTTAATTAACTTTAATTTTAACTAAGTTAATTATATTGTAGTAAATTAGTTTGAGTAAGATCACTTGCCCTACTAGACTACAGATACATCATGGCTGACTTGGTCAAGTTTAGGTCTGCCACACTGCCGGTGGGAAAAGAGCTTGGCATGAGTGGTGATGCTCTGGTCCAGTATGTCACGACGGAATGTGAAAAGTATACGGACAGAGAAGAAAAGAGATTGGAAGCAGAAAGAGCCCAGAAATTTGAAGCAGAAAGAGAAGCCAAGAAATTGGAAGCAGAAAGAGAAGCCAAGAAATTAGAAGTAGAAGCAGAGAGAGAAGCCAAGAAATTAGAAGCTGAGAGAGAAGAAAGGAGGTTACAAGCAGAGAGAGAAGAAAGGAGGTTACAAGCAGAAAGAGACCATGAGCTGAAAATGAGACAGCTTGAACTGGAACTTCAAGCTGGGACTAGCATCCATGGTAACAGCTCACCACGTTCTGAGAATAGCTCTTTTCAGAACACAGCAAATGTGGCCATGAACTTCCACCTAGATCCATTTGTTGAAAAGGAGGTCGCAATTGAGTCGTACCTGGATAGGTATGAAAGGCTAGCCTCTACATATGGACTGGAAAAGGAAAAATGGAGTCTAAAGTTATCCCAGGGATTGAGAGGTATTGCATATGATGTGTTTCTGAAACTCCCCAAAGAAGATCAGGAAAATTATGAAATACTAAAGCAAGCCTTACTGATCCGGTATGAAAAGAACTCTGAGGCATATAGGAAGAAATTTAGAACTTCTAAACCTCTACCTGGAGAAACATATAACCAGTTCTCAGCTAGGCTAGAAACGTATTTGTTGAAATGGAGTAGTTTAGATAAGTATCAGAAAACCTACGAGGATCTGAAAGAAATGGTTATGTTAGAGCAAGTGAAAAATTCCATGTCTCAAGAAATGAGGAAATTCCTTATGGAACAAGGAGCAGAGAGGCTGGAAGACATTTTGAAATGTGCAGAGAGATACCAGGCAGCTCAAGCTGAACTGGTAGGAACAAAAAGAAAGCAAGTAGAAGGATATAAGCCACCACCACAGAATACCCAGTTTGACCAGAAGGATCATCCATACAGAAATAAGCCAAGATGTGATAATAAGGACAAGAACCCTCAGACTCAGGAAAAGAAACCCTACAAACAGGGAGATAAGTGGTGCAAATTTCGTAAGATGAGCAACCACAACACTGATGAATGTGGGAGGAAAAAATCCCTTCATCATGCTGCATGTCTACAGGTGAGGACTTCTGCTAGGAAGGAACTGACTGGGAGTCAGAATAGCCTCCATCACCCACCTACCCAGGAGATAGTGACTGTGAATGGCAAAGAAGTCACAGGAATGTATGACACAGGTTTGTCCTATGACGCAGTCGTGTGTGCATCTCTGGTGTGCCCTGAACAAATCACCACAGAAACAGTAGACATTCAGGGGCCACTAAAAGGAACATCACTCCTTACTTTACCCATAGCAAAGATTCATGTCAGTTGTCGCTATGTGGAAGGGGAGATAAATGCAGCAGTGTTAGATGATCCCTTTTACCCCCTAATGTTGGGGCGTAAATATGTTTTCTTGGGAGACCCTGTAAAACCTATGGTTATGGCAGAAATCCAGATCAGGCCTGACTCCAGGAACATAGAGAGGGACACCAAATTAACATTTCATTCGACTGAAATGAAACGGGCTCAAGGAGCAGACAGCACGTTGAAGCCTTGTTTTGTCAAATTATCAAAAACACATAAAGCTCCAAGGAAAGGACATTTCTATATGGAACATGGACTCTTGTACAGGAAAGCTGGCAGAGGGACGAAAAGTCATGGTCAAATTGTTGTACCATCCACCTATAGGAATAAGGTTATAGGCTGGGGACACATATCAGCTTTGAGTGAACACCTGGGTAATGGTGCCACAAAACAAAGAATAGCCACCCAGTTCTACTGGCCAGGTATTACGGAAGACATAAATCAGTATGTAAATTCCTGTCCAGAGTGCACCTATGTAGATTCAGAAAGTCGACGGAAGAGTCTTCATCAAAAATCTACAAGCAAACCAGCAATCAGGGGTACTCCCGAGATTTGCACGGGAGGGGAAAGGAAACATCCCACACAGGTTCAATTACAGTCTGAACCCCATGCGCTGGAAAAAAGGAACAAATCACGTAGCGAAAATCAAACACCTACGGATTTGCGACAGAAAACCACAACCAACTATCCACGGAAAGAGGGCGGTAAACTTCAAGGGAAACCTACCGACCCCGTTTCACCAGCAGTAAGAGCCTGGATGAAAAGCCGAACAGGAAGGAGAGAGATAGTAAAGGATGAATATATTCTTGGAAAACAGAATGTGGGCGCAGATTTTCTTAGTCGTCATCCCACAGAGTTGGAGCAAGATAGAAGGAAGGAAAACTGACTTTGGAATGGTCGATTTGCAATTGTCTTGTACCCAATAGTTAAGCTAGATATCATCCAGCTTAAAATATGGGGGAGCTATGTCGCAAAATTGGTTTCAAGTCATTGCAAACGGGTTCAGTTAGATTTATAAACCCGTCAACGATCGATTGACCGCTTTCAAAATGGCGGCGTATCAGCGAAATGTGTATCAGACAGAGGAAATCGCCAAGGATAAATAAAAGCAGAAGGGAATCAGTATGAAAAGGATTTTACATTTCAGTACAGGGAAGGATTGTGTATAACTGCATATAAGAAGGAACGGTAGGAAGTTCTCATTTACGGAGATATATGCGTATTTCGGCTGCCCACAGTTACGCTAAAAGCGTGTAACCCACTTCTGTTCTAAATATTAAAATCAACAAATAACAGTTTGGGAATTTACATGGATAGGAAGATAGAGTTTTATCAGCTGTATAAAACAAGATAAGATGGAACAATATGGATATTATATATGCCGAGAATGAGGAAATCAAAATTTCAGTCGACGCACAGATTGGCTGAAATCGATGTTCGGGAAATATTTTTTAGGCCTAGTTCAAGCTGTGACGTCGGTACCCTCCGATATGTCCGCGCTATACGTATATAAAACGTATCGGTAAACTGAGACACCGACAACGAAAGAGGTTTGAGACAGACTGGAGGCAGAGTTTCGCCACTACCCATGAATTGTGAGCGGATCGCCAGAAACATTTTTAAGTCCAGTATCTGAAGTCTGAGGGTAAGCGAAATTATGATAACTACCGTGTGTAATATTTGTTATTTCAGGTTCATATAGAATTCACAAAATATGCCTGTATAATAGTCATTGATATAATGTATTGTATTTTAAATATGATCTAAACATGTGCATTGTGGATGAATTGTTGCTTGTGCAAAAATTAATCACAAATAGCCCCACAGCCTAATGAAGATATATTTATCATATTGCTTTATCGCTTACGAAGATAAAGGCAGTCCCATGGCAGAGATTGTCCTAGGGAAATGAAGTGTTAGAAACTTCTTCATGGAAGATCCCCGTTTACGAGGTTAAGGTGATTAGTCCCCTTCCTCGCTGCCTTGCCTTCCCTAGTTCGAGCGCACAACTTTGTACCCATTTACAGCTGGTAAACTGGAGTGTTCTACAGCCAGTTTCAGTAGAAAGCAACCTGATCACGTGGTCACTCACTTTATTTATTTTATGTATTAATTTAGGGTAGTTGCTAAGATAGCATCAGTATTTGAATGTGTACTTGATATGATTTAGAAGGATCAAGTTATAGATCAGAAAAGGATGTATAGGAGCAGAGTAAACCAGATGATGTTTATTACGGATATGTTAACATTAATTCTGTATCATTGAAATGATGTTACTTGCTATGACTGTATAACTTTGACACCTGATGACTGACTTGTCTGACTTATGTGCTAGTCAGTTACACTTAATTGAAATGTTAATATTAATGCTATATCACTGAAATGATGTCCTTACTTACTATGATTGTATAACGGTGACATCTGATGACTGACTGGTCTGACATCTGTGCTAGTCAGCTACAAGTCTAGCCAGATACTAGCCAAGGCTGATATGTTGCAGGTTCCATGAAATAACTCAAACCAGGCTGTCCAGTATCAGAAACCTGTGTGGTTCATCAGAGGCAATCCCACAAACGTGCAGGACCCCAAAGAGTGAACTTCAACTGGTCTTCGGCATTCCTAGTGCTGGGTCTACCGATACTGATATATGCAACGGACAGTCCGTGTCAGCAGGATCAAGAGTCAGATAAGTGTCACTTAGGACACTGACTACCACAATATATGAAACACAGCAAATAGTCAAGTGATGACATTTATCAGAGGACTAAGAACAGTGATATATTTAAAATGAATGCAGTCTAAATAGACAATAATAGGAATTGTGTGACTTAATTTCATATATATATATTTCAATGCTCTGTTCCAACTAGTAGTAATAGAATATTAGTGTAAATATTAAAATATTTTAACTGTACCTGAGGAATTATTCACTTCTTACAGTGTGGTTAAAGTGAATGTTCATTTTAAGTATCCCCTAGAATATAAGTAATCATAAGATAGTCACAGGGAGGAGACACCTTAAATCCTGGTACTACTTCTTACCAACTGGGCCAGGGTTTTCACAGTCTGATTATTTCTATGATAACAATACACCAGTGCTTATTTCTAAGACTGGGGTATTACTTGTAAGGTCAGAACTCTTTACTGGCATACTAATAATTTTAATTAACCTCCCGCTACAATTGGATAGAAAATGGAAAAGAAAATACACGCATTGGTTAAAAGCTTTATAGAACAAATTGAAGGGTTAGTACCTTAAAAAATCAGACGGGGTACTTAATGGGCTGGTTGTGTAGTTTACGACTTTACAGAGGAGAAAGATAAGTACGATTAATGAGAGAATATTAACGATGAGCAAATACACAAATGCGCTGACAGAATATGAATGGCAAACAGTATCAACAAGTAGAAACACATTAGTAAATAAAGAACACAGCACATGATACTCCGGAGATACACAACCACCCAGCAGACAAGAATGAAGGCTTAAATTTACAAATAGCTGCAACGAAGAACCAAAATCATTAACTGGAAGGTGGAGCTCAGAATTTAGAGCATGAAAGATTAATACAATGAGGTCATTTCGTACACGTGGTAGGAACGGATAGAGGCGCAGAGTTGGAATTCACGGTCAACCAGTACAAATCAATAATAAGCTCTCAGTCCGAGCAGACGCGTCTTATGGATGCCATAAATAGCTTCAGTGCACACATTTTTGTTAGAACGTACTAAGATGGACCTGTGGAACCAAGTCTTCAAGCATTTCAAAAAGTACTTAAAGAATTGGTTGTAGAGGGTGACGTGGAAAAGATACGGACATATCACATCATAAAGTGTTTAGAAAAGAGATTAACAAGTTTTTTTTCTGTCACAGAGGAAAAATCTAGGTCAGAAGGATATGGAAGAAGTTGTGCAAATGGAAACAAGAAGACATTGTACATATTTCACCTTCATTCTTTTTCTTTTTTCGTTCCTAATGGAGCCTCGAACCACTATTGCAGCTGACAACCTGCAGCTGGTCGCCTGTAAGGCCGCACCAAAACATTCTTGTTCTCTTGCAGCTGTTATTTCTACAACAATTTGTTTTACATGACGAGGTACATTGCACATGCACTTAGAATAATTTTGACACATAGGAAACTGAAAAGTTGGACAAGTGAACACCAATTTTGACACATAGGAAACTGAAAAGTTGGACAGGTGAACACCAATTTTGACACATAGGAAACTGAAAAGTTGGACAGGTGAACACCAATTTTGACACGTAGGAAACTGAAAGGTTGGACAGGTGAACACCAATTTTGACACGTAGGAAACTGAAAGATTGGACGGGTGAACACCAATTTTGACACATAGGAAACTGAAAGGTTGGACAGGTGAACACCAAATTTGACACATAGGAAACTGAAAGGCTGGACTAGTGAACACTGGAGAAATAAGAATGATTTACTCAGAAATCTTAGTTACGTTAGACAGATGTAGAGATAGGTTCACATGCAGTTTTAGATTAAACAAAACTTGATTTAGTACCGAGGATTTTATATAAAAAAGAATACTTTTTTATAAGTAAGAATTAATGCGGGTGCAGATTATTAAGACTACGACGTTCGCACCATTACATCAAATTCATTATAAATAGCAAAATAAATTAAACAAAACGTTACAGTACAAAATAAACTAATTTATTTGTCTTCAAATGAAAAGGTAGGGATTCTAACAACATATCTATGAAATGTGCTTCTCTGTACATGATGTGCTTCTGGGGATTAGATTTCAGACAATTATAGAAAAGCTCCAATCAGGTTTTACTAAAATTGACTTCGTTAGTATAAACATTTTCAGAGTAGATGTCTTAAAATGGAAGTTTCAGTTTCCCACCGCACTTTGTTCATTTCAGAGAAGATTCTTTCGGCGGAGACCGTAGACCAAGGAAGGGAGAAAACATGCAATAAAAACTAGTAACTAACAATGTTTTGAAGAGAAATTCTTTGCAATAAAAACTGATGACTAATATTGTTTTGAAGAGAAAACCATTCCTATCCAATATTTCTCTCCTGGTACTTTAGAGTTATTCCAAGTAGTTATTTTGTCAATGGTTCTGTATTTAGCTACACTGAAGCATTGATGAATCAATTATGTGTCAAGTGTGAAATTAAAAAAAAAAAATGCTTTCTAAGCAATGAAGTCTGGGATTTTTTCGTCATGGCCACTTCTGAATGTATTTAGGAGACGTTCGTTGTAGTATTTCGAATTCTTCTTTAGTGCCCGCACCAGTGAACGAAATATTAAACACAGGTTATACCAAAAAAAAATTATTGGCTGCGTTTTCATGTTGTTTTGAATCCTCAAAACCGTTGTTGTCTGACGTCCTGTGTAGGAAACAAAGTGATTTCGTGTCATTAAGATTTTCTCTAAGTTTAAGTGTTGCTTCAATAGGTTCACCGAAAGATTTTTTTAATATACCTTTTTGTCATGGGGTAAATAAAAACTAAAAGAAAGGAAAATGCATCCAAACTGGACTGCCAATTTAGTGCAGTGCAGAAACGATAGGACAGACCAATTCACATGGTGTGAGGGTTGAGTGACATACAACAACCAAGATAACGGGTTATTTAAGAGACCTCAATCTTTGTTTTCACCTCCTCGTTTGTTTTAGTTGTAGCCACCCTCTCTCCCTATTTTTCTGATCTGACAGAGAGAGCGGACAAATAAAAGACTGATACAACTGTATGTCGGGTATCTATCTTTTGTATCGATTTAATAAAGATCAAACCGTACAAATCAAAAGATAAAAAAGGTTAAACAATTTATCCATGTATTGGTGTTTCTTCAAGTTTAACCCTGTTATCATTACTTGCATTTATTCTCATTACTTTTGTCTTAAAGTTGGATGGACAGACAGCGATATCAAAATAAGAATACAAAAAGCAAGAGGAGCTTTCATTGCATTGGGAAATATATGGAGATCAAGAGAAATCGGATCCAACACGAAAATAAGAATCTTCAACTCAAATGTCAAGTCAGTCCTATTGTATGGCTCTGAGACATGAAGAACAACAAAGACAACAACCAAAAAGCTACAGACTTTCATAAATGGGTGCTTGCGTAGAATAGAGGGATTAAAATGGTATGACAAGGTTACCAACGTGGAACTGATGACAAGAACTAGACAAGTGCCAGTGGAACAAGAGATGAGAAGAAGACGATGGATAGGACACACACTGAGGAAACCTGTTGATAGCATTACAAGGCAGTCCTTGTTCTGAAACCCCCAGGGCAAGAGAGGCAGAGGTAGACCAAGAAGCACATGGAGAAGAGAGCTGGAAACAGAGGTGAAAATGATGAGAGAACGTGGAAAGAACTTGAGATGATGGCACGTGACAGGAGGACTTGGCGTGTGTTTGTTGAAGGCCTATGCTCCTTTGGGAGTGGAGGGTTATGAATGAATGAATGAAGTTATCCATAAATGCAAGTAATGAATAAAAAAAAAAAAAAATGAACAAACAGTACACACAGAGTCACGACACTGGGCAGGATGATGCTTTCACATGAGAGACAAGTACAAGGAATTGGGGCTGTATTTGGCTGGCCGAAGTGGCAGCGTAGGTTGCGTTTCCTAGAAGGTCAACAACCCCAACACCAAGTCTAATCCAATTGTATAATCCGCTGTGAAAAGTCTACTATCCTGGCTCTCTGAAATAACTATGTTTCTGTCGGAGGTTTCCCTGACAAAGAAGTTGGCTTCAGTAGACCTGCCCTTCTCCGGTCGATGAACGACGGGTGACTGAAGTTATTTGCCGAGAGGCCAGAGGAATTGATGTAACTGCGTAACTGCGTAGAGGGTTAAGTGATGTTGATTGATGCTCAATTCTGACTTGATGCCATAGTTTCGCTCTTTGATTTCCGAGCAGTTGAACTGGTTGTTGTTACCAAAACAGAAAAAGTATCCGTTGGTTGTCTAAAAGAAAAAAAGTATCCCTTGATTTTTCAGGATTGAATTACGATGACTTCGAGTATTCACTTCAGATAACAAGTCCGTGTTCGTTGCTGCTAGTTAGTAGGACAGTTGGAAAAAAAACAAAAAAACAAAAAAAACACACACACACACATCCACACAAATAGTAATACGTCTTACAAGGAGAAGGACAAGAAAAACCTACGTTGCGGCCACAAGGCCTTCGTCAGGGACAGACAAACAAGAGACAGGAGTGAAAGAAAATGAGAATTAAGTAGAGAACATGAAACTATAAAAATAAGAGAAAAAAACTCCCTTAATATAAAGTCCAGTCACATGTGAAGCAAAGCAAGATGGCTGCCACTAAACCGGAAAGAGGAAGTTGATAGTACATAAAAATAAGAAATAATGAAAACAAGGACTGGAAAAGAGTGAGAAAAAAGTAATCAATAAATAATAAATAAAATAAAAAAAATAAATAAAATATAAATAAATAAATAATAATAATAAATAAATTTAAAACAAATAAATAAATAAAAATAAATAAAGAAATAAATAAAATAAAAAATAATGAAGGAAAAACAATTTAAAAAAAACAACTTTTAAATAAAATAAAATAAACAAATTAAAAAAAAATAATAATAATAATAAATAAATAAAATAAAAAATAAAAAAAAAATAAAAAATAAATAAATAAATAAAATTATTAAATTTAAAAAAATGGTAATTTAAAAAAAAAAAAAAAAAAAAAAAAGGGTGATCGCATCAACGTAGAAAGTCATAATACAACAGGGACTCGATAGAGAAAGGCGTCTCAGACAAAAGAATGTTGGGTATTCAAACAGTGTGGTTTGAGGCAACCCATAAGATGGATGAGGCGTTGTTCCTGGCGAAACCGACTGTTGGCGTCCGAGGAACAGTATCTGATGGCTGTCACCTGGATGTCAGTGGCACCGTGGTGGTCAGGGCCATTGAAGTGGATGGCCACAGGTGTGGAATTAAACTGAGAGATGTCATAGAGGTGTCTGCAGAATCGGTCGCCCAGTCGTGTGCCCGTTTGGCCGATGTACGTAATGGTGCAACGTTTGCATATAATAGCATAAATGACGTTGCGTGACTCACATGTGAAGCCATGGGTGATGGTGAACTTGGCGTTAGGGAACGAGACTGAACGTGTTTTGATTACATACTGACATGTCTTACATCGTGTACGGTTACATGGCTTGGTTCCAAAGTGGCCATCGTTGACGGTTTTCAGACGGCTGAGGACTAGGAGGTCCCTCAAATTTTTGTTCCGTCTATATGCCAGCAAGGGTGGCTCACTAAATGCTTCCCGCGCCACTGGGTCAGCTTGGAGGAGAGGTAGGTGGCGAAACAGGATCCTTTTGACAGCAGTGCTGTGAGGGTGATAGGTCATTATTAACTTGACTCTATCAGAGGAGGTTTTTTGGCGGGGTTTGAGGGCCTCTAGACGTGAGATAGGGAGAACACGTTCTAAGGCAGAGGTAAGAACATCTTCTGGATACTGTCTGTTACGGAAGAAGTCCAACATTTCTTGTGCTCGGCATAGAAAGTTGTCATCATCTTGGCATAACCGACGGAGGCGGAGAAGTTGTGAGAAAGGCAAGGAGTCCCGACAAGCCGGAGGATGAGAGGAAGTATAAAGGAGGTAACTGTGTGCATCGGTGGGTTTGTAGTACACCGAAGTGGTGAGGTGGGGCGGAGTGATAGTGACAACAATGTCAAGGAAATTAACAGAGACAGTGGAGATGTGAATTGGATCGCAGGGTGGAAGTTGTTAATGAAATTAATGAACCTAGATAGGTCAACCTCTGGCATATCGGTGGAAGGTTTCTAGAGCTCTCTTATATAGGAAAAATAGCCCCATTAAGAGCTTCGGATCTCTGTCATCTTGCGTGCAGGTGGCCACATTTAGGCGGCGGGACTGTCCGTGACAAGGGCGCTGGGGAAACGGAGATCTTCCCCTATGCTACAAGATAAAATAATAATGGTTACTCGGTTGACGGGGAGTTTTTGAGAAGCAACCTGTCCCTCAAAAGGTCCGAAAACCGAGGAACTCAGAGGACACGAAAAAGGCGCTCATCGACTTCTCCGTCGAATTCAAAAAGACATTGGGAGAATATGCCGACCAACAACATAAAATGTTGTCGGCTAGATTAAACGCAACAAAAATGTTCGTTAGAGGAGCGACCTAAGATTTTCTCTCTCTTTACGTATTGCTTCAATAGGTTCACGGAAAGATTTTTTAAAACTACCTTATGAAAGATCGCTGCCTGATATGAAAAAAGTACAGTCTGAGTTCGAAAAAAGACAATTTTTTAAAAATAAAGTGGACAATCTGTCGTAAATTCTTCATAAAATGGAATATTTAACGGCCCCCAATCCTCGACCAAAAATGTTAGGAGATCAGCGGGACATAGATACTCAAAGCAGAGACTATCCAGAGAACTGTCTTGTCAGCTCACGCATGAAGTGATTTGTTGCAGTCTTCCTTCAACGGTTCCATCTGAAATGGTGGTCCTCTTGCTGCTCCTTTGTAAGAGCGGACACGGAGAACGAAGAAGAGGAAGATACAGGCAGTACATGTGTATTGACTCATGACGTTTACCATGTTGTCAGGTGTCACATGTAAAAATATAGAAAGTACAGGTGTGCTGACTCATGACACATTTATCAGGTTCTCAGCCGCTGTGTATAAAAATACACAAAGTATAGATGTGCTGACTTATTTAACAGACTGATCACGCACAATATGGAAACATGTTGATAGCATGACCAGGCTGTCCCTGTTCTGGGATCCCCAGGGTTAGAGCGATAGAGGGAGACCAATGAGCACAAGGAACAGAGAACTGGTGACATATGGAGGAGGTGAAGGAGACATGGAAAGATATCAAGCTATTGGCACGGGACGTTAACACTTGGCATAAGTTTGTTGTAGGCCTATAATCCTTGGGGAGCTGAAGGATGATGATGATGTCCAACTAGCATAGACTTCAACAAACTCATGCCACGCCCTTCTGTCACGTGCTATCAGCTGAAGGGCTTTTCATGTTGTCATCGTTATTTTCATTTCTGTTTCCAGTTCTCCTCACCGCGTATTTCTCCGTCTCCCGCTCCCCTCTCTGACACTAAGGATTCCAGAACAAGGACTGGCCTGGTAATGCTAGCCAAAGGTTTCCTCAAAATGTTTCCTATCCATCGCCAGCGTCTGCTTCCAATATCTTGTTCCATTGGCAGTTGTCTGTTTCTTGTCATCATTCCACATTGGAGATCTTGTTAAACCATTTCAATCCTTATATTGTACGCAGGCATGAGTTTATGAAAGTTTCTTACTTCTTGGATTTAGTTTTTTTTAATGGTTTTCATGATTTAGAGTTATACAGTAGAAATGGCTTAGCATTTGAGTTGAAGATTCTGATTTTTGTTTAGGACTTGATTTTTTTTCATTCGCACATACAGTACTTTGCAAAAAAAATGGCAGTCATATTGCTCAGCTAAATAAGCTGAAATCTAATTAAATATGCATGTTCTGCCCCAAATTTGCACTCCACTTAAGTGAGCAAACACTACCAAAAGTTAAAAAAAAAATTAGCGTAGAGTAACGTCCCTTGATATAAGAGCAGACGACAATTTCTAATGCTAGTGGCAGAAAATGGATACAAAGTCAAAGTGTATGTTAATTTCACAGCTTTGGAATGAAGGAAATCAAACATGTTCCAACATTTCTAAAACCTTGAACATTCCTGAGCGGACTGTCTACAGAGTTGTGAGTAAATTAAAAGCAGGTAATGGAATCGAGCGAAAAGAAGGTAGTGGGAGGCCAAGAATTTTGGTCACAAAGGACCATCGGTGTCTCGCCCAAATCGTTCGGGCTGGGCCAATGAAGAGTGTAGAAAACATACGGCAGCGCATGATCGAGTTGGGAAGCCCAGCGGTATCTAATGCTATTGTCAACCGGGAGCTACACAGGATGAATTACACAAAAAAGCGGGTAATTTCGTCACCATTGCTCACAGAGACTCACAAACAGATGCGCTTGAACTGGTGCCACGAACACCAAAATTTGTCATGGGACAATGTGATTTTTTCAGATGAATGTTCTCTTTGGTCTTATCCTGCTCAAATAAATATTTGGACGAAAGGCTCTGTAACGCCTGTGTACCAGCGACCGAAACATACCTAGAAATTCCATCTTTGGGGAGGGGTGTCAGCCAGAGGTGCCACCCCACTGTGTGTTTTCACAGGAATTCTCACGAAAGAAAGGTACATCGACATACTAGAGGGACACCTTCTGCCATTTATGCAGGTCATGTACCCCGATGGGTGCACATTTCAACATGACAATGACCCAAATCATACAGCTCATACCCCCAAAGCATGGCTGCAAGAGAAGAATGTGATAGTGCTGAAGTGGCCCAGCAACAGTCCCGATCAAAACCCAATTGAAAACGTTTGGGCACTACTCAAGAATCATTTAAAAAAGAGTGGACTCAGAGACGTTGAACAATCGAAGAAGGTAGCTGAAAAATACTGGGACAGTCTGACTCACAATTACCTACAAACATTTGTGGGAAGTATGCCTCGCCGCATCCAGGCTTGCCTTGCTGGAGAAGGCAACATTATATTGTACTGAAACCACTGTTAATAGATAGGGGAGATACCAATTTTCCTCTGGACATACAGTTTTTATTATTATTTGCTTCCTTTTCTCTATTACTGTATTTCCTACATTTATCTATATTGCTGCCAAGATGTGTTCATAATTCTACGTCTTGTAGGGGCCGCATTCTTAACAGAACGTGTTTGAATTTAGTGCCCGCACTGTTTTCTGATTTTGCACAGGGTGAGCTGAAGTGACAAAGTGTTCATGCTCGGCTCATCCTTAGTATTATTAGCACTTCTGTTAATCCAGGAGTACTTCTCTCCAGTAATGGGGATTAGCTAAGAGAAAGTCAAACCCAGCATATTTGCACACTCATTCCCAGTTACGTGGCTGACTGAGCGTTTCATTTGCAATCTTTACTTAGATCATTTCTACCAGATGCCCTCCACCGAAAGAGTTAGATTGAGGCCTTAGCAATACTTCCTCCCAGTACAAAGGTTACTTAAGGTTATCTGAGGTGAAAACTCATCCTCCGTCTCACTGATCTCAAGATAAAGGTGGGATATCTGGTCCTGGGCAGGGTGAAGAAAAAGAGGATCGAAAATGACTAATTCACTATGAACAAAGAGCTCGGTGCGGTCTTTGATAGAAGAAATAAAAAACTGTACCATGATAGGGTCTCACACACTGTAATATCTTTAACGTCGAGTTAACTGACAATTTCGCTCAAAGTTTGAATTGATATTTAAATTGTATGGTTCTTAAATAGGACCACTGCTCAATGTTTGAAGTAAAATAAATAAAGATGGGATCCAGAGGACTGAGTTATGTTGAGAAAAGGGGGGTCGGGAAGGAAAGCGGAAAATAAATGTAAGTAAGAAATTTAGACGAAAAAAAGAAACAGGCGATTTTCATTGCGACACATCATTGTTTCTCGATTTATGGAGCGCTTTCTGTGCTGTCGTTGACAGCATTAGAGTCACCCTCCTCACTGTGATGTGCGCTTTCTTCCTCATGTCTTGAAGTCTTCACCTATTCTGCGTTTAGTTTTTTTTTTTTTGGTTCCATGTCGTTGCTTCGGAGCTTTCATTGCATTGGGAAATATATGGAGATCAAGAGAAATCGGATCCAACACGAAAATAAGAATCTTCAACTCAAATGTCAAGTCAGTCCTATTGTATGGCTCTGAGACATGAAGAACAACAAAGACAACAACCAAAAAGCTACAGACTTTCATAAATGGGTGCTTGCGTAGAATAGAGGGATTAAAATGGTATGACAAGGTTACCAACGTGGAACTGATGACAAGAACTAGACAAGTGCCAGTGGAACAAGAGATGAGAAGAAGACGATGGATAGGACACACACTGAGGAAACCTGTTGATAGCATTACAAGGCAGTCCTTGTTCTGAAACCCCCAGGGCAAGAGAGGCAGAGGTAGACCAAGAAGCACATGGAGAAGAGAGCTGGAAACAGAGGTGAAAATGATGAGAGAACGTGGAAAGAACTTGAGATGATGGCACGTGACAGGAGGACTTGGCGTGTGTTTGTTGAAGGCCTATGCTCCTTTGGGAGTGGAGGGTTATGAATGAATGAATGAAGTTATCCATAAATGCAAGTAATGAATAAAAAAAAGACTTAACCCTATGGCAAATGATATGAAAACAACAATTGGTTTTATAAGAGAGAAAAGAAAAAAAATGAACAAACAGTACACACAGAGTCACGACACTGGGCAGGATGATGCTTTCACATGAGAGACAAGTACAAGGAATTGGGGCTGTATTTGGCTGGCCGAAGTGGCAGCGTAGGTTGCGTTTCCTAGAAGGTCAACAACCCCAACACCAAGTCTAATCCAATTGTATAATCCGCTGTGAAAAGTCTACTATCCTGGCTCTCTGAAATAACTATGTTTCTGTCGGAGGTTTCCCTGACAAAGAAGTTGGCTTCAGTAGACCTGCCCTTCTCCGGTCGATGAACGACGGGTGACTGAAGTTATTTGCCGAGAGGCCAGAGGAATTGATGTAACTGCGTAACTGCGTAGAGGGTTAAGTGATGTTGATTGATGCTCAATTCTGACTTGATGCCATAGTTTCGCTCTTTGATTTCCGAGCAGTTGAACTGGTTGTTGTTACCAAAACAGAAAAAGTATCCGTTGGTTGTCTAAAAGAAAAAAAGTATCCCTTGATTTTTCAGGATTGAATTACGATGACTTCGAGTATTCACTTCAGATAACAAGTCCGTGTTCGTTGCTGCTAGTTAGTAGGACAGTTGGAAAAAAAACAAAAAAACAAAAAAAAAACACACACACACACATCCACACAAATAGTAATACGTCTTACAAGGAGAAGGACAAGAAAAACCTACGTTGCGGCCACAAGGCCTTCGTCAGGGACAGACAAACAAGAGACAGGAGTGAAAGAAAATGAGAATTAAGTAGAGAACATGAAACTATAAAAATAAGAGAAAAAAACTCCCTTAATATAAAGTCCAGTCACATGTGAAGCAAAGCAAGATGGCTGCCACTAAACCGGAAAGAGGAAGTTGATAGTACATAAAAATAAGAAATAATGAAAACAAGGACTGGAAAAGAGTGAGAAAAAAGTAATCAATAAATAATAAATAAAATTAAAAAAAATAAATAAAATATAAATAAATAAATAATAATAATAAATAAATTTAAAACAAATAAATAAATAAATAAAAACTAAATAAAGAAATAAATAAAATAAAAAATAATAAAGGAAAAAAATAATTTAAAAAAAAAAAAATTTTAATTAAAATAAAATAAACAAATTAAAAAAAAATAATAATAATAATAAATAAATAAAATAAAAAATAAAAAAAAAATAAAAAATAAATAAATAAATAAAATTATTAAATTTAAGAAAATGGTAATTTAAAAAAAAAAAAAAAAAAAAAGGGTGATCGCATCAACGTAGAAAGTCATAATACAACAGGGACTCGATAGAGAAAGGCGTATCAGACAAAAGAATGTTGGGTATTCAAACAGTGTGGTTTGAGGCAACCCATAAGATGGATGAGGCGTTGTTCCTGGCGAAACCGACTGTTGGCGTCCGAGGAACAGTATCTGATGGCTGTCACCTGGATGTCAGTGGCACCGTGGTGGTCAGGGCCATTGAAGTGGATGGCCACAGGTGTGGAATTAAACTGAGAGATGTCATAGAGGTGTCTGCAGAATCGGTCGCCCAGTCGTGTGCCCGTTTGGCCGATGTACGTAATGGTGCAACGTTTGCATATAATAGCATAAATGACGTTGCGTGACTCACATGTGAAGCCATGGGTGATGGTGAACTTGGCGTTAGGGAACGAGACTGAACGTGTTTTGATTACATACTGACATGTCTTACATCGTGTACGGTTACATGGCTTGGTTCCAAAGTGGCCATCGTTGACGGTTTTCAGACGGCTGAGGACTAGGAGGTCCCTCAAATTTTTGTTCCGTCTATATGCCAGCAAGGGTGGCTCACTAAATGCTTCCCGCGCCACTGGGTCAGCTTGGAGGAGAGGTAGGTGGCGAAACAGGATCCTTTTGACAGCAGTGCTGTGAGGGTGATAGGTCATTATTAACTTGACTCTATCAGAGGAGGTTTTTTGGCGGCGTTTGAGGGCCTCTAGACGTGAGATAGGGAGAACACGTTCTAAGGCAGAGGTAAGAACATCTTCTGGATACTGTCTGTTACGGAAGAAGTCCAACATTTCTGTCATCATCATCTTGGACGAGGCGGGAAGTTGTGAGAAAAGGCCAGGAGTACAACCGGGAGGATGACAACACTGTGTGCATCGGTGGGTTTGTAGGAAGGGGTGGGTGGGCGGAGTGATAGTGACAACAATGTCAAGGAATACGTTAACAGAGACAGTGGAGATGTGAATTGGATCGCGGGGAGGAGTTGTTAATGAAATTAATGAACCTAGATAGGTCAACCTCTGGCATATCGGTGGAAGGTTTCTAGAGCTCTCTTATATAGGAAAAATAGCCCCATTAAGAGCTTCGGATCTCTGTCATCTTGCGTGCAGGTGGCCACATTTAGGCGGCGGGACTGTCCGTGACAAGGGCGCTGGGGAAACGGAGATCTTCCCCTATGCTACAAGATAAAATAATAATGGTTACTCGGTTGACGGGGAGTTTTTGAGAAGCAACCTGTCCCTCAAAAGGTCCGAAAACCGAGGAACTCAGAGGACACGAAAAAGGCGCTCATCGACTTCTCCGTCGAATTCAAAAAGACATTGGGAGAATATGCCGACCAACAACATAAAATGTTGTCGGCTAGATTAAACGCAACAAAAATGTTCGTTAGAGGAGCGACCTAAGATTTTCTCTCTCTTTACGTATTGCTTCAATAGGTTCACGGAAAGATTTTTTAAAACTACCTTATGAAAGATCGCTGCCTGATATGAAAAAAGTACAGTCTGAGTTCGAAAAAAGACAATTTTTTAAAAATAAAGTGGACAATCTGTCGTAAATTCTTCATAAAATGGAATATTTAACGGCCCCCAATCCTCGACCAAAAATGTTAGGAGATCAGCGGGACATAGATACTCAAAGCAGAGACTATCCAGAGAACTGTCTTGTCAGCTCACGCATGAAGTGATTTGTTGCAGTCTTCCTTCAACGGTTCCATCTGAAATGGTGGTCCTCTTGCTGCTCCTTTGTAAGAGCGGACACGGAGAACGAAGAAGAGGAAGATACAGGCAGTACATGTGTATTGACTCATGACGTTTACCATGTTGTCAGGTGTCACATGTAAAAATATAGAAAGTACAGGTGTGCTGACTCATGACACATTTATCAGGTTCTCAGCCGCTGTGTATAAAAATACACAAAGTATAGATGTGCTGACTTATTTAACAGACTGATCACGTCCTCTGACATTATACATAAAAGTGCCAAAAGAACAGATGTACTGACTCATTTCACGCATTTGTCATGAGACGCATTTATCATATTTTCACGTATCACGTATAAATTAACAGAAAGTACAGATTTTTTGTTCATGTTACAAGTTTATCACATTCTGAAGTATCGTGTATAAAATTTGGGGATCTACATATGTATTGACACACATTACACGTTTATCACAATCTCAGGTACTGTGTATAAAAATATGAAGAATACTAATTTTACGTATTCATCAGATCTCTTAGGTATCATGTCTAAAATTAAGCAATACATAAATGTTATTGCTCATGTTAAACATTTTTCATTTATTGATTAATTTACCCTTCCGCCGTCCAAAGAGCAGGATCACATTAGAGCGATAGAGGGAGTCCAATGAGCACAAGGAACAGAGAACTGGTGACATATGGAGGAGGTGAAGGAGACATGGAAAGATATCAAGCTATTGGCACGGGACGTTAACACTTGGCATAAGTTTGTTGTAGGCCTATAATCCTTGGGGAGCTGAAGGATGATGATGATGTCCAACTAGCATAGACTTCAACAAACTCATGCCACGCCCTTCTGTCACGTGCTATCAGCTGAAGGGCTTTTCATGTTGTCATCGTTATTTTCATTTCTGTTTCCAGTTCTCCTCACCGCGTATTTCTCCGTCTCCCGCTCCCCTCTCTGACACTAAGGATTCCAGAACAAGGACTGGCCTGGTAATGCTAGCCAAAGGTTTCCTCAAAATGTTTCCTATCCATCGCCAGCGTCTGCTTCCAATATCTTGTTCCATTGGCAGTTGTCTGTTTCTTGTCATCATTCCACATTGGAGATCTTGTTAAACCATTTCAATCCTTATATTGTACGCAGGCATGAGTTTATGAAAGTTTCTTACTTCTTGGATTTAGTTTTTTTTAATGGTTTTCATGATTTAGAGTTATACAGTAGAAATGGCTTAGCATTTGAGTTGAAGATTCTGATTTTTGTTTAGGACTTGATTTTTTTTCATTCGCACATACAGTACTTTGCAAAAAAAATGGCAGTCATATTGCTCAGCTAAATAAGCTGAAATCTAATTAAATATGCATGTTCTGCCCCAAATTTGCACTCCACTTAAGTGAGCAAACACTACCAAAAGTTAAAAAAAAAATTAGCGTAGAGTAACGTCCCTTGATATAAGAGCAGACGACAATTTCTAATGCTAGTGGCAGAAAATGGATACAAAGTCAAAGTGTATGTTAATTTCACAGCTTTGGAATGAAGGAAATCAAACATGTTCCAACATTTCTAAAACCTTGAACATTCCTGAGCGGACTGTCTACAGAGTTGTGAGTAAATTAAAAGCAGGTAATGGAATCGAGCGAAAAGAAGGTAGTGGGAGGCCAAGAATTTGGTCACAAAGGACCATCGGTGTCTCGCCCAAATCGTTCGGGCTGGGCCAATGAAGAGTGTAGAAAACATACGGCAGCGCATGATCGAGTTGGGAAGCCCAGCGGTATCTAATGCTATTGTCAACCGGGAGCTACACAGGATGAATTACACAAAAAAGCGGGTAATTTCGTCACCATTGCTCACAGAGACTCACAAACAGATGCGCTTGAACTGGTGCCACGAACACCAAAATTTGTCATGGGACAATGTGATTTTTTCAGATGAATGTTCTCTTTGGTCTTATCCTGCTCAAATAAATATTTGGACGAAAGGCTCTGTAACGCCTGTGTACCAGCGACCGAAACATACCTAGAAATTCCATCTTTGGGGAGGGGTGTCAGCCAGAGGTGCCACCCCACTGTGTGTTTTCACAGGAATTCTCACGAAAGAAAGGTACATCGACATACTAGAGGGACACCTTCTGCCATTTATGCAGGTCATGTACCCCGATGGGTGCACATTTCAACATGACAATGACCCAAATCATACAGCTCATACCCCCAAAGCATGGCTGCAAGAGAAGAATGTGATAGTGCTCCTACATTTATCTATATTGCTGCCAAGATGTGTTCATAATTCTACGTCTTGTAGGGGCCGCATTCTTAACAGAACGTGTTTGAATTTAGTGCCCGCACTGTTTTCTGATTTTGCACAGGGTGAGCTGAAGTGACAAAGTGTTCATGCTCGGCTCATCCTTAGTATTATTAGCACTTCTGTTAATCCAGGAGTACTTCTCTCCAGTAATGGGGATTAGCTAAGAGAAAGTCAAACCCAGCATATTTGCACACTCATTCCCAGTTACGTGGCTGACTGAGCGTTTCATTTGCAATCTTTACTTAGATCATTTCTACCAGATGCCCTCCACCGAAAGAGTTAGATTGAGGCCTTAGCAACACTTCCTCCCAGTACAAAGGTTACTTAAGGTTATCTGAGGTGAAAACTCATCCTCCGTCTCACTGATCTCAAGATAAAGGTGGGATATCTGGTCCTGGGCAGGGTGAAGAAAAAGAGGATCGAAAATGACTAATTCACTATGAACAAAGAGCTCGGTGCGGTCTTTGATAGAAGAAATAAAAAACTGTACCATGATAGGGTCTCACACACTGTAATATCTTTAACGTCGAGTTAACTGACAATTTCGCTCAAAGTTTGAATTGATATTTAAATTGTATGGTTCTTAAATAGGACCACTGCTCAATGTTTGAAGTAAAATAAATAAAGATGGGATCCAGAGGACTGAGTTATGTTGAGAAAACGGGGGTCGGGAAGGAAAGCGGAAAATAAATGTAAGTAAGAAATTTAGACGAAAAAAAGAAACAGGCGATTTTCATTGCGACACATCATTGTTTCTCGATTTATGGAGCGCTTTCTGTGCTGTCGTTGACAGCATTAGAGTCACCCTCCTCACTGTGATGTGCGCTTTCTTCCTCATGTCTTGAAGTCTTCACCTATTCTGCGTTTAGTTTTTTTTTTTTTTGGTTCCATGTCGTTGCTTCGGAGCTTTCATTGCATTGGGAAATATATGGAGATCAAGAGAAATCGGATCCAACACGAAAATAAGAATCTTCAACTCAAATGTGAAGTCAGTCCTATTGTATGGCTCTGAAACATGGAGAACAACAAAGACAACAACCAAAAAGCTACAGACTTTCATAAATGGGTGCTTGCGTAGAATAGAAGGATTAAAATGGTATGACAAGGTTACCAACGTGGAACTGATGACAAGAACTAGACAAGTGCCAGTGAAACAAGAGATGAGAAGAAGACGATGGCGATGGATAGGACACACACTGAAGAAACCTGTTGATAGCATTACAAGGCAGTACTTGTTCTCCTCCCCCCCCCCCGAGGGCAAGAGGGGCAGAGGTAGACCGAAGCACATGGAGAAGAGAGCTGTAAACAGAGGTGAAAATGATGAAGAAAACGTGGAAAGAACTTGAGATGATGGCACGTGAGGAGGACTTGGCATGTGTTTGTTGAAGGCCTATGCTCCTTTGAGAGTGGAGGGTTATGATATGATATGATGTCGTTGCTCTTGATTTGCAAAGTCCCAGGAAAATCAGTTCAGCTGCCCCCTGTTGTCATAATTTGATATTGGTGCAGCTACAACAGTAGTTGTCGTTGGGGATGGCCCATGAAAGGTTATAAAGAATGTCTCCAGAAATTAGCTCGTTAAGACAGAAAGAGACATATTCGAGATAAGGACAAGAAAAAGAGAATGCGAATGCTTTCCACTTGATAGTGTGTTCTAATGAATTATGGAAAGTGTTCTATTTTCCCATGACATTAGCTTCTGTCCTCAGATCCCAGCAAGAAAGAAAGAGCCCCCAATCTCATCTAAATGTAGTATTTTACCTATATGTAAATATTTAACACCGACAGCACGAGTAATACATTAACGAACTAGATAATGATCAAACGGTTATTAGGTTTATTCATTAAATATTTACACATATAGGGTTAGTAGAGAAATAAAAAGTGATGATGGTGAAAGACAGTTAGTTAACTATGAGAATGAAACGATGTGGAGAGTGAAGTAATGATGTGATATATTGAGTGTTACCACACTGATGTCTAATCTACATTGTATGTGTGTCTCTTAATGCTCCTCCACTGTTTGATGATATACAGGTATATATAGACTGTCGAATTTAGGTGTATGGTATGTTGTGTCGGTTATCTTCAAGACGAGGACGTACTGGTGGAAACTTTTGCATTCATGATAACTTTAACAATATACAGTCCTTCAATGTTTGGCCATATCTCTGTAGCGTTGACAGTTGCCTTGGGAAAATTTATGCTGTCTAATCTCTGAAAGGTACTGGCTAGACTGGAGATATTCACGAAATGATCTTGGTGTTAACGTCGCGAAATGGTGGAGTATACAATGGTGATAAATTATATCTCAGGGTCTAATTGATAAAGTTCTGTTGATGTATATCTGGTAAAGTATCTCTCTGTTGAAGTGATTAGACTGTTGTAGTACATGCGCCCACACAGAGCAGATGATAAATAGGTTAGCTCTGTATTGTCCCTGTGTATAAAGTCTGTAGTGAGTGGTATGAAGGGTACAGTCACTCACCCTGTACTGTCAAGCATAGATCAACGAATCAGACTAGTGTTCATTTCCAATTGACAGCACATCATTTATTTACACAGCAACATCAATCCGATACGATACACTACACAAGTACAACAGGATACACAAAATCAATAATAATCAATTACGCAGAAGGTCACAGCTGTTCAGTATGATGTAAACCCTGTTTACATCGCAGTTCTAATGTTACATCAGTAAATTCACCAGAACGACTGCTGACACTGCTGTTACAAAACCGCCACACAGGCTTACATCTATAGGACTCCCTCAACGACTGCATACCCTGCAGTTAACAAAACGCCATACAGGCTTGAATCTATATATACTAGCAGTTCTAATGTTCCACCGGAACGACTGCTGATACTGCAGTTACAAAACGCCACCCAGGCTTAAATCTATATATACTAGCAGTTCTAATGTTCCACCAGAACGACTGCTGACACTGCAGTTACAAAACGCCACCCAGGCTTAAATCTATATATACTCAAAAGACTGTCCTCTCTGTAGTCTATAAGTAATCTGGCCTACATACCTCCTGGCCTTATAATCTCCAGAAAACTCTCCCTCCATAAGGAACAATGGCCTTACTATCTCCTAGCGCCGTTCCTGCACAATAGAAAACTATCAGGGAGGTAAATATGATCCAAAACATCGGCCTGTAGACACCAAGGCCTCAGAACATGTCCTTAACATAAAGTACACCTTATCTTCTCTTATCTTCCCTTATCACATCTTATCTGCAGATTTATCACATCTTATCTGCAGATTCTTCTTCTTCTTCTTCCGTCCTTAGCCACCGACCGTCAAAGCAGTCAGTGGCCATTACGCCTAGTGGCGTCTTAGGGCAACAGCAGATAGGTTTTCTTTGCCATTGTTTCCCATCACGCCTATTGGCGTCTTTAGGGCAACGGCAAATCAATCCATCTGCTGTTGTTTCCGTAATCGAAGTGACTGGCAAACGGGTGATCAGCAGATAAACACACCTAAATAGGCAAGTACTAGTACACCTCGAAAAATGGCCAAATATCGTTCCCGAACACTACCCTGGGAACACACACAAGATACCGGGCTGACTCTCCAGTCACCGCCCAACTTAGACTGCCACGGGATGACACATCTCCCGCACAAAAACAGTCACCGGACCCGGCTGTTCACGGACTAGCCGTGAGCTATTCACAGCCGGCCGAAACCAGTACAGAATAACTAAAATGACTAGCGCTCACACGCTTTCTGTACACTCTGTTTTCTAACATATAAATGTTTAAACAACTCACAATTAAACCAGCCAACAAGTGCGACAACCCTGAATTCACACTGTATAATCAGTATAGTACGTATCACTCCCCTTTGACCTTAACAGTTACCACCCGGTCCGGAGAAAAAAATGATTTATCATTTTTTTGAATAAACTACATCACCGACAAATGAGGGGTCAGCTAAGCTCTAATATATGCTTACAACAATTGTTTTATGATAAGGTCAAAATAATACATCGCCAAATAATAAAGCAAGTGTACAATAAACAAATTACCCATAATAATCTGCTAAATACACCGAAATAATCATTTACAAACAAAGTTAAGTATTATTACTGTAGACCAAACATGACACAATAAATAGAAAGTAAAGTCAAGATCAAACAAAAGAAGCATGATCAAAAAAGAAAATCAACAAAGAAATCGAAATAGGAAGAAAGATCCATAATACCTAATAGTAATAATTAAGCTAATCAATTCCTTGCATGAAATACATAGAACTGTCACTAATAATTACATATACTAATCCATATTACAATATGTAAGAATGCAAAGTATGGAAGTATAAGAAGTGTAAGAAGTAAACGTATACAAATAGTATCAAGTAACATTCAGATGAAACATGGAAGCATAACCCAAGTATAGACCGCTTCCAAAGAAATGGAGTGAAACGAAGAATCATCCGAAAAGGCAGAAGGAAATACAAAATAATGAATGCATAGAAAAACGACAACAATACATCCCAACAACAATCCAAGTAACTAACGCATATTAAATAATTTTAGCTAAATTACAAAACTTATTCATAACTAAAATGATTTATCACAGACATCACACAAAAAAGTGCGATATATACAATTATCACAATCTCAAAACAAAACAAAAATTACTATTTTAAATGGAATATCAACATATATTATTACACCTAATTAAGCGCTTTGGCGCAGAAAAAATATAACAATGTCATAGAAAAATACATTTCCAAAAAAAAAAAATTACAGTACAAAAAAGTTTCTTTAAAGCTAAGTTAAATAACAATAGTATTTTAATTTTTTCTAGATTAAATCTATAACTAATATACCACAATAAAATTATCTTTTAACCAAATGAATGACATCTAACAAAACAGAATTCCAATACTTAAGTAGACTCATAATAAACGCATACTAGTTTAAACAGAACTCAGCAGAAAAAAAAAACACATGGCAAAAAAAAAATACCAGAAATCAATGTTTCAAAATATGTTTACAAATACAAATACAAAATCATAACTAACACATACAAGTTTAGTTTCAAAATTACATTTCACAACACAGTAGTTACTGCATATAACCTCTGTATATGGTAATATTAATTAGACATAGCATCAGAATATAAGAAAAGAAAAAAATAAATTTAATGAATAACAAGACTCTCTGAAACAACTAACGCATATTCCTCGCTAATGAGTTTGTGCTTAGGGCTGGCACACTCATCAAATCCAAAATTTTCCTAAGAACCAACGCTGCAAAACATATCAATGTTTGATGAATCAACTATCATTGCTTCAACTTCACAACGTAGCACCTATGGTCATACATAATATGGTCTAAGTGGAATAGTCTTCCGACTAGCGTATGAAAATATCATAAATCCACAATCCCATTACAAAAACTAAAGATAAGTCACTACAAAGTGATATGTCATAATTTCATTGCAATTATAACACATGCAATGTTTATTAACAAAACAATCATGTAAATAATGACAGAGTCACAACAGTGCATACATATGAACATACACAATACCTAAGACATTATGTAATGTAAGTTACTATACAATACAGTAATTCATTAACCAAAAAATAAATTAAGTGTAAAAAACACTATAGCAATCTTAAACTAACTCCTAAACAAACAAAAAAATAAATAGGTCACAAATCCGCGGTCCTCGATAGCATTCTGTAAACCGCACGGGGTAACGTCATACAACACGGGTTAACAGGCTGGCTGGGTTGCGCTTGACTAGACACCTGGTCACAGGTTGACCCACATTCCTATCACAGGAAAAAATAACTTCGGTGCGAAGATTCTTAACAAGCCGAATACTGTGGGAAAATATAAATGAAAATGTCTATTTCAATCAACTTGTGAGATTTATTGAAGTAAAACGGAAAGTTAGTCTTACATTTACCCAAACGTGTGGCAGTGAAAACGTCTGGTTTCTATATGATGCCATCATTTCCTCGTCACACAGCAGGTAACACAGAAGGATAAGACATCCTGACAGAAATGAAGGTCATCACAACAGTAGGCTGAAATAAAATCCTACTCAAACACAACGAGATACTCTCTAGAACTCAAAATGCATAACAAGCAGTAGTATTTGAAACAATACCCTTACTGTTACCTTGTTTACAACCAAGATTGTTCTTTTGTTGTGCAACATTATTATGATTAGTATTTCTACTTCTATAAAAATATCTAACCGATGGATTTTGTTGTGTTCTAGAACCATCATTATAAGGCTGATAACCTTTATTGTAGTTATTTCTTTCACCACAACTGTTTCTATTCTCCTTTGTGACAATATGCTTACTAAATTGATCAGTACCAGTGATAACTAAATTCTTATGGTTATCAACATGTTGAGTTTTATTTTGGGTACAAGTCTTACTAATAGCTTTGTCCCTTATTATCTGTTTATCAGTATTTCCATCATTAAAATAATGGTTGGTCTTTTTAGCTCTGCCTTGAAATTTATCTCCATTTTTTTTGCAATCTATAGAACTGACTGTTATAGCAGAATTATCTTTGCTGGCCTGACGCCACGAGTCAGTAATGTTACCAGAAGTAGTACGTGGGAAATTGTATTTGCCACGTAGGGATCTCCGTCCATCATGTTCGATTTTCGTCTCAGCAAAGAATGTATAGGGCTGGATCTTTGCTTGTTTTACTTGTTGATAAGCAACCTTCTGTCTACTATTGTCAACATTGACAGTAGACAACCCCTTGATGCCTAAAATAAACATCCACCAAACCATTAACTCTATTTCTCAGATCACTAATCTCAGCATTTCTAAGTGAGATGTCTTCAGTTTGTTTCTTAATTAAGTCATTAGATGTTAAAAGCTTACTCTTCTCCTGCATGAGTAATTTCTCAATATCAGTCATTTTCCTTTTGTACATCGTTAACTCTTCTAATCTCTCCCTATCATCCTTTTCTTCATTAGCACTCAACTGTGTTAAATCCATCTGAAGTTCCCTAGTGTCACTATTCTGGCCATTCCCAAGTTCATTAACATTCTCGGGAGGTACAAAATACTTTTCTCTAAGTCGGCGACTAACAATCACATTGTCACACAATAAGCCAGTAAGTGTTTCATTACATACGTTTTCACATTTCTTGGCTTGAACTTTCAATTTCTCGTGTATTTGTTTCTTTTCCTGCTCTTTCCGAGTGAGATTACCTATTACGCTATTCATATGTTCTATCTGAACTTCCAAGTCTTTTACTCTACTGCCTGCAGAGTCTAATGCTGTTTTTACACTAGCAAGCTCCAAGTTTGATTTCTGTAACTCACTTGTGAGCCTAGACACTGTTTCTTGAAGTTTATTCTTTTCAGCACTATCCTGTAAAAACGTATCTCTTTCCTGTAGAGAACTCTGTTTGTTTACTCTTGTTTGTTTCTCACTCTTCAATTCCCTTTTCTGCAGGTCAGAAACACTGTTGTGGATTATCTTGAATATACTTTGCACAATATGTCCGTGTTCAATCTCAATATATTGTTGCAAAAACACACGAAGGTGCCGTAGCAAATCAACCAAATCCTTAGCCATTACAAAATTACAAACTAACTTAAAGTTATGTTCAGCAAATGACTCTAGGGATGCTGACACATTAATCAAAAAATCATCCATCACCCATGCTCCAAGTCGTGGGCCTCTCAATCCCTTTTTATCTCTTCCTACCACCAATGCATACTCCAGCATAGGTTTTATATCTGTAGGATCTACATCATACCACTCAGGATCCATATCAAAATCCATAGTGACTTATTCACTCAGTTCACTCTATGTATCACCAAATTTTAATTATAATAAGTTTATGTCCCTGGAAATTTAGATAATTAATTTCCACCTCACACAATAAATATTTCCTCAAGAGATTAATGTATTAAATAATGTATCACTTCTCAATTATTATGCACTAAAACCTATACTAAACAGTTAATAGAATATATAATGTGCAATATGAGAAGACTTGATAGCATACATACATAAACACAGTTTCCACAACAACAAAACCACTTATCTTGCAAATAGCAAAATTCCTTCTTTTCCTGTTACAATCGATGGGCATCAACATCAAAGATGACACAACATAAGCAGAGTCCCATGTCAACTCTCACTCCACCTTGACACAGCATGCTATGTTGTCGTACACAGCACAGGAAACTGGAAACAGTATGCCATGTGATCGTACACAGCACAGGAAACTGGAAACTGGAAACAGTATGCCATGCTATCGTACACAGCACAGGAAACTGGGAACTGGAAACAGTATGCCATGTGATCGTACACAGCACAGGAAACTGGAAACTGGAAACAGTATGCCATGTGATCGTACACAGCACAGGAAACTGGGAACTGGAAACAGTATGCCATGTGATCGTACACAGCACAGGAAACTGGGAACTGGAAACAGCGCAAGTTACCCACTTGTTCTCCCTGTCGTCGCGAAGGTACACTGTCTGTCACTCTTGTTGAAAAGAGCTACTTGATATTTCGAACTTGCATATAAAACTGGAACATACTGTAATTCTCATAATGCAGATATCGCTGATGATGACGAATCAGGACAGGTCGCCATAACCATGTCAAAGTTTACTTGAAAATTTCACTCCGAAACGTAGAACTGGACACGCTGCAGGAATGTCATATGGAGGCATGTAAACACAAGACGCGTCACCGATTACAGGTCATGAGTGACACACAACTGTCTGTGTATAGTAGAGGCGTTGCCGATTACAGGTCACGATCGACACAAAAACTGTAGAAGATTCGCCTTTGTTTCTTAACAATGTAGAAGTAAGAAAAGGCGTTATAAATCCAAGTCACGGCCACACAGGGCTATTCATTGCTCTTATAACCTTACCATTAGACTGTTGTAGTACATGCGCCCACACAGAGCAGATGATAAATAGGTTAGCTCTGTATTGTCCCTGTGTATAAAGTCTGTAGTGAGTGGTATGAAGGGTACAGTCACTCACCCTGTACTGTCAAGCATAGATCAACGAATCAGACTAGTGTTCATTTCCAATTGACAGCACATCATTTATTTACACAGCAACATCAATCCGATACGATACACTACACAAGTACAACAGGATACACAAAATCAATAATAATCAATTACGCAGAAGGTCACAGCTGTTCAGTATGATGTAAACCCTGTTTACATCGCAGTTCTAATGTTACATCAGTAAATTCACCAGAACGACTGCTGACACTGCTGTTACAAAACCGCCACACAGGCTTACATCTATAGGACTCCCTCAACGACTGCATACCCTGCAGTTAACAAAACGCCATACAGGCTTGAATCTATATATACTAGCAGTTCTAATGTTCCACCGGAACGACTGCTGATACTGCAGTTACAAAACGCCACCCAGGCTTAAATCTATATATACTAGCAGTTCTAATGTTCCACCAGAACGACTGCTGACACTGCAGTTACAAAACGCCACCCAGGCTTAAATCTATATATACTCAAAAGACTGTCCTCTCTGTAGTCTATAAGTAATCTGGCCTACACAACTCCTGGCCTTATAATCTCCAGAAAACTCTCCCTCCATAAGGAACAATGGCCTTACTATCTCCTAGCGCCGTTCCTGCACAATAGAAAACTATCAGGGAGGTAAATATGATCCAAAACATCGGCCTGTAGACACCAAGGCCTCAGAACATGTCCTTAACATAAAGTACACCTTATCTTCTCTTATCTTCCCTTATCACATCTTATCTGCAGATTTATCACATCTTATCTGCAGATAAACCGTCAAAGCAGTCAGTGGCCATTACGCCTAAGGGCAACAGCAGATAATTGTTTCATCAGTATTGGCGTAACGTCACACTGCTCGAAGTGAAAATAGGCAAGTACTAGTACACCTCGAAAAATGGCCAAATATCGTTCCCGAACACTACCCTGGGAACACACACAAGATACCGGGCTGACTCTCCAGTCACCGCCCAACTTAGACTGCCACGGGATGACACATCTCCCGCACAAAAACAGTCACCGGACCCGGCTGTTCACGGACTAGCCGTGAGCTATTCACAGCCGGCCGAAACCAGTACAGAATAACTAAAATGACTAGCGCTCACACGCTTTCTGTACACTCTGTTTTCTAACATATAAATGTTTAAACAACTCACAATTAAACCAGCCAACAAGTGCGACAACCCTGAATTCACACTGTATAATCAGTATAGTACGTATCACTCCCCTTTGACCTTAACACTTGGTATGGAGACTTATCAACTTGAGTATGTACTCTTGATTTATAAAATATGCTTTGGAGTGTGTTGAACTTGCTAGCTGTATATGCAACTCAACTTGTAAATATGAAATCTTGAGTCATAAAATATGCATTGGAGTGCGTTTAAATTATATAATTATGAGAATCCTCTTGGGAGTATGAGCTCTTGATTGGGAATACGTTACTGAGTGCATTGAACTTGATGTAAATATGAGAATCACATTATGCGTGCTTTAGCTTGACTCAGGCGGTAAGCTGCTGAGTGAGTTGAACTTGAAGTAAATATGAGAATCAACTTCTGATCACTTGATAAAAGGTGAATAAAATGGCTGAGCATCCACCGTTTAAAACTTGGGCGAGATACCTTCCATCTAACTTAGGAAGGATGACCTATTTTGTGGTCTGCTCTCCATACGTACACTTTACTAGCTTCCTTCTGGTTAGACGCCAAACATGTAATGTGTAGACTCAGACTTCTGCTGACCTGAAGACACACAGAGGGACTTCGTAAGTTTCACGTCTAATATCAATGGTTGACTTTCTCCTATAATAATCCTCACTACTGATCTCTCTGTTCTTAATTCTCTGGCAATGATTATGGATGACATGAGGCGACGATCTGACAATCTAAATGAAGGTGAAGTAGGAACTATGAATTACTTCCTATCTTCTCATCCTAGAGGAAAAATTTTGTATATAATTAATCATTTACGATAAGAATTAATTGAAAACTGTCCTACAAAACATTTAACTTTGATGCTAAGTGCCAAAGTAAATCTTAACTAAAGACTAAGGAAAATTATTAATAGTTTTTAAAAGATTTAATAACCTCCTTTTCCCTTCGCAAACTCCTTAAGAACACTATTGTGACAGTATTGCCTCCCCTGCTTTGCAGTAGTGGTCCAACAGTGGTCAAAACTCAAGAGTATCTAATATGGGCTTCAAAGGTATCTACCTTCGCACAAGATTACTCTTGGCAGCGATGTAGATAGAAGGGTGATGACACTTCTATTACAAAGGTAGTCTTCACAAGATATTCAGAATAAGCGAGAACAATACCGCATTGACTGAGTATGTTAACTCTGTAATTCTGCCGACGCTTTTGTGAAAGTAAATCTGGGAATTTGCAAATGATTAAGAAAAGTTAATTTGTAAAATTTTATGGAATGTGAGATATTGCGAGAAGTTCAAGTGGCAGCATATATTTGATCTTAGCTGCCAAGCCAATGACGATTCTGTTCCTTCATATGTGTTGGTTCTTTTCACTCTGCTCACGCTCGTCTCTGATCAAGGTTGTCGGGGGTAGCTCGTTTCCCAGAAATGTCAAGGAGAGTCTACCACGTGGGTCCTTCGTCTTAAAGCTTAGGCCACGGTTCCTTTCTTGTTCCAGAGATGGTACTTTCTGCTGGCACGACCAATAACTATGGTAAAAGAATAGAACGAAACGCTCTTCTGAGTGTGGCGTTTTTCACCCCATAGTTATGGGTTCTTATCTTCCCATACCCCCATCAAAATTACTCAGACTTTACCCTCGATGAGAATTAAATTAAATCCCCCGGGATAAAACTTTCTTTACATTTAAATAGAATAGCGTTCATAGTTACTTTATATTTAAATGAAAAGGTTAATAATACAGATAGAGTCTGTTTACATATACATCTCCACTGATTGAAAAGTGTTCACAATATAAATTGAGTATGTTGTCGTTTATGTTTTACACTGATTGAAAAGTTTAAACTTCCATTATTTTAAAATGAATATTTTCACATAGACAATTACACTGGTTTAAAGCTTGAAAACGTACATTTATTTTGAAGTGAATATGTTTATACGGACATTTACACTGCTTTGAAAATGTAATTATTATACTTAGAATGTACATCATTTCTTTCATCTTTCCCTCCCTGCTCAATAGGGAACCTGAAACTACTTTATGCTTTTAGTTCTCTTTACGAAACTAGCAATAAAGTAATCACCAGCCCGTGCAGTGGTGGTTCATGAATCATCAATCGATACGCTGAGGTTGCCAGCCTCAAATGACGTTGACATCCAATAGCGAGTTTCACACATTAAACTTCACATGGTAATATATACATATATATATACTACTCGTCAAAAGTCAAGGGCCACTTAGAAAAACCTTGGTTGAAACCATAAAACAAATCTGATATTAACGAAATTGGTATCAGTCAAAACGGCATTTATTGAATACCAAATTGACATGTCACGTAAAGAAATGGAAACACACATTCAAACACAATGAAGCTGTGAAGTTCTGAGGGTAAAGTCACCCACCTTTTCAAAAGTCACACAATAGATATTGGACAAATATACATTTCAAAATCGGGTATGACCACCGTTTGCAGCAAGGCATTCAAGACAGCGAAGACGCATCGAGTCCACAAGGGTCCGAAGAGTATCCTGAGGAACAGCTTGACATTCCTGAAGCAGAAATGCAGTCAGCTGTGCAACATCCATTGGCAGGGGTGATTTGTTGACAATCTTCGATCAAGGACATCCCAGAGCTGCTCAATCGGAGAAAGGTCAGGTGAACGAGCTGGCCACGCCATCCTGATGATCCCATGTTGCTGAATACACTCATTCACCACATTAGCTCGATGGGGTCGAGCGTTATCATCTTGGAGGATGGCATTACCACCTATGGCCTCCAGAGCAGGCTGAACAATTGGTCTCAAGATTTCGTTCTGGTATTTGGGCCGGTCAAGTTGCCTTGGATGATGTAGAGTGGGGTCCTGCCGTGTCTGTAGAAGCCTCCCCAGACCATGACAGAACCCCTACCATAAAGATCCACCTCTCGAATTGTGTCATCAGTAAATCGCTCTCCTGGTCGTCTCCAAACTCGAATCCTGCCATCATTGAATGACACAGTAAAGCGAGATTCATCAGTGAAGAGAACTTGACTCCATTGTTGCCTTGTCCATCGGATGTGCTCGCGACACCAAGCAACACGGGCTCTGCGATGAGCAGGAGTAAGAGGGATTCTGACTGCACGACGTCGAGCAGCCAGTCCAAATGCATGTAAACGTCTGCGAATGGTGCTTTGACTAACATTAACGTTTACAGTTTGTCACAGCTGACATCTTAGAGTGGAACAAGTCACTGCTCGATGGCGCAGGGCTGACAACAAGAGGTACCGGTCATCATGTCTATTGGTGCATCTAGGGCGACCTGGCCGGTGGCGATCCTCCACACGTCCTGTGGCCTGAAATCTCTCCAAAATTTTTTGGATAGTAGAGTGTGACACTGCAAGCCGTCTAGCAACCTCACGGACAAATAAACCACTTTCAACCCACGCTATAGCCCTCATTCTTTGTAAGGTATCAAGACTTCTTCTCGGTGGCATGGTTTTTGCAAGTGATGAAACTATCCTAAGTCTGCTGATTGTAAAACATATTAAGAGTGAACTCTGTTCACGAAAAGTCGCACTGCACGTGGAATGTCAATCAGCACGATTACTTCACCTGTTTGGTTGTACAGAAGTTTGAAAAAACAGATTAAAAATGTGAATTTATGGTCAGCAAACCAAATTGCACGTGATCACCATGGTTGTCGGTGAGTTGTTTTTATGCTTAACGTGCATAGAGGACTGTCAGAGGAAGATATTGCACCCATTTTTACTAAAAACTTCCTTCATTTAATCATTCTATGCGCTTATATAAAAGTGTATTGAAAATAATAGGGTGGCCCTTGACTTTTGACGAGTAGAATATGTTAGTTCACATGCTAGTAATAAAATATGAAATGTAAATCACAACTTACGCCAATTCTGACTCACAGACTTTTTGCTCAGATGAATAAAAGAGACTTGAATCGGCCTCTTACTTGCGTGTCGATGATTGCCTCCCCTTGCTTTGCAGTAGTGGTCCACTAATGGTCACAAAGCAAGCGTATCTAAAAGTAGATCGTCCAAGGTATCTATCTTCGCGCAAGATTACTCTTGGCAAAGATGTAGATAGAGGAGGAATGACGCTTCTACCTTAGGGGAGCATTCACAAGATATTCCCAGAAGTCAAGAACAAACGCTGCTTAGGGCTGAGCAAATTTGTTAACTTATTATCTGGTCCGTCGACTTTTGTGAAGGGTTTATGCAATGGTTCTGGCCCGTCCAAGCCTCCAGTTGGAGTAATCCAACGAATGCCCTCTTATTAGTAATGGCTCTCTCTTTCTCTCTCTCTCTCTCTCTCTCTCTCTCTATATATATATATATATATATATATATATATATATATATATATATATATATATATATATATATATATATATATATATATATACGAGGGAAGGTCAAAAAGTAATGCCTCATATTTTTTATGTATGTAAATACTGCATCGGTATGCAATGTGTAAATTTAGCAAGATTCCTCAAACACTCTTCTGCACTGTATAGCATTACCAACCTGTTTCAGTAACAGGTGGCACCACTGTAACAGTTTAAAAATGGCTGCCAAAGACGTTCGGTTAAAACAACGTTATGTCATAGAATTCCTCAATGCTGAAGGCGAGACCCCAATTCGCATCCACGAACGTTTGAAGAATGTTTATGGAGATTCAACAGTGGATGTTAGCACTGTCCGACGTTGGGTACATCGTTGTGACGAAGCTGAAGTAGGTCAATCCTCAATGGCTGATGCAAAGCGGACTGGCAGTCCACACAACGACTCCACACAACATTCATCGAGTTGATGGCATCATTCGTGGTGACCGTCGGGTAACACTGGATGAACTTTCTTCCATGTTGACCATTAGTAAAGGCAGTGTCCAGAACATCATTAAAGACCTGGGTCAGGTGATGAGACTTGGGTTCATTTTTTTTAACCAGAATCCAAGAGGCAGTTAATGGAATGGCATCACACAACATCGGCGACAAGAAAGAAGTTCAAAAGTTCACCATCTGTAAGGAAAGTTATGGCCTCCGTGTTTTGGGATGAGAAGGGTGTGATTCTTCTCGACTTCTTGGAACAGGGAAACACGGTGAATGCAGACCGTTACGTTGAAACTTTGAAGAAGCTTAGAGGTCGTCTTCGGCGACTTTACCCATTAAAAGATCAGAAAACTGCACACTGTTGCACGATAAAGCCACGCCACACACCGCTAAACGCACCATTGATGCGATTGCAGAATTTGGCTGGACATTATTACCACATCCCCCTTACAGTCCCGATCTTGCACCTTCTGACTTCCATCTGTTTAGACCACTGAAAGAAGATCTTCGCGGACATCACTTTGAGGACACCGAGACCCTTAAACGCGCCGTACGCCAGTGGTTTAGGAAAAAGGACACACATTTTTACCGTGCGGGGATACATGCCCTTGTGCGAAGATGGACAAAAACCTTAACAAATAACGGAGACTACATTGAGAAATACACTTTTGAAGTTCAGACTTGGGGCTACATTTCAATGTAAATTTTATCTGTTTTCTTGCCTATTGAATGAAATAAAAAATTACGAGGCATTACTTTTTGACCGTCCCTCGTATATATATGTATATTTTTGCTCATAAGTTTTTACAACAAACTTAGCTCCTGATGAGTCTTGCAGCCGTGGTTTTCGTCACTTCTTGGTGACGAGGGCACTTCTTCACTCAATTGGTCCGTTTTCGGCGGTTGGTGTTGATGGTCTTCTCTCAAACTAGCGGCGTTATTACCACAGTCGTCTGGTGGCTTGTAACCACAAACTGTGACAAATTGAAAGAAACAAATTCCTTCTGCTGAGTACATTTTTTCTCCGCAAACTAACAGGCCCATTGTCATGCGCTCCACCCACTAATGTTAACCTCTCAGAAGAATTAAATTCCCGAGCACACAATGTAACTCAGGGAATATGATGAAAATTCACCAATATCCTTCTGGGTGTCAACTAGGAAATTGCGTCTGGAGTGCATGAATAATGATTGTGCATGAATTACAATTACAAAAGGTACATAAATCTCACAAGATATTACGTTACACCTTATGCACATATGATGTAATCATCACTCATTACTCGTCTCTACTCCCGTCAGAGTCTGGGGTCGCTCTGCTGTCGGTTTCCCGCACGACTAGTCAGAAACAATGACCAGCTCTTGTAGTAGTGGTTGATGCATATACTATTTTCGTATGGTGATGTTGCCAGCCTCATATATATATAACCACGTAGGAAGAAACCTGTAGAATTTACATTAGTAATTAAATTGTTTACACTTACCCCAAAATTGAGAATCTACAACTTTCCTTGCACTGCTTTAGCATGGACACAGCTCTGTATTAGAAGCTTCAAATCACGTAGGTTTGGAAATTAGAGTTTATTCCTCTGACGGCTGGTGTTCTACGAATTCCTGGCCTGGGAAAACTGTTGTATAATTCCTCTATGACTAGGTCTGGGAAATTAAAGTTAATTCCTCTGACGGCTGGTGTTCTGCAAATTCATGGCCTAGAAAAACTTGTATAATTCCTCTATGACTTGTGATAAAATTCCAGCCTTGTATTAAAATTGCGGGTTTACTTGTGAATTCTAAAGTTGCCCAATACTCGATCTGGTACTTATAGTTGTCGGATTATAAGTCCTATCTTCTTTCCTCTGGCTTTTAGGAGGTGCTTAGTTGAAATTGCGATGCAGTCTGTCTGTGTGCTGTCACTCCCAGTTTGTTAGATTATATCTCTCCTTTTCCAAGTTCAAATCCAGCTGGATTTCCTGCTGAATGTTCCAATCAAATTCATTGTAGATTCTAGCGAACCAATCAAATCTATTTAGCACTGTTTGGGTGGGGAAGTTTTAAGTATCCCCTCGCGTGTTTAAAATATTAAATTTAAAATACACGCGTGGCCTTTTACAACAGTGATGTCATATTGTTACATAAGACTTCCTGCCGCATCTCTGTCCATCAAAATATTGTGACCATGTGTTTCTGGCGTAATGACTCAGGGATGGTCGCTCGCCACATATGTTTCGCCAGACAAACACATCTGGTTCTATTCAGCCCACCACAGCTTGAATAAACAAGCACCGTCGCTTGAAAAGATAGACAGATTATGCGATAAAATATTGTCGCCGGCCGGGTCACCAAACCTGGCGGAACGTAAAAACAGTCTAGGAGTGAAGTGTGAAACAATAGGATACGAATTACTCCCGTAGCAAATACTGCCATAGGGAAGTGGCGTGTTAGACACTTCCCCATGCTATGTCAAGTATAAACAGTAAATTGAATGAAAGGGCAAAATGAAATGCCAAATAACAAGTGAATAATGAAGAAATATGAAGAAAAGAAGTTTACTGCCGGAGGGCTGAAGGTGTGAGAAATCACACAAAAGGACAGGGACAACTATTTCGTCACAACGCGTCTGTGGTGTCATTAATTTAATAAGTCCGCTCTCTGACTTCGTGTGTGGTCCTTCAGTTTCCTCAGTTTCGGTTTCATTATTTTAAATGTTAGAGATTTCCTGGGCTATATTGTAAGTCCTGATGAATACTCCAATAAAAGGTGTCTGGTATTTTAAGAAGGAATTCTGAATTCTAATTCTTCACTGTAGCAGTCTGGTGTCTTAACGAGCGATTTCTCAAGTGAAATAGCTTGAGAAAATGATCAGATTATATTACCTGCCTTCCCGTGCCTTCGTTTGTTATGAGCTATAAAAAAACTCCAATCATATCAAACAGGCGTGTTATGGGATAATTTCAAAATATTCCGACATCGGATAATTTTGAACGTAAGGCAGAGGTCAACTCTCCCATATATGATAATAAGATGTCCGATGCTCTTGTGTACAAACTCCCAAACACACCAGTAACCGCATATAACCATGTGTTCGAGATGTAGCAATCTTACTTTTATCTACAGTAATCATGTCATCCATGTCTTATCGGTGATTAAGCCGATAGCGCTGGCCGATGTACGCGTCAATCTTCCGCGCCTATAGCCAACAAATCTGGGCAGCGCCAAGCAAATGTGATTATTATCACCTACAGGGAGTGTCGAATGATTTGATAAAATCAAATATCTGCTACTTAGCAGAAAAATAACGACGAAATAAAGAAAGAAAAGTGCGACCATTTAGAGCAAATAATAAAAAAACAGTACCACAAATGTACCGAAACTGCCGCAGTGAAACAAAGATCGATAGGGGCCTCCACGTTTTGTCACAACTACAAACTTCACAGATATTGAATTACTTATCCACACAGGAATGAACATGTTTATTCAAGCTAAGCTCTTGGGAAACATTTTCGGCACCACGATATTGGACACTGCGTACCGATCTCTGGCGAACTTCGCGGTACATTATATTTCTAGTTACCAGTGTGTTCCGACATTGGATGTGTGACTATAACTCCGCCTACAAACCAATCGCTAAGAGTCCATCTGGTCGCTTACCCTTGGCTCTATCTTGTCCCCTGTCAGTGCATGCCACTAGCTAAAAGGGGGTGGGCTCTCGAAACCTACTTACAATGACGTGCTGCATGTCCGTTTTTGCCAGACAAAATTCATCGGCTACCATCTTGCAACATACATTCCTGAGCAAGTCACAGGCCCTTTGTTGTCCAACGGCCGGGCCGCGTGTCATTGTTTTAAATGTGCTATGACTACGGGTTTGTTTGAACAGGGGATTAGACTCTTTCTATTGCCAAGCCGGCTATCATATATGAAATTACAGAAAGCCCAGGTATAATGACTCACATATAGCAACACTTTTCACGAACATATAAAATAATTTTTTAAATGTCAGCAGATCAGTTAAAGATATTGCAATCATGCATGACAATGTACAAATGGCAGATCAATCAGCGACGCCAATATCGTGACTGCTGGCAATAAACTGATGACTGCAGGTAATAAGATGAAAACCTTTTTTTTACAGGGTTGCTTATTCTGGCAAAACGTTCCTCTTGCCTCAGGGTGTCACGATTTCGGTTGTGGGGGGGGGGAGATAAACATTTACATTTATCGATATAAATATCCTTCTCAAACCCGAATGGGGAGTAATTAGTAGATACAAGGGGATTGACATAAGTCTTAGGCCTGACCATGAAGGAGTCACAGGAGGAAGATGAAACTTGGCACATTTAAAGTTCATTATATTTGCACTGAATGTGTAAAGTACGCATTTGTTTCTTCAATGGGTTTTTCGCTACGGTGCACGGCGCAATGTACCCTATTGACAGGATCTGCTGCTCCAACGATTTGACAAAACAATGGAAAAGAAGGAGGCCAGAGCTGTGATAAAATTTCTGATGTTTCAGGGAAAAACACCTACAGAAATACACAGGGAGATCGAACCAGAGTTTCGTGATTCTTGTCCTTCATATACTTAAGTAAAAAACTGGTGTCAATAGTTTAAGTGCGGCCGCTCAAATGTTGCTGAACTGCCAAGATCTGGTAGACCAGCCTCAGAGTGCAACGATGAAAATGCAACAAGAGTGAAGAAAATCATTGACCAGGATCGAAAAATGACAATTGTGGAGATAGCTTGTAGAATAAAACTAAATGAAAGAACAGTTTATAGAATTTTACACAACAGACTGAACATGAGAAAAGTGTGTGCACGCTGGGTTCCGCGACTGTTGACACGTGAACAGAAGCAAACGAGGGTAAATTGCTGTCAACAGTTGCTCAAAAAGTGTCAGTCAAAAAATTTTTTGGAGACCATGGTGACAGTAGATGAGACTTGGGTACACCATTATGACCCCGAATCCAAAATTGCCAGCATGCAATGGAAAACCCCGGGCTTCCCAACATCTGTCAAGCCGAGGGCGCAGAAATCTGCAGGAAAAGTGATGCTGACTGTTTTTTGGGACGGCAAAGGTGTTCTTTTGAAAGATTATCTGCCTCGTGGCAACACAGTTAATGGACAGTACTATGCAGATCTTCTCACAAAACTAAGAAAGGTTGCGACCAGGAAACGAGGGATAAGGCGCACTCAAAATCTTCCTTTGCTTCAAGACAACGCGCCCTCTCACAAAGCACGGCTTGTGCAGCTAGCAGCCAACGATTTGAATATTAAAATTCTTCCACCCCCACCATATTCTCCAGATTTGGTTCCATCAGACTTTTTTCTATTTCCAAATCTTAAAAAAACAGCAAAAAGGAAATCATTTTGACAGCGATGAAGAGGTTATACTGGAATGTGATGACTGGTTTAGTTTGAAAAATAGGGTGTTCTACTTCCAAGGTCTTTTCAAGGTCAAGCAGAGATGGCAGAAGTGTGTCAATTCAGACGGTGGCTATATTGAAAAGGAATAAACACTATACAAAATTTCAGCTCTCTGTGACATGTCCTTAATGGTCAGGCCCAAGACTTATGTCAATCCCCTTGTATTGTGTGAATACTTGTAGATAAAACTACAATTGTAGATAAAAAATTGTGCAAACTAGCACAGGTCCCATCACCCTTGTCAGTGTGTATGCTCCTACTCTGTACTCTGCCTCAGAAGCTAAAGATGAGTTCTACGAGAATCTAGCAGCAGTCATCAAAAGCATACCTAGGCAAGAACAGCTTGTTCTCCTTGGTGACTTTAATGCTAGAGTGGGTGCCGATAATGTTTCATGGCCTTTATGTCTGGGCAGGTTTGGTATTGGCAAGATGAATGAAAATGGACAACGGCTCTTAGAGTTGTGTGTCCACCATGACCTCTGCGTGACCAACACCTACTTTCAGACAAAACCCCAGCATAAGGTGTCATGGAGACACCCACGATCCAAGCACTGGCATCAACTGGACCTGATTCTCGTCAGAAGGCCACTTCTCAGGACTATGCTCTCCACGCGCTCGTACCATAGTGCAGACTGAGATACAGATCACTCCTTGGTTTGCTGCAAATTCAGAGCTCAACCAAGAAAATATCGTGTCAGACATGAAGGGAAACCACGCATTGATACCAGCAAGATGTCAGACCCTGTCATGATCGCTCAATTTACTGCGACCTTCAAGAAAGTGCTCAGCAGCCCTCAGCATGGTGATACTATTACAGAGAACTGGGAGCATCTACGGAACATCATTCAAAGTACTGCACTTGCCACCTTTGGTAAGAAAACGGCAAAGTCAAATGACTGGTTTGATGCTTCATCAGATGTGATGGCACCTGTCATTGAAGCTAAGCGCGGTGCTATGAATGAATACAAACGTTCACCGAGTGCTAGAACCCTACAGATCCTGAAGTCTACGAGAAGCAAAGTTCAACAAACTGCTCGACGCTGTGCAAATGACTATTGGCTCAGCTCAGTGAGAGCATCCAGATCGCAGCGCAAACAGGCAACATTAAACAAATGTATGACGGTATAAAGAAAGCACTTGGCCCCCAAAAAAGTAAGACAGCACCGCTAAAAACCATCAGCGGAGAGAAGCTAACCGATAAGAGTAAGCAGATGGAGAGGTGGGTCGAGCACTACTCTGAGCTTTACGATAGAGAAAATACCGTTACGCCTGCAGCCCTTGATGCTGTCAAATGTCTGCCAACTACGGAGAAGCTGGATGCCGAACCAACATTAGAGGAACTCAGCAAGGCCATTGATAGCTTGGCCTCTGGCAAAGCACCAGGCAGTGATGGGATTCCTCCTGATTTAATCAAATGCTGTAAGAGCACGCTATTACATCCCCTGCATAGGATGCTGTGCCAGTGCTGGGAAGAGACAACTATTCCTCAAGACATGCGAGATGCCAAGATTGTAACACTGTATAAAAATAAAGGAGACAGAAGTGATTGCAATAACTACAGAGGCATCTCTCTTCTTAGTATTGTTGGTAAGGTTTTTGCCAAAGTCATCTTAATGCGACTACACAAGTTAGCTGAGCGCATATATCCAGAGTCACAGTGTGGATTCCGAGCTGGTAGATCAACAACAGACATGATCTTCTCTGTCCGCCAGCTTCAGGAAAAATCAAGAGAGCAGAAAAGGCTTTTATATATCGCCTTTATAGACCTCACAAAAGCATTTGACCTGGTTAGTAGGGAAGGACTCTTCAAAATCCTCCTGAAAATAGGCTGCCCTTCTAAAATGCTGGAAATGATAAAGTCATTCCATGACGACATGAAGGGAACAGTCCAATATGCTGGAAGCACGTCACAGCCCTTTGACATACGAAGTGGCGTTAAACAAGGCTGTGTTCTGGCTCCGACCCTCTTCGGGATCTTCTGTGTCTTACTCTTGAAACATGCATTCAGAGATGCAACTGAAGGAATATGCCTTCACACTAGGTCAGATGGCCGTCTGTTTAATCTTTCAAGGCTGAGGGCAAAAACAAAAATCAGAAGGGTCACTATAAGAGACTTGTTGTTCGCTGATGATGCTGCAGTCGTCACTCAAAGCCAACAGGAGCTTCAGAACTTGATGAATCGCTTCACTAAAGCATGCAAGGATTTTGGCCTCACAATATGTCTAAAGAAAACGAATGAGCTGAGTAGGATGCGGGTGCTGCACTAGTTATCACTATCGATAACTATGAATTGGCAGTGGTGCACCACTTCACATACCTAGGGTCTACCATCAATGACAAACTCTCACTGGATACAGAAATCGACAGCCGCATTGGCAAAGCTGCAGCTACCTTTGCCCGCCTCACATCGCGTGTTTGGGGAAACTCCAAACTCATAATGAAGACCAAAGCTGCGGTATATAATGCCTGCGTCACTAGCACACTCCTATATGGCAGCGAGACCTGGACGACCTATGCTAAGCAAGAAAGAAGGCTCAATACCTTCCATTTACGGTGTCTACGCCGCATCCTCGACATCTTGTGGAAAGATAAAGTGACAAATGTCGAGGTGTTGTCACTTGCTGGCCTTCAAAGTATGTATACACTGCTTAGACAGCGCAGACTTTGCTGGCTTGGCCATGTTTGCCGAATGGAAGATGGTCGCATCCCAAAAGATATCTTCTACGGACAATTAGCAGATGGCAAGAGAACAGTTGGGCTACCACAGCTGAGGTTCAAAGATGTGTGCAAGGGAGATATGAGGGCATTGGACATGGATCCAGCAACATGGGAGGATGAAGCTTCCTATCGCACTAAGTGGCGATGCTATTTACGGCGCCACCTCAGATTGGGCGAAGAGAGGCTCACACAACAAGCAGAGGAGGGGAGAAAACGTCGAAAGGAGCACCAGAAAAATAGGCAGCTGAGGGCTGTCACCTCAGGGGCGCATTCCCATAGTCAGTTATGACTGAAGGGGCTATTATTATTATTATAATTGTAGATAATATATTATACTAGTGTAAAAGCCCCTCATAAGACAGGAATTAAATTCAAAAGCACCAATACCTAACAGCAATTTTACTTACCGTATTCAAAAGTATTTTAAAAAACCACTGTGCATCACCACAGTACACGAACTACGTAGCATCAGTGAGGATCCCAATGTGTGTATACGGGATCATACATTCTATAAATATTTTTGTGCACACAGTCATTTGCGCACTTTTCTTTGTCGATAGTTACTATTTTCGGGAGAGTACATGTAAGGGAAACAATATAATTAATGTCTAACTTTCAACCAAAGTTTCATCCCTTAGCGTTAATGACAGAAAAAGCTGGGATTTTATATATATTGATTGTTGGAGTATGCCTACTGGCAACGCCCTTCCTCATTAAGTATGATTTTCCATTGCTCCGCTTACGGAGTATAGAGCCAACACTGAAACTGGTCCACTTGCAGGAAGTCTACACCAAACATTTACACGATCTTACAGTTGTGGTGTCTGTGTCAATTTGTTTTACATGATGAGGCTGCCAGCCTCCATGTACATCTTTATTTTAGTCACCTTGAACGACATATCTGAGGAGGGTAGTAGTCATATTCTGCCTTTGTCTCTTCATAGGCGTCTAGGAACTACAGGGGCTACTGTCTCATTATCTTTATTCCATACTATACATTGGTTAATTCTTCTGTCAAAGCTGTCAGTGGCCATCACGCCTAGTGGCGTCTTGTAGGGCAGCGACAAACTGCTTCTACTTTGCTCCGTCGGCGCCCATCCTTCTTGCAGTGCCCCAGCTTTTCTTCATTCTTTGCATCTCGGCCTTTACAGTTCTCCGCCAAGTTGTTTTTGGTCGGCTTATCTTTCGCTTTCCTTCAGGGGTCCATAGCACAGCTGTTCTGGTGATGGCATCAGGGTCTCTTCTGAGGACGTGGCCAACATATTGGGTAAAGGACGAGATTTAAATTGTGTGCGTTGCTTTTTTAAATCTTTAGTAATCAAATTTTTTTGAAGTTTTATTGGCTTCAAGTTTCTACAGGCTTGGGTAGCTAGCTCCTCTTTTTAGTCACCTTCTTTGGCGTGCTTGGTAGATTACAGAGTTGTTATTCTTTGCTCCAATTTCCGGTTGCAGTAACAAGAAGAGACATAGTCCACAACCAGACGATACGTCAAGGCATAAAAATCCAGCCCCTGCAGCCCTGAGTGGAATAGTCCCAATTACGATGATTTGGTAAAATCTGCAGAATGGAAGAAGATAGACTACCACGACAAATATGGAAAACAGACGCAGGGATCCAGACCTCCAAGACGACCCAAAGTTCGCGGGGAGGACAACATCAGACAGTCTTTGAAGAACCGGGTACTAGATTGGAACCATTCAGGAGGAAGACAGCCGATAAGATAGTATGGCGCTCTCTCTGGCAAATTCTAACTCCAGGGTAGAAGAGGAACGGCTAAGTAAATAAGCTTCCGTCTCTGGCCCCAGTAACACTGTCACGAGAGGATTTCATTATTGTTTGAAATATAAGATATGTTGGATACAAAGTTGTATCAGGTCATACCAGGATAGTGCCAGATAAGGGACTGGTCTTATAAGCAATACTCCTGTTACGTACATTTATTACCTAAGGGGGTAGTCGTCGGTCCTACCAAATGTACGCACCAGTTTTATGTAGTTATATTATTTGTGCGGTCGAATGATTCGCGCACTGACGTGCACAAAGCAGTGAGTGTTGCTTTGGACGCACGTGTAACCTAGTTGAGTAGTTTGTGACGTCATGTTTTGAAGTGGAAACATGGAACCGGCTTGTGTCCATGATAGTAATTTTATATTTCGTATTCAATGGCATTTTAAGGAAGCCATTTATTTCTAGTGATCTGTATTGGTCTTCAGGTCGAAACCAATATCAGGAATGTCACGTGAGTTATCGTCCCACTTCTTATTTTAATGCTGTATGAAAAGGGCCGCTCTAATACTAGTCTAGCGGGAATTAAGATGTTCCTAGAATGGATCTACAGAGTCGCTTGCCTTTAAGATTTGAATCGTAGACGGAGAATTCCTACGAGTAGAAGAAGTTATATTGTTTATCTTACGCACATGTTTTATATGCCGTACATGCTTCAATGCCAAAGTCGTGGCTTGGATGTAAAGAGAGGTTAGCCAACTGAAAGCCTTTACTGTTAGGATTATCGTATATTGACTTTGTGTGAAAATTATATGATGTACACCGCTATGTATGAAGAACGTCTGGGAATTTTAACAAATGTAATATGGAAGATTTCACCCCAGAGTATGTATACGTTACCATGATAGACGTCCTTGAAAGAAGGTCAACGGTCGTGACTGAGAAGGATATTATACGGTAACAGTTTTGTAATCCTTAGTCTATGGACAGAGGTCTTTACTAGAAGAGAATCTTCAGGAACTTTAGCAGTAATAATCAATATGTTGTCGTGTGATCTTTGCGCCTGTGACGATGTCCGTCTTGTCCACTTCGTGTCCTGGTGAATAAAATCTATGTAAAGTTATCAACGACTCGTGTGATGCCAATACTTGACCAGTTCACACAATTCAAGATACATTGTTGGTTTTTCGTTTGAAAGACATTGTTGACATTTATTCCATTGTAACCATTCGCGTTTCTATTCATCACTATGAAAACGACACCAACAATAACTGGTAGGCCAGTGTGGGGAGTAAGTAATTTCAGGAACGTACCCATCCAATTGATCGTTTGAAACGAAGAATTTTTACTTTCAAGGCGACATCATCTCAATGTGGATCCTGGCGGAATATGAATCATAATCAACTCAAATGCTCAAAGTCTTCAATCAACCTCCATCTCTTCATCATTATTGCGTGCGAGCTGTAATCTAGATACGCAGAGCGAAGTATTGCATCCTCTTACGTACATACACGGAGACGAGGCACTTTGATTTTTACCTGCACGCGAGCTAAGTATAACTTGTATCCGTTATACCCTTTATTACTATTAGCTGTGCCTTGATTGATTATGTACACTTATATATTTTCTATGTTATGTGTTATGTTTTGTGTATTCTTCGCGGGAGGTTGGGCGGTAGATCTGACGAACGAGATCCATCTCGAAGTCAATTCGGGCTCTTCGTCAGACGTTCTGTAGGACATTATTTTGCAGACTTCCCGCAGTGGAATGTTCCTACGCGTGAGCGTAGAAGGATTCTAGGTCCACTGTGTCTGGTGGTCTGTGACACCTGTCTGTGTTAGCTGTAGTGTCACGTTTACTTGTTGTTTTTGGTAGATATTTTTACTTGTGCCTTAGTTTTATGATGAATTTTGTATGTTGCCATATGATGATGGATGGCACCCGCATGTCTGGTTTTGTGTAGTGTGTAGATGTGTTCAGTCAAAACAATGTTCATACAACAATAACAGGGCAATCCACATAGGACGTCAGTAAACTCACGACGTATAAAGTCAATGAGTCTTGAAACAGCCGTTGACGTTTTTCTTCATTATTTATTGTGGACGCCACAGTGACAAAATGGTTACGCAAATGTGTAGGCACATCAAACAGTCATTATCACAGCAACATTCAATACAGCAATAGACGGTAGACAGCATTACAATGATGAGTCAGATGCATGTTATATTTCATAGTGCTGTAAATGTAGTCAGGTGGAAAACTCCATCCTTTTCTATAACAGCCAGGAGATAACCAGATGTATGAGATCAGTTCACTCTCCTTAATCTGACTTCAGCAAGACAGACACGTCTGCCGAAGTATAAATAATGTCCTCAAAAATATCCTCTAGATAATAAAGGTTTTCCAAACCTAGTTCATTTAACAAAGTAGCAAGTAATGGTCCTTGGTACATGCATCAACCGATGCAGTACAATGCAGCGACATGTGAGCTGGGAAAAAACATCTCGTGGCGACGACTTTCGGAGACAGGCTATGAATCGAAATCGCTCACGACCCAAAATCGATAGAGTTAATGAAAAAGTCAATTTACCTTGCTTTCATGAAATACACAGAAATATCACGCCTCCCGACATGTGGGAAAACACTAGAGGTATTATCTCGAATAAACGAAATATCCATTAAGAGGACTACACATCCCTGACAGAACAAAAAAATAGCGGAGATCCCCTCTTCAACGAGGCATCTCTTTCGCCATTCCAAATCGCTCACTCCACTAGTCGTGGGCGGAAACCGATCGACCAAACAACAAGACAAGTCATGCGCAGTCCAGCGCAAAAATGACCACAGCTCAAACTTAACTGCATTCGATACCAACGCGAGAAGACAAATGCTTACCGAGAAAAGTGACTATAAATTCCAAGCAGTTGTTGCCCTTGCGTTATAAAACAGACATTGAAACAAAACGATGTTGCGAGAATTTATCACGCAACATATCACCACCTCCTCCCGATAAAAAAAAAAATGTGGAACATATTTTTTTTTTCAATATCAAAGAGCAAGCGACAAGCGGCTCAAAACGCACGAATTATGCGCTGATAATTAACTAAATTGCCAAACAATAGGCTAATTATAGAGTGTCTGGTGAGGATATACCTCAACAGAAAAATAAATATGTCTCAAAAAATATTCACATCGGGGAGGTGTCACCAACACACATCACGTTAGCATGTAAACACAATATACGTATGCAAGTTACTATAATCATCATTAAACAGCATACTCTAATATTGTCTTTAAAAATGGATGTACAAATCTGATAGGAAAATTTAAATAGTACATTCTTTGACATGTAATGACATAAGTACATAGTAAAGTTAAACTACATGACGATCCAGGACATATGCTCTGGTATTCCGAGGGTAAGTACACAATCTAGAACTCGTAAGGTAAGTCCTCAGCTCAACAATGACATTCTGAGAAAGTACAAGCAATATAATGCTAATTAATAACTAATATGCTTCATAAGGTACAATACATTATTAATAATTGTGGCTGTTTAGTAAACTAACGGCCCTTATATTAACTACTCAGTCCTCCTCTATCATCTTAAAAACGAACAGAAGAAGATGACAACAAAGCACGATAGTGTGTACATATAAAGTAAGTACAGATGTGCTAATCTATTGTAGAAATATAGGTGTGTTATGACTCTGTAATATATAGAAATATAGGACAGAAGTATTAGTTGGAGTCATGTGGGCATCTAGACAAAATGTCAGCCATCACATTATCCGCACCACGGATAGCTCGTACCGTGAAGTGAAAAGGTTGAAGAGCTATAGCATATCGAGTGGATCTCGAACTCTTCAAATTCTTAGTCTGAATAGCTGTAAGAGCTTTCTGATCAGTCTCTAGAATGAAATGTGCGCCCAGGAGGAATCTTTGTAGTTTTAGAATTGACCAAACCATCGCTAACAACTCACGGTCTAAAACCGAGTAGTTCCTCTCTGCCGCATTTAGTTTTCTAGAAATGTACATAACAGGATGCAGAGTATTTGCATATTCTTGCATCAGTGCTGCTCCAATCCCAGTGGATGAAGCATCACTCCGAAGAACAAAAGTCCTATCAAGAGTAGGTAATCTTAAGATGGGAGGAGAAGAAAATATATTCTTGATTTGGTCTAGTGAAGATTGGCATTCTTCAGACCAACGGACCAGATTAGGCGAACCTTTCTTCAACAATGTTGAGAGAGGTGCCATGATCGAAGATAAATTTGGAATAAATCTCCCATAAAATTGAATTAAACCTAAGAGACTCCTAACTTGTTTCTTCGTTTTAGGAACAGAGATGTTCAGTATTTTGGAAGTATTGTGGTCTTCTGTCTTCAAGAGACCATGACCAACACGATGACTCAGGAAAGAGATTTCACCAAAACCAACAAAAGCTTTAGAAGGTTTTGCTGTCAAATTATTCTCACGTAGAGTGGACAGTAAGTCATATAACCCTAAATAGTGATCTTCCCAGGTATCACTGAAGAGACAGATGTCATCTAAGTATGCGATGACATCCGAACGATGTGACAGAATTCGACGCATCATGCGAACGAAAGTGGCAGGGGCGTTCATGAGACCAAAAGGCATAACATTCCATTGAAATAGACCCCTAGGTGTAGAAAAAGCAGTAAGAGGTTTGGCATGCTCTGCTAAAGGCACTTGCCAATAACCTTTAGACAAGTCAAGTTTAGTGAAGAATCTAGAATTAGAAAGTCTAATCAGTAGATCTTCTAACAAAGGCATCGGTTCAGCGTCGAACTTTGTGACCTGATTCAATTTGCGATAATCAACGCAAATTCGTATGTTCTTATCCTTCTTCCGGACAATAACCATGGAAGAAGAATATGGTGAAGTCGATGGTTCAATTATATTTAATTGAATCATTTCATCCAATTCCTTTTCCACTTGCGACTGAAAGTGTATAGGAATAGGATACGGCCTAACCCTAATTGGATTATTGTCGGTAAGAATTATGTCATGTTCTATGACATCTGTGTGTCCAGGAATGTCAGTGAGAACATCCTGAAATGTTTGTAACATCGACGAGACTTGTCGATGTTCGTCACCAGAAAGATTAGGAGAAACAGAAACGTTTTTCCAAGATTCCGTAGAATGTAATGGAACCACTGGAAGGGGAAGGTTGACATCAGAGAAGGTAGCTTCCTCATCCTGAATGACAGACAGGGATGAATAATGACCGTGAGGTGCAGGAGCATCATCCGTTGCCTGGAAAATAGGCAGCAAATAGTCCGGACGTTCGTGAAATTCCGAAAGCATGTTTATGTGGAAAGTTTTATGCTTTCCATCAATATCGACCACATAGTCAACATCGGAAATCCGAGAGACTATTGCATACGGACCTTTCCATGCAATAAGAAGTCTATTTTCCCTACTGGGGAGTAGGACGAATGCTTTGTCACCTGGACAAAGTTGTCGTAGACATCTATTCTTGTTAGCAAACTGTCTTGCCTTCTCTTTAGCAATTTCTGATGAAGCAGTTGCTAGCTTACATGCCTCAATGATCTTTTGTCTAAGAGCAATGACATACTCATATGAGGATTGAGTTTCATCGCTAATATCATCGGCAGTGATGAGATCGTGTAATAAAGACATAGGGCCGCGTGGACGCGCGCCAAAGACAAGTTCGAAGGGAGAAAATCCTGTGTGTTCATTAGGGACTTCTCTATAGGCAAAGAGAGCCGCGGGTAAAACCCTGTCCCAATCTTGAGGATGATCTTCAGTTATCTTACCAAGCAAAGTCTTGAGCGTTCTATTCAGACGCTCAACTAACCCATTAGACATAGGATGGTAGATACTACTGAGAGATCGTTCAATATGTAAGGTAGACATTACCTGTGACATAGTGTCAGATATGAGTTGAGTGCCATGGTCTGACAATATTTCTCTGGGGAACCCCAAGCGAGAAAATATCAACCAAAGAGCATCTGCGATATCTGTAGTAGATATGCTCTTAAGAGGAATAGCCTCTGGCCAACGTGTGCACATATCGACACATGTAAGGATAAACTGATGTCCTCTGGCCGACTTGACCTTAAAAGGGCCAATAATATCTATGGCCATTTTCTGAAACGGCCGAATAGGAATGTCAGCAGCCTGGATAGGCGCAGCATGTCGTGGTCCTCTAGATTTGACCTCCTGACATACCTTGCATGATCGGCAGTAAATACGAATGTCCTTATTGACAAAAGGCCAAAAGAAAGCCGCAAGGACTCTCGACTTCGTACGGGAAAAACCCATATGTCCAGCACATTGCGAGTCATGAGCATGTTGTAATATTTGGACTCTCATGCTCTTGGGAACAAGAATTTGCGAATGTGCCGACGTAGTCGAATCTTGTACCATACGTACAAGTACGCCGTTTCTCATTGCAATCCAAGATTTTCTATTTGTATCCTGATTCGGATCACCTTTCTTCGCAAGAACGAAGAATTTTTTTAAAGAAGGATCTTCTTCTTGCAATTTTATGAAAGAGTCACGAGTGATTACTAAGTGACTATCTTGGCTATCAACTTCATTATCACTATTCAGTGAAGTTTCGGGTGTTTGTAGAGCTTGTGCTCTTGTAACTACTGCATTTGTAGCTTGCATGTTATTATCTTCCCAAGCAGCAATCTGCTGTGGGGTACACTCCCTAACTCCGTGAATACGACCAATAATAAGGTCCGCAATAGGATTAGGTAAGAGACAAGCATGCACATCTCCAGTAAAGAAAGGAGTGGCAATGCGAATTACAGCAGTAGGATATTTTTCTAGAGTGCCGCCAAATGTGACACATTTAATAACCCTTCCTGTAGCACAAGATGGATCTACAAGCGATTGTCTAACACCAATAGTGGTGCATCCGGAATCGAAAAGTAGTGAGACCGGAGTATCATTAACAAGACCCTTATGTAGAATTAAAGAACCCCTCCCGTCATGCGCAACAGCAGCAGGAAGAGCGGGAAGTGGGTGACCACAACTCAAAGTAGTTATGGTACCCGGTTCGAATAAAGTACTGCATTGGGGGCATTTGTTTGCTCTCTCAAAGTCAAAAGGAGAACCAGTGACAGCGTCAAAGTTTTTATTATCAACACCATGATTACAGGCTCCCTCAGTTTCCTGTTGTACAGCATTAGCCTGCTGATATCTCTTTTTTTTTGTGTTGAGATCTACCCCGACTATTATTACCTCTGAAGTTATCAAAGTTATTATTATCTCTGCAGTTATTATTGTCTCTATTGTAATTGTTATCCTGGTTCGAATTCCAGTTTCCACGATTACTATCATGTTCACATTGATGCGAACATCTATTTGTTTGGTTCTGAGGTCTTCGGCAGGGATAACCTCTATTACCATATCCTCTTTTGAAATGCTTATAATTATTAGGGTGATAGTAACGTGTACTATCAGGCTGTCTCCAATTCTTCGAAGAAGAATCACCATGAAATTGATTTCCATGATTTTGACAGAAATTACCGCTACTCTTTCTATCAAAATTTTGTTGGGATCTACGAGCAAAGTTTTGACCATACGGAGCTGCCGAAGCAACTGGTAAACCTTCTTTCACCTTAGAGTTACCCATGGTTATGTGTGGGTGCGCAGTTACGTATTGGCAACAGAAATCTTCCATTTCTTTTATTGTTTTAGGTTTACGTTCATGAAGGAAAGCAAGGAAAGACTCATTGACAGACGACATGACTTTGTCTCTAAGTATTAAGTCCATAAGTCCTTCATAAGTTTTTTCCGTCTTAGATAGTTCAACCCATCGTGAGAAAGTAATGCGTATTCTTGCAATAAACTCGGAGAATTCAACTCCATTTTCAGGTAACATGTTTTTAAATTGTAGACGATAGCCGTCTTCGTTAAGCTGATATTTCTTTAACAAAGCGGCCCTGACAACCTCATAATTGTTCTTGTCAGGTTCATCCACCATATTTAATATACTTAGAGCTTTACCTGTCAGTATCCCTGATAACTGATAAACATATTTTGCTTTGTCTATGTTATGAGCTGTACATGCTTGTTCAAATCTGTCCAGATAGAACATTATGTCATCACTGGAAGGACTAAATGTTGGTAACTTAATCTTAAAAGTATCATTATTAGCCTTACCAGAAGATGAACCCTTGTTTGAATCATTACCATTACTCATGCTTGTCAATTTCAATTTTTCCAACTCTAAAGCTAAGACCTTTTCTTCATGTTCCATTTTTGCTTTCTCTTTCCTCTCATCAGATTCTCTCTGTAATCTTCTTTCCTCAGCCTGAGCCTCTTTTTGAAGTCTTTCATTTTCAGCTTCTTTTTCAAGTCTTTTATTTTCAGCCTCTTTTTCAAGTCTTTTATTCTCAGCCTCTTTTTCAAGTCTTTTATTCTCAGCCTCTTTTTCAAGTCTTTTATTCTCAGCTTCTAGCTGTAGCTGGAGTTTTCTTTCCTCAGCTTCTGATTCCCTTTTTTGTTTTTTCCATTTCCATTTGGAATCTTTTTTCATCCACCTGCATCTGCAGTTTCTTTTGTTCAGCTTCCATATGCAGTTTCTTTTGTTCAGCTTCCATTGCTTTATCATATCGAGCAGTTGCAAATTCTTCTAACTTATCACCAGTCTTGCCAAGCAATTTACCCTGCTCAATAAAGTGCTCAAATGTAGACATGTTGTCTAACATATGAGTCCAAAACCTGAAATAATTAACTAATTTATTTCAAACCTAAGTGTAACAAGTCTTAATTAAACACTTGTATATTCACATCACCTTATATTATCCCAGTCTCTGTGGGAAACAAGTCTCCAATCAAAGAACTTGTATATGAAATATCAGCACTCAATTCTTGATCATAAGTGCACTTCTCATTCAATAGTGCACGACACTATTCATCATTCATTTATCATCAGTGTAGTAGTAACAGTGCATTAGCATAGCCCATTAACTAATTACTATAACTGTAAACAATGACTATGTAAACACATGCAGAATGTAAACATTGAAAATGTAAACAATACAAACAATGTAAACAATAACAATGTAAACAATAACAAAGATCAGCAACAATACAAAAACTTTCGCAGAAATCAACTAAAAATAAAGCAGAAATTAATGAAATATCACAAAAAATGTGACGATATCTGCGCTATAATTAAACAAAATACATGACTCCACAGTGTATAAACAAAAATGTTGTATGAAACTAAATTATAGACAAGAGTAGGCTAACAAATACAAACAAATCAAAACAAAACTAAAGAATGCGAAATAATAACGAAAACAATATTAAAACATGTCATCACAGCTAACATAAATAGCAACAGAAGTCGCTTAGTAAATTCCAGTATCGGAAATTTGCAAACCCTACAGAAAACGCTCACAATAGACGACCTCTATGACGTGGCATAATCTAACGGAGACACCACCCAACCGAGAACCCGCTGAAATATAAACATATAAATATACAAATAACATATAGACATATAACATATAGAATGAGATGATACACAGAAGACTCAGCAGAAGTATAAGGGCACAGTTTACATACAAACAGGCCACTTAACTTATAGGCTTCCAATCGTCGAACAGCAGAAAAACGGATGTCAATCAACGTCCTAAAGAGCGAAGCTCCAACGATGATGGCACATCTGAACTGCTTCCACTGCTAACACGATGGTACAAGAGCTTCTGAAGTACTGTGTGTTGAGTTGTTTCGGCACTTGACCTTCTAATCCAAAAGTAAGTTGATGGAAATCGGTACTTGGCCTTCACAAAAACGACAGCACTGGAACCTTGACAGCAGCAACTTGCTTGACTTGCGTAAAAGATAACAGCAGTCCGAGTTATCCGGCAACATGTAACAACGCCGGGTACTGTCAAATTCTTGTTTCCGTCAAAAAAATTGAAATTTTGACTTTTACCGGGCAACGCCGAGTACTTTGAAAATTTTGAAGATGTTGACTGTATTGAAGAATGTTAATTTCTTGAAGGATGCTGATGAATTCTTGTTGAAAATGAAGTGGGTAAGGGACCCCGTGTTTGCTGGTACCAGAATCAAACCAGCTTATGGCCACCAAATGATGCGTGATGCCATATGATGATGGATGGCATCCGCATGTCTGGTTTTGTGTAGTGTGTAGATGTGTTCAGTCAAAACAATGTTCATACAACAATAACAGGGCAATCCACATAGGACGTCAGTAAACTCACGACGTATAAAGTCAATGAGTCTTGAAACAGCCGTTGACGTTTTTCTTCATTATTTATTGTGGACGCCACATTGTCAAAATGGTTACGCAAATGTGTAGGCACATCAAACAGTCATTATCACAGCAACATTCAATACAGCAATAGACGGTAGACAGCATTACAATGATGAGTCAGATGCATGTTATATTTCATAGTGCTGTAAATGTAGTCAGGTGGAAAACTCCATCCTTTTCTATAACAGCCAGGAGATAACCAGATGTATGAGATCAGTTCACTCTCCTTAATCTGACTTCAGCAAGACAGACACGTCTGCCGAAGTATAAATAATGTCCTCAAAAATATCCTCTAGATAATAAAGGTTTTCCAAACCTAGTTCATTTAACAAAGTAGCAAGTAATGGTCCTTGGTACATGCATCAACCGATGCAGTACAATGCAGCGACATGTGAGCTGGGAAAAAACATCTCGTGGCGACGACTTTCGGAGACAGGCTATGAATCGAAATCGCTCACGACCCAAAATCGATAGAGTTAATGAAAAAGTCAATTTACCTTGCTTTCATGAAATACACAGAAATATCACGCCTCCCGACATGTGGGAAAACACTAGAGGTATTATCTCGAATAAACGAAATATCCATTAAGAGGACTACACATCCCTGACAGAACAAAAAAATAGCGGAGATCCCCTCTTCAACGAGGCATCTCTTTCGCCATTCCAAATCGCTCACTCCACTAGTCGTGGGCGGAAACCGATCGACCAAACAACAAGACAAGTCATGCGCAGTCCAGCGCAAAAATGACCACAGCTCAAACTTAACTGCATTCGATACCAACGCGAGAAGACAAATGCTTACCGAGAAAAGTGACTATAAATTCCAAGCAGTTGTTGCCCTTGCGTTATAAAACAGACATTGAAACAAAACGATGTTGCGAGAATTTATCACGCAACAGTGATTATTGTCCGTCTCACCTTTCCTGTCGTTTAGTTTTTTACAAAACCTTTGTTTTTACACTGTGGTGTCTATTGTCTTGTTGAATTTAATCGCAGTTATCATCGTAATTCTTTACGACATTCCATTTTAGTTTCTCATTTTATTTTAATTGGATTTCTGCGAACGTCTTCGTTTGTTTTGAATATCTTGTCGTGTCAGTATTGTGCTATTGTCTGTCACGTTATTGCTTTCACACCATTACATGTTATAAAATACATTATTAATTATTAATATTATTGCCTATTATATAAATTGATTTTACCGTTCTAGAACAGGAACGAAGTACACTAGTTGTAGTAACACTTTTAAATAGTATTATTACATAATAATATTGAAATGGCTACCTTAGACTATTTCATTAAGCAAGCAAAAGCTCTTCAGATGGCTCCTGATGAAGCAAAAACATTTGCACTTGCAGAATATAGGAAAGCTCAAGAAATAGAAGCCGAACAGAGAAAGTTAGAAACTTTAAGACTAGAAAAACTTCAATTTGAGGCAGATCAAAAACGGATTGAGGCTGAGGAACAAGAGAAGAAGAGGAAATTTATGGCTGAGGAAGAGGAGAAAAAAATGAGATTAGCCGCTGAATTAGAAGAGAAACGATTTCAGCGAGAGGCAGAACAGAAGCAAAAGGAGTCTGAAGAAAGACTTAGAAAAGAAATGGAAGTTAAACACAAGGAAATGGAACAGAAACAAAAAGAAATAGAAGAAAGGAGATTAATAGCTGAACAAAACACAAAACGACTTCAGCTTGAGATGGAAGAGAATGAAAGAAAACGACAGCATGAACTGAAATTAGCAGAGTCAGAATATGAGAGACTTAGGTTAACTCAGGAAGCTAATTCTCAGAGAACTTTTGAAAGCCACACTTCATCCAGACAGGATCATTTTAAGGAAATTCACCTTAAATTACCAAAATTTAATCCCCCGTCTGATGACGTAATATTCTTCCTAGATAGGTTTGAGGCCACTTGTGGGTCTTATAACGTGGATAAAGCTCTATACTGTACGTATTTATCCAGATTACTTACAGGAGATGCATTAGCAGTTTATCATACCACCAGCATTGGTGAGAAAAATGACTACAATGCTCTTAGAGCAGCACTTCTGCAAAAATTCCAAATGACAGAAAACGAATATCGTTTGAAATTTCACGCATTACTACCTCAATCTGGCAGAAATTTTAGTGATTTTCTGTCACAGATACGACTAACATTAGAAAGATGGATCGAATTATCCAAAATTGAAAAGTCGTATGAAGGTCTCTTTGATTTACTGATGCGCGATAAGGTACATTCGTCGGTAAACCCTACATTTCTCGCATTTTTACACGAACGGAAACCTTTATCAATGAAAAACTTAGAAGAACATGCAAAAAATTTTTGCACTGCTCACCCAAACATGGATCTAAGTAACGCGCAGATTAAGAGTGAATTGCCTGTTGCTTTTGCAGCACAACAAAACAATTTTTCACGCAATCGTTCTTTTAGTGCTCATAGGTATGTCAATAAGGGAAATAATCATAATTTCACCAATGATAACTTTTACAAAGGGAAGCAATTTCAACAATCTGCTCCATTTAATGTTTCTTGGAACCAAACTCACAGATCGCAAGATTTTGGTAACAATTATTTTAAAAATAATCAAGGACATTCTAATAAACAAAACTGGAGATCAAGGTCTCAGGGTCCGCAAAACAGACAATTTTTTGGAAATAAACCATTTAACCAACATCATAACGATCATTCTACAAATTATCGGACTAATCCAAATTTTAACTCTAGCAGAAACGACAATTATGGCAATTTTAATGACAAAAATCACAATCGATCGCGCCGACGAGATAGATCGTTGAATAATACAGGTAGACATTCTAATGTTGCTTTTAATGATACACAGGCTAACATTGAACAGGGTAAAGTAGCTGAAACTCACAATGCTATGTCTTGTTCTCTAGATTGTTCCCAGGTGAAAGACTGCCCAGAATGCTCGACTCTTTTCCAGCCTAAGGCGATCACGACGCTGCGTTGCGGACATACCTTGCCTAGCCTGCCTGCAGTCTGTACAGCCACTGCTGCGTCAGTACACCAGGGACAGGGCTCTCTTAAGTTTAACAAGGGATTTGTCAATAATATTTCATGCTCTCTCCTATTTGACTCAGGTTGTACAACAATCGGTGTCCGGACTTCGCTGATCGACCCAAGTTGTGCCACGGGCCGGGTTGTCAAATGTGTAACATTTGGTGGCACTATTGAAACATTTCCCACTGCTATTATTGATCTTAACACACCTTTCTTTACAGGAAAGATCCAAGCATGTCTTCTGCCTAACCCAATTTGTGATGTTATACTTGGTCGCATACATGGTATTAAAGAGTGTACACCACAGCAAATAGCTGAATGGGAAGAGCGACATATTCAAACTGCAAATGCAGTAGTGACTAGAGCGCAAGCTACTAATATGTCGCATGATACACCTATGGAACCTACAGTTCATACCACTTGTGATGATGATGCTCCTATTTCACGGGAGTTGTTTGCAACATTGCAAAAGAATGATAATTCATTAAAAAAATTCTTTCAGTATGTTAACAAAAAGAATACAAGCAACAAACTTGCAAAATCTAGACATGACTTTATACTTAAAAATGGGATTTTGGTTAGAGTAATACGGGAAAAGGATTTATCCTTATGTTCTCAGATTCTTGTCCCATCCTGTATGAGATCTCGTATATTACGACATGCTCATGACTCGCAATGTGCGGGCCATATGGGTTTTTCGCGTACCAAATCCAGAGTGCTTTCGGCATTCTACTGGCCAGGCGTCCATAGAGATGTTACTCTCTATTGTCGGTCCTGTTTGATATGTCAAGAAGTTAAGGTACGGGGTCCATTTCATGCGGCTCCTATTCAAGCTGCGGACATCCCGATTAGACCATTTGATAAAATGGCCATTGACATTATTGGTCCAATGCTTCCATCTGCTAGAGGGCATACGCATATTCTTACGTGCATTGATATGTGCACTCGTTGGCCTGAGGCCATCCCTCTCAAGAACACTTCATCTGCCAGTGTAGCAGAGGCATTGATGTTAATCTTCTCACGCATTGGTTTTCCACGGAAAATTTTGTCGGATCATGGGGTTCAGTTCATTTCTGAATCCATGTCTCAAGTGATGAAGACATTAGGTATAGACAGATCTCTTAGTTCTATTTATCATCCGATGTCAAATGGGTTAATTGAGCGTCTCAATAGGACACTCAAGCAGTTATTGGGTAAGATGACTCAAGACCATCCCCAAGACTGGGATCGGGTCCTACCCGCTTGTCTCTTTGCGTATCGCGAGGTACAAAATCAAGCAACGGGGTTTTCTCCGTTCCAGCTTGTTTTTGGCATGCAACCACGCGGTCCGATGGCGTTAATCCACGACTTATTGGTGGATGAGAATATTGAAGAGGAAACTCAATCCTCTTATGAGTATGTGATCTCTCTTAGAAAGAAAATCATAGATGCTTGTAGACTAGCTACTGCATCATCCGAACATGCCAAAGAAAAAGCTCGTCTATCTGCAAACAAATATAGACGTCTTCGCCAGCTCATACCTGGTGATGAAGCTTTTGTATTACTCCCTGCGCATAACAATCGTCTTTTAATTACCTGGAGAGGTCCTTTCAGGATCATCTCAAGAATATCCGATGTCGACTACATCGTTGATGTTAATGGCAAACATAAAACCTTCCACATTAACATGTTGAAGGAGTATTACTCACGTCCTGATTATCTACAGTCAGTGTTTCAGGCAACTGAAGATCCCACACCACCTATTCAACACTATTCTAGTTTGTCAGTCATCCAAGAAGAGGAATCTTCTTTCGATGATGTACAACTACCAATACCAGTTGTACCACTCCATTCCACTGAGAAATGGAATGATGTTACTATCTCATCTACTCTTACTGATGATCAACGTCAGCAAGTCTCTAAAATTCTACACACGTATGAGGATGTCCTCACCGACATCCCAGGTCATACGTCAGTCATCCAACATGACATTATTCTGACTGACGATACACCGATTCGAGTTCGCCCATATCCTATTCCTTTACATTTTCGTGATAAGGTTGATAAGGAATTGGATGATATGCTCCAATTAAATATAATTGAACCATCTTCATCACCATATTCTTCTTCTATGGTAATCATTAGGAAGAAAAACAACAATATACGTCTTTGCGTAGATTACAGGAAGTTAAACAAAGTTACAAAATTCGATGCGGAACCATTACCTCTTTTAGACGACTTATTAGAGAAATTATCTCATGCTACATTCTTTTCGAAATTTGACCTTTCAAAGGGTTATTGGCAAGTGCCACTCACTACGAAAGCAAAGCCATTCACCGCTTTCTCGACGCCACGGGGTCTTTTTCAATATAATTTTATGCCTTTCGGGTTAATGAATGCGCCAGCTACCTTTGTACGCATGATGCGCCGCATATTGTCTCATCGTCCCGATGTCATTACTTATATAGATGACATCTGTCTTTTCAGTGACTCTTGGGATGAACATATTCAGGGTTTAAAATCTTTACTTTCTACCTTACAGGATTATAACTTAACAGCGAAACCTTCAAAGGCTTTTGTCGGTTTTCATGACATCTCATTTCTTGGTCACCGTATAGGTCGCGGTTTAATGTATACAGAAGACAGTAACGTCTCTAAAATTTTAAACATCTCAGCACCTAAGACAAAAAAACAAGTGAGGTCACTCTTAGGACTAATACAGTTCTATTCTAAATTCATCCCTCATTTGTCTACTATAACTGCACCTCTTTCTTCGTTACTGAAGAAAGGCACACCTAATGTAATAAAGTGGTCGCAGGATCACCAAACGGCGTTAGACTATATATAAAACAAATTTTTTCAAATAAGCCTTTTTTAAGGTTGCCTAACAAAGATCTCACCTTTGTTCTTCGCAGTGATGCTTCTTCCTACGCTATCGCGGCAGTTTTGATGCAGGAATACGGAGGCACCTTGTTTCCAATTATGTACGTATCCAGAAAGCTTACGACGAGCGAGATGAAGTACTCCGTTCTAGACAAAGAGCTTCTCGCTCTTGTCTGGGCAATCACAAAACTGGATCGTTATCTCCTCGGATCACACTTTGTGGTGGAGTCTGACCAGAAAGCTCTTACCGCATTGAATACTGGAAACGTTAAGTCATCAAAGTCAGCGCGTTACGCTATAGCTCTTCAACCGTTCCATTTTGAGATACGAGCTATTCCTGGAGTACAGAATGTATTTGCAGACTGTCTTTCAAGATGCCCTAGTGAACTTGGTGAAACTAAACCACTTTTACATGGAGAAACGTCCTCACCGAAACATGAATAACTTTGTACAGTGTCATTAATTGTACATCTGTGAAGACTATGTATAGTTTTGCAGTATTCGTATATATATAACTTTCAGAACATACTTACATATGGATTATAACATTATTTCTTGTGAAGTAACGTTTTGTTAGAACGGGAACAGTGATATTAAAGTAACATTTTTTCTTAGTATGGAAACATTGGTAAAAAGCAACAAATAGACATTCGTTAGTGTTATGGAACATATTACACTACATATCGTGTTCGTAAACTTATTTCGTGCATGGAACATTAGGAACATATTCTTGTTGACTCTAAATAGTTCTGAACGAATATTCACAATGACTGAAATTAGAATTACTTAGAATAAATTACTAGTTATTTATTTATGTGTAATTAAGTACTAGAATTAGATTAATTCAATTTAATCAATTTGATTGTTTATAAATCACACATCTACTAACGTTATTAGTGTCTCGCAATACGTGTAGTCACGTATCCCACTACATGATATTTTACTTTTAGATAACTAGTCAAACTTACTAGTGCTAGATAACAGTAGGTGCGTTGCTTCTTAAAGTGTTTAATTATGCATTGCTTCATTTTTGCACATTGTATTTCAAAATTTTCTGTTTCACTGATTCTTTTATCATTGATTATCATCAGTGTTGCTGTTCATTTTCATTTTTGTAATCATATGTTTCAAATTTTGTTGAAAACTTAGTTGAATTTTATTATCATCTTTTTTGTTGATTTTTCATTTTCATTTTCATTTTTTCAACTTCTTTTACTTCGAATATTACCACATCGTTCCAAAGTAGGTCGATGGTGGATGTGTGCTTTAATGCATACTGTCATTTAGTTAATTTCAAGTCAATATTCTTTTCTTAATATGATAATTTTATGCATGTCATAAATCTTGTTGTAGTTTTGACTCACCTCTCTCGAGTAATTAGTTCGAAAAAAATTAATGGGATTAATTTTTTTAAGGGGAGGTAATAAGGGAGCTGTTACGTACATTTATTACCTAAGGGGGTAGTCGTCGGTCCTACCAAATGTACGCACCAGTTTTATGTAGTTATATTATTTGTGCGGTCGAATGATTCGCGCACTGACGTGCACAAAGCAGTGAGTGTTGCTTTGGACGCACGTGTAACCTAGTTGAGTAGTTTGTGACGTCATGTTTTGAAGTGGAAACATGGAACCGGCTTGTGTCCATGATAGTAATTTTATATTTCGTATTCAATGGCATTTTAAGGAAGCCATTTATTTCTAGTGATCTGTATTGGTCTTCAGGTCGAAACCAATATCAGGAATGTCACGTGAGTTATCGTCCCACTTCTTATTTTAATGCTGTATGAAAAGGGCCGCTCTAATACTAGTCTAGCGGGAATTAAGATGTTCCTAGAATGGATCTACAGAGTCGCTTGCCTTTAAGATTTGAATCGTAGACGGAGAATTCCTACGAGTAGAAGAAGTTATATTGTTTATCTTACGCACATGTTTTATATGCCGTACATGCTTCAATGCCAAAGTCGTGGCTTGGATGTAAAGAGAGGTTAGCCAACTGAAAGCCTTTACTGTTAGGATTATCGTATATTGACTTTGTGTGAAAATTATATGATGTACACCGCTATGTATGAAGAACGTGTGGGAATTTTAACAAATGTAATATGGAAGATTTCACCCCAGAGTATGTATACGTTACCATGATAGACGTCCTTGAAAGAAGGTCAACGGTCGTGACTGAGAAGGATATTATACGGTAACAGTTTTGTAATCCTTAGTCTATGGACAGAGGTCTTTACTAGAAGAGAATCTTCAGGAACTTTAGCAGTAATAATCAATATGTTGTCGTGTGATCTTTGCGCCTGTGACGATGTCCGTCTTGTCCACTTCGTGTCCTGGTGAATAAAATCTATGTAAAGTTATCAACGACTCGTGTGATGCCAATACTTGACCAGTTCACACAATTCAAGATACATTGTTGGTTTTTCGTTTGAAAGACATTGTTGACATTTATTCCATTGTAACCATTCGCGTTTCTATTCATCACTATGAAAACGACACCAACAACTCCTTTCTCTGAAAAGAGTAAGGGTGTATAGACATCAAAGGTAAGATCAAGCTGTATAAGTTCCTAGGTATGATGATAGTGTATTATCCTAGGTTCCTAAATGCTCCTCTCCAGGTCCACCTCTGTTTATAATGTTAAGCTCTGCTAGGGGGTATTAAACTAAACTATTTACCAACAAGAACTGTAACTTAACTTAAATAATCCAAGTAAGTCTGTTGGCAAATATTTACAATTTATTTTATACAAGTTTCTCTTTTCTTTGTGAAAATCTTTCACTGAACTCAAAATTTGATTACAACATAAAATGAATAAAATCAATAGTAAAATGTTCAAAATTATCTAGTCTTTAAATTTGTAGGAAAGTTCTTCTCTCTTGGCTGAACTCACTCTGGTTGTAGACTATCTTTATTTTAGGAGCAATAAAAGTTCCTCACAGTTTCTGAATTACTGTCAATTATTGAATATGAATTTGCCTTTCTAAATGCACTGAATTGTCATCATTTGCTACTGTCTTAGGTGACGTATTAATTGTGGTATATCTGTTGTACACTGGACCGTAGCCTTGTGTGGCTACTTAGCTTCAGTTCTTGGTTTTTTTTAGCCTGTCACACTTCTGTTCCGGATAGAAACATCACATGAGATTCTTCCAGGCAGTAGGTACTGGGTGGCTGTCCCTCTCGATTTTAAAGAGCTCTCCCACCACTAGCTCCTATATGTTGTGGCTGGCTCCTTAAGGTGTACGTTTAGTTACAGGATGTAACCTGAAATACAATTGTTAACCACTGTATTGTCCATCTCTATCTCTCTAGCACAGATGTAGGGGATGAGAGACAGTTTCAGACAGAGTGCAAGTAGACGCACAGGGCGTAATAAATCAGTAATAACACAATCCATTTCACTATGAATATAATCTTTCTCCAAATCCTTGGTTACAACTATCTGTCCATGATTCGCCTCCATGCAGTTATTAGGTTTTGTGGAAAATACTATGTGATATCTAAAACAATACAGTAATACAATTCCTTTTATCCTTTCCTTTGTTCATGGTGTGTGTCCCATTCCTTCAAGAAATATATCTTTAAATGATTTTCTAAAACTATGAACACACTTTCCGCTGCCATTCTCAAGTTATTTGAATATACACGGGCTTGGTTTTGCCTACAGAAATTACACAGTGGTTTAAAACACATCTACTCTTCCTAACGCACAATTTGATTAATTAATAGAAATATATATATATATATATATATATATATATATATATATATATATATATATATATATATATATACATTCTTTCTTACCCTCAAGTACATACAGTCGAGCTGTTAATGGTCATACAGTCTGCTCTCTGATGCAGAAGGCAATGGAAGTTTTACTGACCGCCTGGCGCTCTTTACTGTAGTTTGAACATTTTGTAGCCTGCTTTCGCAAGAGGGCAAGTCCTTATATAGGTCAGGGCCGAACGACACAGAACGCAGTTATGCTGAAGTGTGTTGCATACTCAAATATCGGCATACATTTGTCTAGATGTGCGTATATTGAAAACTAGGAATTTAAATATCTTCCTTATTCTTGGAGCGATTTCCTTCATCTTAGGCTTAGAGTACGCTCTGGATTAATCTTTATCTTTCTAGATAATTGTCTGTTTATATCATACTTCCATCTTTTCCTAGGCGTAGCCTAAACAGCAAAATTGTCGACTAGCCTAATGTCTCGATGCATTCTATTTCACTTTTCTCTGTTATTATAATACTTTTTGTGGAAGTCTTTACACCTACTTATACAGTAACAGTCCTATTATTAAATTACTGACCTATTCCAGGCGGTACTTCGCTCATAATGCTGTAGTTTAATTCCATACCCAACTGGATTACACAGATTTGGACTGGCCATGTTGAATGCCTAATAATTATTGTAAACAAACGAATAGAGATGCCGTTTCATTGGTCCGTCTAGGATACACTGTTATAAAGTATGGCGTACCGTTTGGGTACGAATGACGTGTTGTGAATCAGAATTCATGACAAACGCACGGTACTCATGGAACAATAGATGAGAAAAAGTTACTGGCGATGGATATGAGGCACGTTGACGAAACCTGTTGATAGATGTACAAGACGGTCATTCTTTTTTTATCCCCGGGGTAAGAGAGGTATAATAAGACTGAAGAACTCACGGAGAATAAAATAAAATAAAACTGGAGACATAAATGAAAGGGATAGAGAAGAAATGAACGTTCTTGAGCAGATAACACAGAACAGGAGCGCTTAGAAAATCATATGGTCCACGTGAAATTAAAGTCTTCCTCTTCTTCTTCGTCGTTCGCTCTCAGACTCGTAAAGTGGTAGTCAACGTTCCTGACATCTCCGAACAGTTTTTCATGGAGAGAAGTAGGTTGCTGCCATATGGTATTCCGTTCACTGTTGTGTGTTGGGCAGGACTGGAGCAGATGTTCGGCTGTTATAAAGCTGATACCACACGTGCAGAAATCTGCTGTACCAATCCTGTACTTGTGGTATAGATGGTACTTCAACCTGTTGTGTCCAGTACGTAGACGGAAAATTGTGTCCAGGTCTTGCCGAGATAGCTGATGATAAGCATCAGTTTTATTTGGCCTGGGTGTTCTCTTTCCCGTTTGGACTCGAACGTGACTTTTATAGGTTTTTTTTGCCTTTTCATAATTTGTCCCTGTATCATTTTGTTCTTTCGCTCCTCCTATCTTAGAAAGTTTATCTGCCAACTCGTTATCTGGAATGTTGCAGTTAGCTGGTATCCATTGGACTGTCCACTTGTTTATGCATTTGGCCAGGCTTTCAAGTCAGTTTATCAAATCACTAGCGGTCATACCCGGCCTAGCCTGGATCCATGTCGGAATGGGTGCAAGTTGGATTTACTACGAATCGTGTTAGGAAGGTTTAAAATTTTTGGTTTTAATTGTACTATTGCAGTGAGGTGTGCTTCTAACGCAAACAATTTAAGTAAGGGCTTCTTTGTAGACGACACTGGAAGTACAGTCTATCACGGATTGCCAAACCTGCTTTGCAGTAGTGGTCCAACAATGGCCACAACTCAAGAGTATCTAAATGGGTCGTCAAAGGTGTTTACCTTCGCATAAGATTACTCTTGGCAGAGACGTAGATAGAAGTGTAGTGGCGCTTCTATCCGAAGGGAGTCTTCACAAGATAATTCAGAAGTAAAGAACCATGCGGCATAGCGCTGAGCAATGATTAACTTATATCTGTCCGTCGCCTTTTGTGAAGGATTTAAGCAATGGTTTTTAGCCCGTTCAAGCCCCCAGCTGAGTTAATTCAGCGAATTCCTCTTATAGCTCTGTTTAGAGGTAAATGTATGTCTATATATATATATATATATATATATATATATATATATATATATATATATATATATATATATATATATATATACTTTTTGACCTTCCCTCGTATATATAAATATGTATGTATAATTCATCGTCATCATTACCTTATCGTCGGCATCATCATCGTCGTAATCATCGTTATCGTCGTTGTCGGCACCATCATATCATCTTTATCGTCGTCATTATCATCGTCGTCGTCATAATCATTATCATAATCATCGTCATCATCATCATCATCATTTTCATCATCATCACCATTACCATCATCATTATCATTTTCCTTTACGCTGACTATGGATCATGAAACCACCACTACTGCTTCCCCCCCCCCCTTCCTTACAGGAAGCCTGCAGAAATCATTCACGGGCTCTAGCAGCGGTGATTGATGTGGTACTTTGTGTTTACATGATGACGTAGCTAGCCCACGTGCACTACCTCCTGTTAATCGCCTTGTATGATCTACCTACTTTATTTACTTGAATGCTGGGGCTTTCATTTCGAGGCAGTATTTTTTCATAGTACTAATGAGCACAAGTGGGCTATGTGTTTACTTGTACAATGGGCCCTATATCAATGTTTTGATGGTTCGGGCCCCGTCTGACATGCCACTCCACTCGTCATCTTTTTCAAAAGCAAATATGTTCCCACTGTAATCACTTTTTACACTGACATTATGTTTGTCATTTTTAGGGAATGAAAAATGTACTCACCAACCCATGCATAAACACTGAAATATTATCCAGAGAGCTCCAGCATCTTTTAAAATATCACTAATCCATATATGAATATTATTTACAAGTGTCAGCTTCCTGTGATATTTTGTTAATGTTTTACAGACCATCTAGCGAACCATATAAACATTATAGACATTTGGAAAGAAAAAGGACATTAGAGGCCGCGTGAAGCTTTTAAATTAAATCATACATTGTATTGCTATTAAACAACAAAAACACACATATTATACACCATAGTAAAGATAAATGAATGTAGAGTTAGTATATGAAGGACTTTTAGTGACATTCTACATATAGTAATCAGTGACAAGGGCCTGGCTGTGACCACGCCCCCTCCTCATTAGAACTAGCTTCTTCGTTAAGTTCAAATTCGAAATCATCATTTTCACTTTCGAAATCATCATTCTCACTAAACTCATCAAAGATACACAGTTCCCTAGCTTTTTCTACGGATAAAAAAGACCTACGTTTTGATAAACATGATGTGGTTGGTTCGCTAGACATTGTCTGTATAAACAACAATAATCGCCGATCGAAAGCTGACAGATTTACCGTTTTTTCACAGTGAAATTAGCTAGAACAAGCGAGTTTCCGAATCACAACTCAAAGATAGCGCTCTTCTGAATAAAAAAAGAGTAACTTCCGTTATGTTAAAATACCAAATTACGAAAATACGGAACACATTTCACGGAACACAAAAGTGACGTTCCCAACGTCGTTTCGGCTTCTAGGGGTTTTGCGGATGTACGCTACCAACGTCGTTTCGGCCTTTGAGAGATTTATATAAGCAAACGCTACCTAACTTTTGTGGTGGATTAGTAGATATTAACTGTTTTTTGTGTGTAAAATTGCACATGTGAGATTCTTTTGTAATATTTTACTGTGAAAGGGTGGGTGAGATGATGATGATGATTATATTGTGATATGTTTGATCACTCTCTTGTCACACTCGCACCGACCCGAACAACAATAAAACTCTTGATTCTAGAGGCAGGGGCTGTATTTATTTTTACAACCCATTCAGGGACTAAGCAAACATTAAACAAATAAACTAGCGAACATAACAAAACAAATTACCCAGCATGTGCTCAGTTCCTAATAATCCTGAAACGCAAACAAAGCAACGAACTAGTTAAAATCATAGTTAAATCATGATACTCTTACCTGCCAAACAGTCCTTCCACGTGTACTACCTGACACCCTCAACTATCACACACGCACGTACTCATATGTGTCATCCAATGCGACTAGTAAGGTGTTGTGCATGAGCTGGCAATTTCACCGTGTAACATCGGTTGCTACCAAAACCACTACTGCAAGAGCACACACTCAGCTATCACACACACACACTCATGCATGTCGTCCTATGAGACTAGTATGGTGTTGTGCATGAGGCTGGCAATCTCACTATGTAACACAGATTGCTACCGAAACCACTACTGCACGAGCATATGAATACTTCATGCAGAGGCAAACCACACTGGTGGCCCCATGCTCCCTCAGGAGCGGAGAAGAGAAATATATATCTCCAAGTGAGCCCACGTGCTCTCAAACCATTCTACACATTACAATAATTAAATAATCATGAAATATGTATAACATAGAATTAACCAATATGTACCACCAATACTCTCCTTAATGAGAATAAACCACCACCTCGCAACTGGTCCATCTCAGTATTCGTCACTGCCCTCTGAACATGTCGTAAGTGGCGACTGGTGCGCCTGGTAACAAGCGTGTCGTATATGACCCCTGATGAGATTGGGAACTCATCACACGAAACACATCGTTACCGTCACCGAAACAACCACAATCAAAATGCTTATTGTGGGCCTGTAATGGACACCAGCTGCATTGGTGTTTCCATGCTCCGCCGGGAGCAAACAGAGAAACACCTGTCTCAACGTGCCTTACGCCTTACGCACGCTCTCCAGAAATCTAAATACATATTCTCACTTCAAAGTAACCTATAAATATATACAGTAGAATAATCAATAATCGTGAAATACACTCAATTACTTTTACATTAAAGAAATAAAATATATTTACTCTTGACTTAACAACTAGAACTTGTCATCAAATAAAGGAAATTTACCACGAAAAATCTCTCTTCTATTACTGGGGAAAATTACATTTAACCTACGTGTCGATTCACGCGATATAAAACTGCGTAACACTAAGTGATAACTAAGAGTGTTAAATGCAGACTCCTTGGCGTCTTCTTTTACGCACGGTCATCAACACGTGGTCCTCCCGGTTGCCATCTTCCCAACTAGTTAATATTATCTAAATTGCAGTTTCTGATAACATTTCTGTCCAGTTTCATGTACAAAATACTTTCATACTATCTTCGCCTTTCTTGCCCGGTCTGATGACTCAAATAATCGCTCTTACAGCCGCAATCTGGACTTAGCATGTCTAATAAAACCTATCAAACATTATTTTCACTCATCTATCATTTCGAGACTAAATCATAATGCCCTAAAAAGACATTTCCTGTGGGAACACATCTATCTATTTATTTCACTAAACATTAAAATAGCCACATCGATATACTATTTGCTGGCTATCACGAATATATAAGCCTAAACACTCAACCCAGTCCGCACGCGCAGGCGTTATTATGGCCTTTTCATCAATCTTGAAGAATTTACATCCCGGCATGCTTCGCGCACATCGAAAATATGGGCGATAAATGTGCCAAAAACAGGAAGGGGGCGGGTGTCTTTTCCGCCCCATCACATTACCATAACATATAATTTGCTATATCAGTATATGGTGTATTCTGCCAGGTGTTACGGTACACCAGGCAGACACCCGCGGCACGCTAGGGTGCTGCGGCACACACTGGTTGCGGCGCACTGATTTATTGCATTGAAGGTATTCATAGATGGACCTCTAACATGTTTTTCTATGTTTCTTGTATGATATTATGCTCTTACAACTGCTTCCGGTTCATCTCGTGATGTTATCTTCTCAACTAAAAGCGCTCTGATTCTCATCACCTGTTCCTTCTGTTCTGTTATGTTTTCTTTACATGTAAAATATATTAAAATGATCTTTTTACTGACTTTTTTTTCATTGACGTCTCAGTTAATAATTTAGTTTTGTTGTACAAAACGTATTGTATAAAAACGACGTAATGGTCGGGTTTCAAAAATAAATATTTCTAATCGTGTTTGCCGAGTCTGTTTTGTTTATTTGTTTTGTTTCTTCCTTTTGACTTTCTGAAACTAGTAAGGACAGATGGCATATCGTGTGTACGTTGGGAATGGAACCAGAACAGATCACTTTAATGACTGTTACACGCTGTTTGATCAATTATTTTTAAATAAAATTGTAACTATTTTGTAGCATTTTAATTTGTGCTATATATATATATATATATATATATATATATATATATATATATATATATATATATATATATCTATATATATATATATATATATATATATATAAATATATATATATATATATATATATATATATATATATATAAATAAACTGCGAGGGGATCCCTGAAATAATTGCAGAAAGGTGGCAGCTCTCGACGCATGTGAAACACGTCTTAGTTCGGCAACATCCATTACGTAACCCGTAAGTCCACGGTATCGCTCCACTCTCAAATGGCCATACTGATTCTTTACGCAAAAGAGATTGTTGATCTCTACTTGCATATAAGAACCTACATCTCCACTGTTGGAGAAGCTTGCCTGTATCATCATTATCACCTTTCAGCTCACTAAGGAGCATAAATGCCAAGTTCTACTGCTTTATGCCTTCAGCTCAAGGTCTTTCTAAGTCTTCCTTATTCCTTTAATGTAATGTTTCCATGTCTCTTCTCCGTGTATTAAGGTGACAGAAAAGGAAGGGCAGAATGTAATACCGAACTGCACGCCCAGTTATCAGCCCTTTTAAAATAACGTTCGCTCACTCCTTCGTATTTTTTGCTCTCCTTCTATCTCTCTGGCCCTGGGGATATTAGAAAACAAAGCTCTGCCTTAAAATGCCTTCACAAAACAAAATAAACAGCGTACGTTTCCAGATTTGGAAAGCATAGCATTGCACCCACAAGCGTTAGACACGTTCAGATGTTTCGTTATATTTTTAGTTTTTGGTAAACAGCAGCCAATCATGGGGAAGTTTTAAAGTATTGACAGAGTGACATAAGCACATTATTAAAAAAAAGCAATCATCTCCTTTTTGATTCCCGGCTAAGAAGCAAAAATGTATACCAGTCATGTGTTGTCATCTGCCTTACTGAAAATTGTGTCTTTTTCTCAATTTTTCTGCTCAATTAAAAACTATTGCAAAAGGAATCAGATCGAAGCTCGTTTAGTCTTTGAGTTATTCCAGTATGAACAATCGATTCGGATTCAGTTCTGACTGAGACGCAACATTTCGTTTCCAGTCAATATGTTACTGCAGATTGTTGCTTTGCGTCATTACTGCTGAATTAAAGACTTATTACACAAGGAATGAGATCACACGCTTTTTTAGTCTTTGAGTCAATCAAGTTCAAAGAGGTTATGTGCAGAGGTATGCAAGAAAATTGTTAAATAGAAGATGAAGACATGTAAATGTACTGTACGGAGAATAAAAACTCTGGTGTGTTTATTTATGCGTGTATGTATGAGCGTATGTATGTATGCACTTATGCATGCATACATACACACATACGTACATACTGGACCTACTATAATGAAATCACCAACACTTCACTTACCTACGGCACTATCTGCTGTGGACTACTATTGCGGTATTCATTTTATTGCACAAACCGAATATTGTCCGTTATTATTAGTTAGTGTACTAAAATGCACCAGACATGTATGAGACGCGCAGTTGTAGTTCGATGACGCATGTGTTCGTTAGAACGGCAGACTGAGTCCGGGCCGTGTAGGGCGACAGTATTGTATCTATGAAAATGTTTATCCGGGCTGTGTAGGCGGGGAGGTCGGCAGTGTTTTATCTTTGGAAGTGTTTATCCGGGCTGTGTGGGCGGGGAAGTTGGCAGTGTTTTTATCTGTGGTAGTGTTTATCCGGGCCATGTAGGCAAGGAGGTAAGCAGTGTTTTATCCATGGAAGTGTTTATCCGTGCTGTGTAGACCGGGAGGTCGGCAGTGTTTTATCTTTGGAAGTGTTTATCCAGGCAGTGTGGGCGGGGAAGTTGGCAGTGCTTTTATCTGTGGTAGTGTTTATCCGGGCCATGTAGGCAAGGAGGTCAGCAGTGTTTTATCCGTGGAAGTATTTATCCGTGCTGTGTAGACCGGAAGGTCGGCAGCGTTTTATCTATGGTAGTGTTTGGCTGGTTATAGCCACGGTTTAAAAGGAATGTGTCCCAGAACGTTCACTATGTCTAAATATAGATTTACATATGAATATGGACTCGCATAAGGCTATGTTTAAGAACGCCTCTTGTATTGTAGCACATTGGCTATGATTAAAGATGGATGTTTGGATCATTATTAAAAGAGTACAGTGTATTGGAACGTGACCTGAACGATTTACTTATTTACTGGTTAAGTATTACTGTTGGAATTCTGCAACGTTTCTGATTACAGTAGAGTTAACGTTATTTATTGTTAGCAACGAACCCTACGAGCGAGGCGAAGCCATGCCCCTATAAAGCAGGATTTCTCGACCGGGGTTCCACGGTACCCTAGGATTCCGCAAGATGTCGCTAGGGGTTCCGCGAGAGATCGTGCTTGAAAAAATATAAACGTATTTTTTTCAACTTTGCACGCCGGGCCATGTTAGCGCTCGGAATGGTGGGCAGTCACCGACCAGTCCCTTATGGCCGTGCGCAGTAGGACAATGTTCACTTTTGCACATATTATATTTCATTAATATCTTGTGGAGTAGACATTTGTGGTAATACTTTTGGCCTATTTGGATAAGGTTAAAAAAAATCAGGAATAAAATGTTAAAAAAATGAAAAACTGAAGTTTCTTCTGTCTACACTACTCACTTGCATAAGAGTTGATATCCTTTGTGTGGAGGGGGAACCACACAAAAAAGAGTAGGCTAACAAGCTGACCAAAATAAACAGATCCACAGAAAAAAATCATTCTCTACTCAAAGGAGCACAGACACATTTTATTTGATTATTATAAGTATAACTTACTGATCACGCTAATGTACCATGATCTGTAGATAAGATAATTATTATGCAGGGGGTTCCCAGAAACCTGAGAATTATGTCAAGGGTTCCTCCATGATAAAAAGGTTGAGGAAGGATGCCCTAGAGCAGGGGTCGGCAACCTGCGGCTCGCGAGCCGCATCCGGCTCTTTGAGCCATCTCGTGCGGCTTTTGGCCCTCGGCTACTTAACACTTAGTGTCCGTACACTAAAACAACCTTTTGACATAAACCTTTCGTGGACTAAACTTTTGGGTGTGGGGGGAGGGGATCCTTTCAAGATTTTGTCATATTTTTATTATTTTAAAGACAAGAGAAATACTTTCCCTTATTTCTATTTTTGGATTCATAACCGATTACAGAATTTTTGATTACGAAATAAACATGTTTTTTCACGAGATGTCCGTCGCGCACCCAAGCGATGCTGACTGTAATCGCCATTTTTGCAGTTGAAACTTTCCTGATGTACTTGCTTGCCGGTATAAAAAATTTCTTCTTATAACGAATTACCGTGAAAATAGGATTTTCTACACATTTTTCTTCATTAATTATGCTATCGATGTGGTTTTTAAAGACATCGTCTCATATCTTCATCCAATTTCCTATTTAAATTATATAAATTGACCAAATCTAGGTCAGGTCAAATTTATATATCAATACCCTTTAGCTCCCCGAGGAGCGTACGCCTTAAACAAGCACATGCCAAGTCTTCCTGTCCGGTGCCATCCGCTCAAGTTCTTTCCACGTTTTCCTTATCATTTTTACCTCTGTATCCAGTTCTCTTCTCCGTGTGTTTTTTTTTTTTTGGTCTACCTATGCCTCTATTTACCTGTGGATTCCAGAACAAGGACTGCCTTGTAATGCTATCAACAGGTCTCCTCAATGTGTGTCCTATCCATCGCCAACGTCTTCTTCTCAACTCTTGTTCCACTGGCAGTTGTCTGGTACTTGTCATCATTTCAACATTTGTGACTTTGTCCTACCATTTCAGTCCTTCTATTCTACGCAAGCACCCGTTTATAAAAGTCTGTACCTGTTTGGTTGTTGTTTTTGTTGCTCTCCATGTCCCAGAGATAGGACTGACTTTACATTTAAGTTGAAGATTCTTATTTTCGTGCTGGACTTAATTTCTCTTGTTCTCCATATGTTTCCCAATGCAATGAAAGTTCCTATTGCTTTTCGTATTCTTATTTTGATATCATTGTCTGTCCTTCCAGCTCTGTTTACCCGACAGCTATGTTCTGCTGAAGAAATTTGCATTTGGGCTTCTTTCAATTTTTGGATCAACATATTTTTGTGAACAATTATTTTCCAACATGAATTATATCAAAAGCAAATTAAGAAGCCAATTGAATGACGTGAGTCTCCAGTCATGCCTGAAATTGAAAACAACAGATTATTCACCAAATATTGACCAACTTTGCAAGGAAATCCAACAGCAAAAGTCTCATTAAATTTCTTTACTTTTCGTTTGTATATTTTATTTTATTATTATGTTACATCTTATCTGAATATTTGTTACTGAAAAAAGTGTATTATTTATTGTGTAGTAAAATGGCATTTGAAACATAATGTTTGTTATTTCAATTATATTAACCATGATTTGTAGATAAGATAGTTATTATGCAGGGGATTCCCAGAAACCTGAGAATTATGTCAAGGGTTCCTCCAGGATAAAAAGGTTGAGGACGGATGCCCTAGAGCAGGGTCTATATATAGATATATATATAATTAAATGAGAGATACCATGTGATTTTTGTTTCGTCATGCGGCTCTTCAGTTTTTTTTAATGGAGACAAAATTAAATATTTGGCTCTTTGTCATATAAAGGTTGAAGACCCCTGCCCTAGAGTGTCTATTATCGTTTCCCAACGCTTCGCCACAACTACCGTTACCTGTTATATATTTGAACATAAGAATATGTGTTTATGTATGTGCTTTGTATGTTTATCAGTGTGTCTTTTCTCTTCCTGCAAAATACCCGTGTTTAAAAAAAAAAATCTTGAAATGATATACAATCGACGGATTATTATTCCAATTTAAATTCTCTAATTTTTTGTTTTCTTCTGGCTTTGATCTTCTCTGTTTGCATCCTAGTCATGTAATCTGTCAGGGCTTCCCCAGTAATCATTGTGTTCAGAAGGCTGTTTGTAGTTGATGACAAACTACTAGATAATTTATATATATATATTGTACATTTGGTTTTGGTTTTAAGGACGTTCATCATTGCACACGGACAACTCCATCGGTGCTCCGATCTCCTCCCTTAGATCACACAAGGAGGATCTCGGCACAGTGCACGAACTCCATAACACCGGCGAGAATCCCAATATATGTATACAGGAATCACACACAAATATTTAGTACATTACATTTAACTGGGTAGATGTCTCTCATAAATGTATTTACACTAGTACTTCAATAACTCCACTGTTAGCTTCCTATTTACGCTGTGTACACATTACATGCACTACATTGCCATTCACATTATGTACATATTACACGCACTATCTTGCCAGTCATATTATGTACATATTACATGCACTATCTTGCCAGTCACATTATGTACATATTACATGCACTATCTTGCCAATCATATTATGTACATATTACATGCACTATCTTGTCAGCCACATTATGTACATATTACATACACTATCTTGTCAGCCACATTATGTACATATTACATACACTGTCTTGTCAGTCTGACCACATCTCCTTATTTGGTAGTATCAGTCAACTATGGTAGATGTCTGAAACCTTTCTTAACGCTTCTTTTCATGACCATAAAAGGCGCGACTGTGTAAGACTTTTATCTCGAATGTTCTTCGAATCGTCTTATTGTGAACGGCAACTCAGAGATTGTCGTTCTGCGCATGTCAAACCGGGAGTTCGTTCTGTGTGTTCCGCCCAGTTGGGGCAGTTTAGAAATGGTTTAAGAAGCGAGCAGACGCAACTGCGTCTTGTGATTCTCTGAGGGAAATACAGTGTCTTAGTGAGTTAGTTAGCTAACTAGACTATTTCCCAGTATTATGCAGCCTGCCTGGAGGCATATGTTCATGGTTGATTTTCCGAAATAAGGTAATTCCTCTTGTATCGAACTTTATGCTATCGTCTAGAGGTTCGTCATTTTGTCGCCTATTTGCTCGCCTGTGTGATGCAAAATGGAGAGGTACTTTGACTAGGATTAAGTCACCGGTATCTGTATACCTGAACTAGTTAAATATATATGGGTCGCTCTAGACCAACAAGACTGTTGTCTGTGTTCCAGGATTCGTTATATCAGAGATCACGTCCAAGTCAGATGGTTAGACTTAGGAACATTATAAAGGTCGAGCTGACCTGTAGCCCATGTATGCTATTCACGTGCAGACAGTGAACGGACTTATTGTATACAACTGATCTGCTAGCATCAGAATGGGAGCATTTATTATTGTTTATGAACATTGAAGATCTGTAGCTGACACTGTTGCAGAAGTTATAGAAATTATTATTATTTATACAGCTTCACGAACTAGCACTCGATGATTGATGAATTTCTGAATCTATTGAACTGTGATGTCTTATGACGCATATATACAACAGCTATCATTGCTGACTACAGAAATTGTTTTCAATGTGCCATATCATCTTGCTGAACTCGTTAACCATGTTGATGTCATAAGTATCATGACTGTTTTGTGGCGTGCAATAAATGAAAGAAACTTATACAACGAAGTTACCCTTTCTATGACTCTACACGTCATGTTGCCTGTGTGATAACCCATTGAACTGTTCCACTACCACATACACAGCAACATCCTAAATCAGAGAAGACACCTACATCTTACACTTTAACACCAGGTGTCGATAAGGGTGGCAAGTTACCACTTCAGCACAAATCCACCCTTATCATTTTTGGTGGCCAGAGCTGGTTCTATCATCTGATATTTTGGCGCACCATATCATTTTTGGTGGCCATAGGTTGGTTCACTCTGATTCCAGCTATCAAGGGGGTCAGCAAACCCAGACATCATCATCATACTAGATACAACTACAGCATCAACTACCACCTTACAAGAAATTTTATTGAAAGTATCCGGATTTTCTGACAGTTGCTGATTTTGAAACTACCCGGCGCTGCTCGGCAATATTGAAGTTTATGTAAAATTAGAAGGACAAGTACCGAGCGAATGGATTTCCTGATCTGGTGAAAAGAAGGACAAGTGCCGTAACAACTGTTCCGGTCTCAGGGGTACTGTTGCGGGTTCAGAAGGTCAAGTGCCGGTTAAATCAATTTAGAAGATTCAGAAGGTCAAGTGCCGTAACAACTGTTGCAGTATTAGAAGCTCATTTCCTTCGTCATGGCTGTTTATGGGAGCAGAAGTTAATCAACGTTGGATCATTATCCTCAGAATGCTGATTACATCCTGTTCTGCACCGTGCTGACGCTGGATTTATAGAAGTTAAGTGGCCTGTTTTGTTTGTGAACTGTGCCCTTATGTTCTAACTGAGCCTTCTGTACTTTCACACTTTCTCCTATTGTTTTCATGATACATGTTTATATGTTATATGTTATTTGTTATTTGTATATTTATATGTTTATATTTCAGCGGGTTTTCTCGGTTGGGCGGAGTCTTGCAGTAGAAGATACCACGTCACAGAGGTTCTACTGTTAGCGTTTTCGTTAGGGACTGTGCGAATTTCCTACAGTGAAATTTGCTAGCGACAATCGTTGCTATATCTGTTTAGTTGTGACGAGTTGTGCTTTATTTTTTGTTTCTTGTATATATATATTTTTTTTCTTTTTTCTTCTCTCTCTTTCTTTGTGTTTTTAGTTTCGATTTCGATTGTTTGTATTTGTAGGTCTCCCCTTTGCTATTATTCAGTTCTTTACGTATATTTTTGTGTATACACTGTAGCGTCATTTGTTAGTCATATCTTCGCATATTTCTTTTTAGTTTTGCTGTTTGTGTATTTGACTTATGCGAATGTTTTCGTATTGTTTGATCTTTGTTGATTGTTTACATTGACTCTGATCTTTGTTATTGTTTACATTGACTCTGATCTTTGTTATTGTTTACATTGACTCTGATCTTTGTTGTTGTTTACATTGACTTTGATCTTTGTTATTGTTTACATTGTTGATGACCTTTGTTATTGTTTACATTGTCTTGTTATTGTTTACATAGTTCTTGCATAGTTAGCTTTCACTATTGTTGATATATGCTCATGCACTATTGGTCTATAGTGCACTTATCATAACAAACTGGTGTTTTTTTGCTTATGCACTATTGTAGTGCAGTTATGATAAATAACTGATGATTATGCACTGATTTGGGTAGTGCACTGTTAATTAAGAGGTGACTTGTGATATTATTATACATTTGATAATACAAGTTGGTGTCAACTCCTGTTTCCCACAGAGATTGGGTTCAACATAGAGATTATACAAGCACTTTATTAAGTCTTGTTGCTATTTAACATTGAAATAAGATAATTAATTATTTCAGGTTCTGTACTCACATTTTGGACATCATGTCTACATTTGAGTACTTTATTGAGCAGGGTAAAGCCCTTGGGAAGACAGGTGATAAATTAGAAGAATTTGCGACTGTTCAATATGCCAAGGCATTGAAGTCGGAAGAAAAGAAAATGAAAGAACAAACTGAACAAAAGAGAATAGAGGCTGAAATAGAACAAAAGAAACTGCAGATGCAGGTGGAGGAAAAAAGATTTCAAATGGAAATGGAAAAAAACAAAAAAGAGAAGCTGAAAATAAGAGAGACTTGAAAAAGAAGCTGAAGAAAAAAAGTTACAGGCCCAGGCTGAAGCTGAAAATAAGAGACTTGAAAAAGAAGCTGAAAATAAGAGACTTGAAATAGAGGCTGAAGGAAAAAAGTTACAGGCCCAGGCTGAAGAAAGAAAGTTACAGGCTGAGGCTGAAGAAAGAAGGTTACAAAGAGAGGCTGATGAGAGAAAAGCAAAAATGGAACATGATGAAAAAGTCTTAGCTTTAGAGTTAGAGAAGTTAAAGTTATTGAACACTGGTAATGCTAATGAGGCAAATAAGGTGTCAAATAAGACTAATGCTAAGGATTTCAAGCTTAATCTACCAGCATTTAATCCCTCAATCGATGATATAACATTTTATCTAGATAGATTTGAAAGTGCATGTAATGTACATAATATAGATAAAACATTATATGTGTATCATCTGTCCAAGATACTTAGAGGTGATGCTTTGACTTTGTTGAGTATGGTAGATGTGCCTGACAAAAACAACTATGAGGTTGTCAGGGCGGCATTGTTAAAGAAGTACCAACTTAACGAGGACGGATATCGTCTTAAATTTAAAACCATGTTACCAGAAACTGGAGTTGAATTCTCTGAATTCATCTCAGGCATCCGTCTTACTTTTTTACGATGGGTTGAGTTGTCTAAGACAGAAAATACATTTGAAGCTCTTATGGATTTACTACTTAGAGATAAGGTTATGTCTTCTGTTAATGAAGCTTTTCTATCTTTTCTTCATGAGCGTAAGCCTAAAAAACATAAAAGAAATGGAAGAATACTGTAGCCAGTATGTTACTGCGCATCCGCACATAACCATTAGTAACTCTAAGGTGAAAGAAGGTCTGCCAGTTGCTTCGGCAGCACCTTATGGCCCAAATTTTATGCGTAAATTTCAGGGTAGCCAGAAAAATTTCAATAAAAAGAGTAATCGTAATTATGCCCAGAACCATAGTGATCAATTCCAGGGTGATTCTTCTTCCCAGAACTGGAGACAACCTAATACTACACGTTATTCTACTCCGGTTAACTTTAGAAATTTTCACAAAGGTAATCGGTATAGAGGAAAATATTTTATGCAGAGACCTCAATACCAAGATAATAGAGGTTCTCAACAGCATAGAGATAGTAATGACAGTTATGGAAACTGGAACTCAAACCAGGATAAAAATTACAGTAGGGACTTTAATGATAATTGCAGAGGCAATAATGGTCGCGGTAGATCGCAACATAAGAGAAAAAGATATCAACAGACAAACTCTGTTCAACAAGAATCTCAGGGAGCAGATAAACAGGTTAATAATGATAAAGACCATAATGCTATCGGATGCTCATCTTTTGATTTTGGTAGGGCAAATAAATGTATCCAATGCAGTACTTTATTTGATCCGAAAACCGTTAGTACTTTAAGCTGTGGTCATCCTTTGCCCGCTCTTCCTGCTAATGTTGCTCATGATGGGAGAGGTTCTCTTATATTACATAAGGGGCTAGTAAATAGTAATCCAGTCTCAGTGTTGTTTGATTCTGGATGTACTACTGTCGGCGTTAGGCAATCTCTTGTAGATCCATCCTGTGCTACAGGAAAAGTCATCAAATGTGTCACATTTGGTGGCACGTTAGAAAAGTATCCTACTGCTATAATACACATTGCTACTCCTTTCTTCACGGGAGAGGTCCACGCGTGTCTACTTCCAAACCCTATTGCGGACCTTATTATTGGTCGTATTCACGGAGTTAGGGAATGTACCCCACAGCAGATTGCTGTTTGGGAAGAGCAAAACATTGAAGCTACCAATGCGGTGGTCACAAGAGCACATGCTCTGGATCCACCTCAAACTTCATTAACTAATAATGATGAAGTAAATGACCAAGATAGTCACTTGACTATTACACGTGACTCATTTATCAAATTGCAAGAAGAAGATCCTTCTTTACAAAAATTCTTCATTCTAGCAAAAAAAGGTGATCCTAATCAGAACACTAATAGGAAATCTTGGATTTCTATGAAGAACGGCGTACTTGTACGTATGGTACAAGACTCGACTACGTCCACTCATTCACAAATTCTTGTGCCTAAGAGCATGAGATTGCAAATATTGCAACATGCTCATGACTCGCAATGTGCTGGACATATGGGTTTTTCCCGTACAAAGTCGAGGGTTCTTGCGGCTTTCTTTTGGCCATTTGTGAGCAAGGACATACGAATGTACTGTCGCTCTTGCAAAGTATGTCAGGAGGTCAAATCTAAAGGACCACGACATGCTGCGCCTATCCAGGCTGCTGACATTCCTATTCGCCCTTTTCAAAAAATGGCAATAGATATTATCGGTCCTTTTAGAATTAAGTCGGCTAGAGGACATCAATTTATCCTTACATGTGTCGATATGTGCACACGTTGGCCAGAGGCAATACCTCTCAAGAGCATCTCAACTGCTGATATCGCAGACGCTCTTTGGCTGATATTTTCTCGCTTGGGTTTTCCCGGAGAAATATTGTCAGACCATGGCACTCAACTTATATCAGACACTATGTCACAGGTAATGTCTATGCTACACATTAAAAGGTCTCTCAGCAGTATCTATCACCCAATGTCTAATGGGTTGGTCGAACGTTTAAATAGGACTCTGAAAACTTTACTTGGTAAAATAACTGAGGATCATCCTCAGGATTGGGACAGGGTCTTACCCGCGGCTCTCTTTGCGTATAGAGAGGTCCCCAATGAACATACGGGGTTTTCCCCTTTTGAACTTGTCTTTGGCGCGCAACCGCGCGGCCCTATGTCTTTACTTCACGATCTAATCACTGCCGATAATATTAGCGATGAGACTCAATCTTCTTATGAGTACGTCATTGCTCTTAGGCAAAAGATCATCGAGGCATGCAAACTAGCAACTTCGTCTTCAGAATTTGCTAAAGAAAAGGCAAGGCAGTTTGCAAATAAGAATAGATGTCTACGACAACTTTGTCCAGGTGACAAAGCTCTCGTTCTACTTCCTTCAAGGGAGAACAGACTTCTAATTGCATGGAAAGGTCCATATGCAATAGTCTCCAAAATTTCTGATGTCGACTATGTTGTCGATATTGATGGAAAGCATAAAACTTTCCACATAAATATGCTCACAGAATTTTATGAAAGACCTGACTATTTGCAGCCTATTTTCCAGGCTACGGACAATTCACAAGCAACTCGTGGTCAGTACTCATCTCTGTCAGTTATACAGGATGAGGAAACTACTTTTTCTGATGTCAATCTTCCTCTTTCTATGGTCCCACTTTATTCTACGGAATCTTGGAAAAACGTGACCGTTTCTCCAAATCTTTCCGCTGAGGAACATCGACAAGTTTCTTCGATGTTGCAAACATTTCAGGATGTTCTTACAGACATCCCGGGACACACACATGTCATAGAACATGACATTGTGCTAACTGATCACAATCCTATCAGAGTCAGACCATATCCAATACCTATTCATTTCCAGTCTCAAGTCGAAAAAGAGTTGGATGAAATGATACGTTTGGAAATCATTGAACCATCCACTTCAGCATACTCTTCGTCTATGGTTATTGTTCGAAAGAAGGATAATAACATTCGCATTTGCGTAGATTATCGCAAATTGAACCAAGTTACGAAGTTCGATGCTGAACCTATGCCTTCATTAGAAGAGCTACTCAATAAACTTTCTAATTCTAGATTCTTTACCAAACTAGATTTGTCTAAAGGTTATTGGCAAGTCCCGCTAACTGAACGTGCCAAACCTTTTACAGCTTTTTTCTACACCTAGGGGTTTATTCCAATGGAATTTCATGCCTTTTGGTCTTATGAACGCCCCTGCTACATTCGTACGCATGATGCGGCGAATTCTCGCATATCGTACAGATGTCATAGCATACCTAGATGATATCTGTCTATTCAGTGATTCTTGGGAAGATCATTATTTGGGTTTATACGAATTACTGTCTACTCTTCGCGAGTATAACTTGACTGCAAAACCCTCTAAAGCCTTTATAGGATTTAGCGAGATTTCTTTCCTAGGTCATCGGGTTGGTCATGGTCTTTTAAAGACAGAGGACCACAATGTTTCAAAAATACTTAACATTTCGGTCCCTAAGACGAAGAAACAAGTAAGGAGTCTATTAGGTTTGATTCAATTCTACGGACGATTCATTCCGAATCTGTCCTCCATTATGGCACCGCTTTCTACTTTATTGAAGAAAGGGTCGCCTAATCTGATCCGCTGGTCTAAAGAATGTCAATCCTCATTGGACCAGGTTAAAGCCCTATTTTCATCTCCACCTATTCTTAAGTTACCTACTATTGAGAAGACTTTTGTTCTTCGAAGTGACGCCTCGTCAACAGGGATTGGGGCAGCACTAATGCAGGAGTATTCTGATACTTTGCATCCGGTGATGTATATCTCTAGGAAATTAAACGCTGCAGAAAAGAATTACTCGGTTTTAGACCGTGAGTTATTGGCTATGGTATGGTCTATTCTGAAGTTACAAAGATTTCTTCTAGGCGCACATTTCATTGTGGAAACCGACCAGAAAGCGCTTACTGCTATTCAGAGCAAAAACTTGAAGAGCTCGAGGTCCACTCGTTATGCCATAGCTCTTCAACCATTTCATTTCTCGGTTCGAGCTATCCGTGGTTCGGATAATGTAATGGCAGACATTCTGTCCAGATGTCCACACGATTCCACATGATTCTTCTGTCATATATATATATTTCCTGATATACAGTCCAATGTTATAATGACATGTTAGTAGATTTTGTCTCACTTTTTTTTTTTTTTGGGAAATTTATAACATTGTACCATGTAATTATCTAAGAAGGCTTAGTTAGTGATATACGGGCCAAAAGATCACTCGGCCACATTTAAATAAATTATTTTCAGGATTGTATTAAGAAATTTACCAGTTGTCTTTAAGATTTGTGTTATTGATATTTTCGCAGCACATCATTGAAGTCTGCGAGTTTATGTCCATTGTGGAACTTTGAGGATATCAAGTCCTGTCCTACATTGGGAGCGGATGATGTCCACATCTTCTTCTATTGAATGTTTTATGTCACCGAAGAGCAACACATGTATTACTTATTAATTACTGTTACTTTATATAATGTAATAATATAGTGCGGTATATTGGTAAATTACACCGCTATTTGCAACACATTGTATGATAACACATAATATATTTAATTTCATATATTGGTATGAGTATAATTTGATTGTCATTATGTTGTTGCCATCATTGTGGCGTGTGTTGGTGGCACCTTCCTGGAATATATCAGCGTATACTTAGATAAATTTTTTCTCTAAGGATCTGAGATATGATCTCAGTGTCGCTCCATGCGTTGAGCTAATTTGTTAGGTATATATCCACGCATCATACGTGCGTTAGGAGCCTAGATTTTTTCCGGCTCCAGGATTTAAAAAAAAAAAAATGTCCCATTTTTTTTTTTTTTTCAGGGAGGGTGCGGTAATGTTACGCACGGATCATTATTATTTTTCGTTTGTATAAACATTTTTTCATATGTATGATCATTTTTTTGACTGAAGTGTGTATTATGTTTTCTATGGTCAAAGGGACATAATCCGAGTTATCGAGACTACAATTTGTTAGGAGTTGCCTTCTCTTGTATAGAGACACGTTCGGTCTATAATTTCTTGAACGAAGCGTGACCACATCTCCTTATTTGGTAGTATCAGTCAACTATGGTAGATGTCTGAAACCTTTCTTAACGCTTCTTTTCATGACCATAAAAGGCGCGACTGTGTAAGACTTTTATCTCGAATGTTCTTCGAATCGTCTTATTGTGAACGGCAACTCAGAGATTGTCGTTCTGCGCATGTCAAACCGGGAGTTCGTTCTGTGTGTTCCGCCCAGTTGGGGCAGTTTAGAAATGGTTTAAGAAGCGAGCAGACGCAACTGCGTCTTGTGATTCTCTGAGGGAAATACAGTGTCTTAGTGAGTTAGTTAGCTAACTAGACTATTTCCCAGTATTATGCAGCCTGCCTGGAGGCATATGTTCATGGTTGATTTTCCGAAATAAGGTAATTCCTCTTGTATCGAACTTTATGCTATCGTCTAGAGGTTCGTCATTTTGTCGCCTATTTGCTCGCCTGTGTGATGCAAAATGGAGAGGTACTTTGACTAGGATTAAGTCACCGGTATCTGTATACCTGAACTAGTTAAATATATATGGGTCGCTCTAGACCAACAAGACTGTTGTCTGTGTTCCAGGATTCGTTATATCAGAGATCACGTCCAAGTCAGATGGTTAGACTTAGGAACATTATAAAGGTCGAGCTGACCTGTAGCCCATGTATGCTATTCACGTGCAGACAGTGAACGGACTTATTGTATACAACTGATCTGCTAGCATCAGAATGGGAGCATTTATTATTGTTTATGAACATTGAAGATCTGTAGCTGACACTGTTGCAGAAGTTATAGAAATTATTATTATTTATACAGCTTCACGAACTAGCACTCGATGATTGATGAATTTCTGAATCTATTGAACTGTGATGTCTTATGACGCATATATACAACAGCTATCATTGCTGACTACAGAAATTGTTTTCAATGTGCCATATCATCTTGCTGAACTCGTTAACCATGTTGATGTCATAAGTATCATGACTGTTTTGTGGCGTGCAATAAATGAAAGAAACTTATACAACGAAGTTACCCTTTCTATGACTCTACACGTCATGTTGCCTGTGTGATAACCCATTGAACTGTTCCACTACCACATACACAGCAACATCCTAAATCAGAGAAGACACCTACATCTTACACTTTAACACCAGGTGTCGATAAGGGTGGCAAGTTACCACTTCAGCACAAATCCACCCTTATCAGTCACATTGTGTACATATTACATGCACTATCTTGCCAGTCACATTATGTACACATTACAGGCACTATCATGGCGGGCACATTATGTACATATTACATGCACTATCTTGCCAGTCATATTACGTACATATTACAAGCACTATCTTGTCTGGCACATTATGTACATATTACATGCACTATCTTGCCAGTCACATTATGTACATATTACATGTACCATTTTGCTAGTCAGATTATGTACATATTACATGCACGATCTTGCCAGTCATATTATGTATATATTACATGCATACGCACGTTGATATTTAATATCTAGTCACGGGGAAGGATGAAAGTTAATGGGAGGGGTAAGCAGTGTGTAATTGACGTGTCCAAGCGCCCACTGATAAAGGCTAGCAGTCTTGCAGATATCTTGAGTGACTGTGACAGAAATTGACTTTAACGTTTACTTTCACAAGTGTGATGTCATTTTATGATAACAATAAACGCGTGCAAGTTTCGCATGTTAACGTTCCCTTGGCAGTTGGCAATCGTAAAGAGTAGGCCATACGGCTGCTGCCCAGGCAAAATTTAGAAATTAAGAAACCTACCCACCACAAAAATATTTATAGAATGTGTGATTCATTGGGATCCTCGCCTGTTCTACGGAGTTCGTGCACTGTGCTGAGATCCTCTTTGTGTGATCTAAGGGAGGAGATCGGAGCACTGTTGGAGTTGTCCGTGTGCAGTGAAGATTATCCTTAAAAAAACCAAACCAAACCAAGTCACACGCAACATAAATAGTTAATATTGTAAAACGTAAAAAAGAAAACATTAACAAATAAGTTCACACGTGTACACAAATACCCATAACTTCTGCTTAAAGCAAAATCCCGCCAAACAGAGCACGAATAGAAAACATCGACATGAAAATAAAAGGGCAAGGAGGAAGAACAACCCAGATTCCCGTCACAGAATTCATGAAATCACAGCTCCGTGACAATTATACGTGGCACATATTACTATATTTATGTTCTCGGTAAACGACGTGAAAATGCAGTATAGAAAAAAAAAAGTATTAAGTGTTATGACAAAAGATTTAAAAATCTGCAAGAATTACAAAAAATGCTCAAACACAAGAATGTTCGTGTTTTCAATAAAACATTTTGCAGGGGTTGACCTCGTATGTTTTCGTGAGTGGATAAACAGTCAATAAAAATAATGCACATATTTATTTCTTTTGCAGTTTCGATTGTGATAAACAATACAATACGTTGGCGGAGTTTTTATTTCGGTGTTTTGTTTCCCGCCATAAAATGTATACAGTTGTATATTCTTCTCCTTAGTGCCTTTTCCCATCCATTTCTAACCCTTAGTGCCTTGTTCCCTCCTTTTCTTCTCCATTGTGCCTTTCCCACCTTTTCTTCTCTTGAGTGTCTTTTCCTCTTTTCCCACCGTTTCTTCTCCATAGTGCCTTTTCCCACCTTTTCTTCTCTTGAGTGTCTTTTCCCATCTTTTCTTCTCTTGAGTTTCTTTTCCCACCTTTTCTTCTCTTGAGTGTCTTTTCCCGCCTTTTCTTCTCTTGAGTGTCTTTTCCCGCTGTTAAGAACAAATTATTGGTTGTCTGTAGGTTGTCTAGGGTTTTCTCTATTTCCATAATTTACTGATTTATTGACTCAATAAAATTGTCTAATAAAATTGCCGACCGCCTTAAAATGTTTTTCTTGAACTTGTTTTAAAAACTGGCTAGAACGTATCTGTGTAATCGTTCCTATGCGTATTTATAGTCGTATTCTTCAACCAACTGGAACAAACTGTTAATTGTTGGAATGTATAAGTAAAGAATCTAAAACTTTCAAAGATTCTCTGAAGACCTCTGTTTGAACGACTTTCATTTTATTTTACACATGACTTCCATGAGCGACACACTGCTCCAACATAATTCAACATCTTGAAATTGAATACCGATTACTTCCTTCGATATTTTCTTTATAAATAGTTCCACGCTTCTGCAAATTTCTTCCTCCTGTTCATAATAATACGCCTGTGCTTCTCTAGCACATTTATAACTTTGTCCGTTTACTTTATTCTTTCTCAGTCATTCTTGACACATTGTAATTTTCATCAATGTCCATACTATTATAGTATTGTGCTTTCGTGCACACTTTCTTTTAGTCGGCTAATAAATATATTCCTCAAATGTTTATAGCTATTCATGCAGGTTAAACTAACCTTGCCATGTCTCTCAATACATACTTCGGGCAATCGCGCCTATTCTTTACCGTGGATTACACATATCCTGACGAAACGGGTTTGTCCCAAATTTAATTATAATCTTACTTGATTTCTGAGTCGAAATCTGGACTCTTGAACACATTTTGTAAGTAGAATTCTCTACACATCGTGAGTGGACCACGCCACATAGGTTGACACTGTTCAGTACTCAAAAGCGTAGCTATGGACCCCTCGTCATGCTTCACTACACAGCCTTAACAAAGATGATAGACAATTGGCACCTAAACATCAATAACGATAGTATATGTGGAGCAATTTCTGTAGACTTCAAAAAAGCATTTGCTATGAAAGATCACTTTATTTTAATCAGAAAATTAGAAACAATGAAAGTAAATATTAAGCTGGTAAAGTTAATTAAATCGTTCCTGTCAGACAGACAACAAATAGTCTCTTACAATAATTTCTTGTCGAACCCAACCGTTGTCAATACAGGTGTTCCTCGGGGCTCTATTCTCGGCCCTCTTCTTTTTACCGTATACATTAATGATCTTCCTCTATACTTCAAACACTCATCATGTGACCTGTTTGCCGATGACTGTACTGTCTATACAAGTAAAAAAAAAAGTTGCACCACACTAGAACAATTTTTACAAAACGATACTCATAATCTTATTAAGTGGAGCAGCGAGAATCGCATGCAAATAAATATTAGTAAAACAAAATGTATGTTAATATCAACCAGACAAAAACTACAAAACTTGCAGAAAACAACACTTCAGCTCTACATTGGAACATCACTAATTGAAAACGTAAATGAACACAGAACTCTAGGTCTCACTGTTGACCAACACCTAAGTTGGAACTCTCATGTACTTGCACTCACAAAGCAAACAGCACAAAAAGTTTACCAATTAGCCAAAATTAAACATTTCCTGGATGAGGAGGCAAGGAAAATGTTCTACATATCTCATGTACAAACGCATCTAGACACAATCTGGGATGGTTGTTCTGTCTCCAATACAAAAAGGCTCCACTCGCTTCAAAAACGAGCAATGCGCCTTGTTGCTGATAAACACCAATCACATTGTATAGATTTATATAATTATCTTCAAATATTACCCCTCAGGAAGCGCTTCCTATTTAACAAAGGGAAATTTATTCACAAAATCCTGTCACACAATGCTCCAAAGTATCTTTGGCCGCTCTTAAAATATAATGAAAGATGTAGTCAGCGCTTAAACAAATTACAGGTACCCAAGCCCAGGCTAGACCTATTTAAGACTAGTTTGGCTTACTCAGCTGCTCATCTTTGGAACAATCTTCCCAATGACCTGAAAAACACGCACAGTCCTTACTCATACAATCGTATACTGTTCAAATACTTTATGAGTGCTGATTATATGCCACCCTAACTGATTGTGTTGTACTTTTATCTAATATACTGTATGGAGGCTCTGATGATCTAGTTTTCATAACAATATACTTATTCTTAATTTTGTGATCAGGTACTGTTAATGTTTGCTGTTATACTAACTTGCAATGTTGTATTGTCCTTAAATTAATACTTAAAATACGCTGGAGAATGTTTGAGTAACAGTAACAAAAGATGAGCTAGAGGAAGGAAGAATGCAAGAGAGGACTGTGCCCGATTTTCAACCCTTGGCAAATTAATTGCTTTCGTATATGTCCATCTAACTATCTACCTAGTCTGATTCTGGTCTTGAGTTTGGGACGCAAAGACAGCGAGGAAAGTAACTGTTTACCCCACCTCATCTTGATGAACCTATCATTGCATTCACTGCAGCAGTATCTGCTATGAGACTCAAAGCTGCTCACCTCTCGTAAAGTAGTTCGCGCGCACTGTAAAAAACACCGAGTCCCTGAGTCATTCAGTAGAAGACCGTTTGAATATTTCACGAGTTCTTATAACACACCTCTGAATATGTCTCAAATCACTAATTTACTGTATGAGGAATTCGATTTTTATCAGTCTTGTTGTTTTTTTTAGTTAATAACGCACAATAAATTATTATTGTTACAATATAAATTATTATTATTATTTTCATTTTCGTTAATTTTTGTTGTTGTAATTCTTTATTTTGTTTTTCTTTATTTTAAAAACGTACTTTAATTATAATGATTATTGCAAATGCATTATTACTTTTATAATGATAAATGCCTTAATAATGCTTAAAGTAAACGTGAGGATGAAAGGATATAGTATATACATGATGAGAGAGAGAGAGGAAGGGCAGAATGTCAGACGGGCCTGCGTGCCCAATTCTTAACCCTTTGAAAAATAAAGTTCGTTCGTTCGTTCGTTCACCACCGTGCTTAGTTATAGTCAATGACCACAGTTTTAGTGTTTTGGTGAGGCACATCATGGTGCACAGCGATCTCTTTAAATATGCCATTTTAAGATCGCTTCGCCCCATGATGTGCTCTCAACACCCGCCTCTTTCTTCTCTTGGGTGTCTTTTCCCACCATTTCTTCTCTTGAGTGTCTTTTCCTATCTTTTCTTCTCCTGAGTGTCTTTTTCCCATCTTTTCTTTCCTTGAGTGTCTTTTCCCACCGTTTCTTCTCTTGATTGTCTTTTCCTACCTTTCCTTCTCTTGAGTGGTCTTTTCCAACCTTTCCTTCTCTTGAGTGTCTTTTCCCACCTTTTTTTCTCTCCATAGTGTCTTTTCTCACCTTTTCTTCTCTTGAGTGTCTTTTCCTGTCTTTTCTTCTCTTGAGTGTATTTTCCTGTCTTTTCTTCTCTTGAGTGTGTTTTCCCACCATTTCTTCTTCTTAGTGCCTTGTTCCCACCTTTTCTTTTTTTTATTGCCTTTTTTTCAACCTTTTCTTATGCACAGTCCCTTGTTCCCCCCTTTTCTTTCCTTAAGTGCCTTGTTCCCTCTCTTTCTTCTCCTTTGTGCCTTTTCCAACTTTTTTTTCTTCATAGTGCCTTTTCCCCTGTGTTATTCCCCATAGTCTCTTTTTACCTCGTTGTCTTCTCCACAGTACCTTTTTCCCACCACTGCAGACTTGCAGGAAGCTTGCGCTAAAACACTTTATAAGTTCTGTAAGTAGTAGTTGCTATAACAGTTTGATTTATACGGTGACGTTTTAGCTCCATCCACGACCACAGCCAGTTTTAGGGCAAAGAGAAAGGCTTGGCTTAATTTTGTTGGACGCCAATACTTCTTTGAGTTGAAAGATGATGAATGAATGAAAGAAAGAAAGAATGAATAATGAATAGCGACCCCGGGACCTTGACAGACGTGAATTATTACGTAATTAAATTAAAATCAAATATAGGCTAAACTGAAAATAAATATTGAAAATGGAATTAAATAACTTGCCGAGAATGCACATTAATTATTTCACATATGCCTTGAGGTGTCAATTAGGAGTCATATTGGTGGGGTGGGCGGCAGGGGGATGGGGGGGGGGGGGGGGGGGGGAGGAGAAAAAGAGATAAGCTGTAGTGCGAAAGTGAGACAGGAAAAACGGAAGCTAGAAATGACAGATAGACACACACAAAAGTTAACTGTATGAAATACGTGAATTCAGTCATCTGTGTATGGTCCAATCAATTATTTCTTTTTTTTTTCTGTTTCCTTGTCTCACTTTATACAACTGTATCTTTTCTTTGAGTTTTTAGTGTGCTTGCTTCTCAAGGCAAAAATTTAACGGTTTTCACACCAGGTAGAGGCACCCTCTAGTCTAGCCTGCGGTAAATGGGTACCCGACTTTGCTCTTGAGTTAGGGAAGGTACTGCCAGTGAGGAAGGGAACAGCTTAAAAGCTGAGACTTAGTATAGTGAAGTCGGTAACAGTCATCTCCTCTACGGCAATATCTACTAAGGCACTTTCTTAAATTTCTCTTTTCTCTCACTCTATGCTAAATAACAATCTCGCTTGCGAAATCTTGTGCCACCTAAAGTTAGTTATATCAGCTGCAGGTACGCCATCAGCTGTGGAGATCTACTGGTCTATCTAAAGATTTACCTTGATAAAATCTTGTCTGTTTGCAGGTTTCAGATATTTTGAATTTAGAATAAGTGTTGTCTTTCAGGGCAGTCCTTGTTCTTGAATCCACAGGGAAAGAAAGGCAGAGGTAGACCAAAAAATACATGGAGAAGAGAACTGGAAACAGAGGTGAAAATGATGAAAACATGGAAAGAACTTGAGCGGATGGCACAGGACAGGAAGACTTGGCATGTGTTTGTTGAAGGCCTATGCTCCTTGGGGAGCTGAAGGGTGTTGATTGATATGTAACTTTTGAAAAGCATGAACCAGAGCTGTGGCACGGCATGAAGAATGGTTACTGACCGAGCACAATTGGGACAGTTTGTTGCTGCCCTAAAAGAAGCAATTAGGCGTGAAAGCACCTGACTGCATTGTCAGTCCGGGGCTAATGATCCAAGAAAAAGAAGAAGAATATGTAACTTTTATCTTTGCCGGATGATCTGATTCCTGAAATTCCATCAACAGAGCGGTGGAAATTTCAAAGTAAATGAAATGTTACAGAAAGTTAACTTTACTTCATAGAACAAATCGCTTTGTTATCTCATACAGTTTACGACTAAAGTGATTTTTGTCAGCTGACTTGTGAGTTTTCAATGGGAATGAGGGGAAGAAAAAACATTTAATCCTTGTCCTTAGAACGCTGGCCTCTCGGGGCTAAGGTACCGGGTTCGATTCACGGTATCATCACGCTCCAGTCTACCCAGCTGTAAATGGGTACCTGGCTTTCCTCTTGAGTTAGGGATGGAAAGGGCAGGGATGAAGGAACTAGTCACCCCCCCCACACCTCTCGATGCTGGACCTAGTAAAGTGAAGTCTCTTACACTTCACTCCCCTACAGCAGTATCTGCGACAGGACTACCTTGACCTTTAGGAAGCCGACACGAAGCATTCATATGCTCTTTCAATGGTGGGGGGGGGGGGGGGTTTCTATAGCAACGTGGTCTAAATTAGGAGGTCGCCAGTCTCCACGCTCAACCTCATTATAGTCTCCTTTATGAATTATCTGAGGGAGCTGTAGACATATTCTTTCTTTGTCTCCCTATAGATCCCCGGCCACAACACTGGACATTCTTAAGTCTAGCACAACTTAAATAGATAACACCTGTCAAAAGTATACAGATAATAATCAGAAGTATGCAGATGCGAAAGCGTCCCAATGACAGAGTGGTTAGAGCGGGGGTCTCTCGCGGCAAAGGTGTCGGGTTCGATTGACAGTATCGACACGCTTCAGTATACTCAAGTGTAAATGGGTACCT